>CM051662.1:47557471-47899007 GCA_028020825.1 Podargus strigoides
CTGGGTTGTTTGCAGCTTTGCAGGGAGTTGATTTCAGTGGACCTTTAAGTGCCACAATATACCTGTTGGGCTGAAACTGTGAGAATCAGTGGAAAGCCCACTTTGGTTGTGAACCATCAGGCAACTTTTATCTACTTGCTCTGCACCAGACCATGTAACAGAGCAATGAAGCCTGTTGTAATGGGGCAACTGAGTCCATCCTAGCGAGTATTTTTATTTTGATGCCATCAGACATGATCTCTGCATTTAACTTGTGTCTTCTAACACCGTGCTATTTTCCCCAACTTGAATTTTCCTTTTTCAAGCTGCTGCTCATTTCAGGTTTATGAGGATAAGAATCTCTATCTGTGATAATTGGATCTTTTCTTCTCTTGCTTTTCTTCTGCAGTCTTCATGGAATAAATCAGCCAACCAGCCCTGGACAAACAGCATTGCCAGATATGGGGACACCATCACAAAAGAGCCTCTCTCTGCTGTGAACAGATCACTGAAACTCCCTTCCAGCGTGGGACAGAAGCTTTTGTTACAAGCTCTGGTTTATGATGCCATGATGGTGGGTGTCTTCAGCAGTTTATTGACTTGTGTATTCTGATGTGGTTTTTTCCATTTATGTTTCCCATCTCCTTTTCTCCTTTTGCAGCACAGGAGAAAGTGTTTTCTTCTCTGAGCTAGCTTTAGTTGGCTGATTGTGGGCTTTGTTTTTTTTTTTTTATCCTGTGTATAGGAGTGAGACTGATAGGATTTGAGGAAAAGCTGTTTGGTTTTTCCAAGAATTGATCAAAGCCTCAGCTCTTCCTTGATCTTCTGTCTTGACTCCGGCCAGCCCTTGAGGGCCTGTGCTATGGGCTTGTTATTGTGGTGATGTTCAAGCAGGGTCAGACAGCTTGGTTGTCAGTAGGGCTGTGGCTGTCCTGGTTCCTGAGGACCTGGAGCCAGGCAGCAGCAGTCTGATCCTTTGCTGTGGCTGTGCAGCAAGCAGCCTGCCAAAGGAGTTAGGGGCTGCAATGTTCAGCGCAGTCATGAAGATCTACAGTGTGCTCGCCTGAAGGAGGAATTGCATTTTTGCCTGTAAAAGGAGTCAAAGATCAAGGGCTGATTTAAACTCCTTCTCCAGATAGGGCAGAACAATTTCCACTGCACTTGTCGTCTTTATGTGGGTGCATAGATTGGGAGGAAATCCCATTTCTGCTATTTACTAGAATAAATATACACTCCCGTGTTTGGGAGAGTTTGTACAAGGATCATGATGTCTGTGCCACAGTCTCAAGCAAAGTGAGCTGACACCTGCTTGGATTGACTCTCTACCAGAAGGTTTCTTTGGTTATTGCTTTTAAATTTCACCCTCCACCCGAGCAAATACTTCTAAGTAATCTACCTATGTTTCCTTCCTAGATAGTAGTGTGAAAATGAATTACACACAGGATGTAATTAACATTGTGGATAAAGACAGTGTTTTACAACCCAATTACAAGGCACCATTTACAGCACAACTTACCCATCAGAGTTTGTCAACAAAAGGAGAAAAGTATTAAAATATGTAAATGATGCAGAAAGTTGGCCTTGACAGAAAGCGCAAATCACATGTGGGATATCACTGCCATACTTTGAATTGTCTCCTTGCTGCTAGATCACACTCTGCCCAGAATCTGAGCGCTGATTGCCTCGAGGGCTCTTTGTGAGCTTCCAAAATAATTTGCCTGTTAAATTACTGAATGATAATCTAGCAGAATGACCTGCTTGTTAGCCAGATTTGTGGGGCTCTGTAGCCTGAACTCCACTTAAACACTGCGAAGGAGAACTGATTGTTCTTTTTCTGCATTAAAGAGCTTTGAATTTATACCAGCTTTTGCAAGCTGCGCCCAGGGGCTCTAATGAACATTTTGTGATATGTAGCCAAGGTTAAACCAGGAAAGCAAAGGGAGCCCTGCTATCTAGTTGTGGGTCTCTATCATGAGCTGTCTCAAAAGCCACTTTTTTAGAGCGCTGCCCATTTGGCCTCTAGAAATCTGGCCCTTAATATGGAAACAGACTGGTGAGTAGAAAGTTGTGGTCTTTGACAGAGGCTTGGAGGAATGGTTGCTCCACCCTGCCAAGAAACCGTGGGCAAATCACTCCCTTGGGAATTGCTTTCCCAAATGTAAAATCAGAATAGTGATCCTGAGGTGATTTGAGATGCTTCTTAAGACTTCAGCTCTGAGAAACTTGTCATGATAATGCTTAATAGAGACACGTGTGCATCCCATTTCTTTTTAATTCCACAGAATGCAATACATTTCAGTGTGTGCTTGGGTCACAGCCTCAATTATCTGAATTTCATTTACTTTACCTTTTTTTTTTTTTTTTCCTTTTTTTTAAAATTTTTATTTTTCATTTTTCCCCTTTGGTAACAGAATGAAGCAAAGCAAAGCCACTCACCAGCTGGCTTCCACCAAGTGGAAGCAGAGGTCACCGTCCATTCTGATTTTTCAGCCTCTAAAACAGACTACTACTCCCAGCTGTACACCCTGGAGAGTGAAGAAACGGAAACTGAGGACCAGGAGCCTGAAGGGCTCCCCTCTGGAGAGCGAAGAAACGGAAGCGGAGGACCAGGAGCCTGAAGGGCTCCCCTCTGGAGAGCGAAGAAACGGAAGCGGGGGACCCAGGAGCCTGAAGGGCTCCCCTCTGGAGAGCGAAGAAACGGAAGCGGGGGACCCAGGAGCCTGAAGGGCTCCCCTCTGGAGAGCGAAGAAATGGAAGCGGGGGACCCAGGAGCCTGAAGGGCTCCCCTCTGGAGAGCGAAGAAACGGAAGCGGGGGACCCAGGAGCCTGAAGGGCTCCCCTCTGGAGAGCGAAGAAACGGAAGCGGGGGACCCAGGAGCCTGAAGGGCTCCCCTCTGGAGAGCGAAGAAACGGAAGCGGGGGACCCAGGAGCCTGAAGGGCTCCCCTCTGGAGAGCGAAGAAACGGAAGCGGGGGACCCAGGAGCCTGAAGGGCTCCCCTCTGGAGAGCTGGCTTTTCCCAGCTCTCTCAGCACCCAGCAGGATGCTGGCCAAGGGCTGGTGGACTGCATGAGTAATTCTGAGGTTCAGGCCCAGGACGAGCTGTTATGTGCTGACAGATACTAACAAAACAGAGGCCGTTTGCATCCGTGGGCTCACCAATGGTTTCCACAGGCACGGGGAAAGCCTGGATTCAGTGGAGAGCAGAGATTCGGATTCCATCCAGGACATCAAGGGGGATGTGCAGCTAGTCAAGTGCCAATCGCTTTCCCCAGCCCTGGAGGAGGCCCCCCTCTGTAGTAAAAACTGGTTTAACCAGTTCATCCTCAGCATCTGAGAACATGGCATGTGTCCACAATCATTAAAGAGTGAACTAATCTGATTTTGATCATGGGAGAGCTGGAAGCACTAATAGGGACCTGTCCCTGTGGGGTACTGTGTGCCCTGAGAAAAGCAGGAGCTAAGAAGGTACAGCATCTCACCAGAACAGGATTTGGACCTGTCAGCTGTACATATTGCCTTCAAGAAACCAGTAGGTAGGTTGGTTAAGGGCCTGTCTTCTTCCTGCTGTAGCTGATGAGTAACTTGGTTTTCGTGGGACCAAGACTGAGCCATCTGCCAAAGCCTGGTGTGCAACCACGACTAGAGCAGAGCCTTCTGCGTTAGACTGGGGCTGTCACTTGGCTGTAGTCCTCGAGGTGACTGGCAAGATGTCTTTTAATGCTGGAAAGAGGCAGGGTACACCAAGTGATTCTTCTCAACTGTCTCTTCAGCAAGGAGTGTCTTCGTACTACCTACTGCCTGGCAGCGTTGGGATGAGTTTTGTCAGAGGAGTCCCGAAAGGAGGTGGAAGCCAACACAAACAACTTGAGTGAGCTGCAACCACCAGCCTTTTCTGCCCTCCCATGGTTAAAAGGATTATAAGGCTCTCTTTGTGTACTACCGCAGTAACTATTACTAGCAGGCTGATGTAGTGGCCTTTTATTACACACTCTACGAGTGCCTCTAACAACCTGTACTATATAGAACCTTCTTCAGTGTCTGGGTCATTTCAGCAGCCTGGACTTTATGTAGGTTCTTGTACCTAATATTTTAGGTACACATCTGTCCTTTTAATGTACAACATGTATTTTTATTTCCTTGGAACATCTTTATATTATTTAATTTTATAAAGTGGAGTAGTGTGTGGTATAGAGTAGCATTTTTACTACTTCTCTCTTTCTTTACTTTTTCCTCCCTAACAACACAACTACCTCATGTCTGTTGGAGAAAAAAAAAGCAGTAGATCTACTCTTTTGTTATAGTCCATTATAGGTTTTAACTTATACTGCCTTTTTCTAAGGAATATGTTTGCACTGGTTGTTGGCTCTTTTTTAATGCATAGTGCTGCAGATCTGATGTCTCTCTTGCCTTGTGACACCTTCCCTCCAGCTGGAGAGTTGGGTTGTGTTTGTAGGACTGTGTTTTGCAGGAGCTGGTCAAAGGAGACTGCTTCAGCTGGTGGGATGTTGATCCATATTTCCTTAAGAAGCTTGTACTAGAGAAGAGAAAAAAGAACCAACGATTACAAAAGTAATTTGTGATCTTGGGGTTAGGGTTTATTGTGCTCAAGTAGAGACATAGATGATTTTGAGAGCTACTCTCTGGGAAATCAGCCTTCTGTGAGCAGTGGATTTGCTGAAGGCTTTGGATGAACAGGTGAAATTTTCCAGTCACTTCTGAGAGTCCTGACCAAAGTGCTTTTTATTTTGTTAAAGACCAGAGCACCACCAGAGCTTAAAAATTAAAATCAAACCCTTGTTTTCATACCAGTTGGTCTGGGTTTATTACAGATAACATTTGAAAATCATCTAATGACTCTTCCTTGCTGACACTGCTTACTGCTAATGTGTGTCTCAGCCTGGACTTGTGGTGTTTGGTGAACTTGTCTACTTTTCCTTTAGCCTCTCTCTGCCCTGTTCCAGGCTTGCAGAGTTTGACTTGGAATGCTGCAGATTGGACCAGCTCCTTGGGGATAATGAGGACTGGTAATTCTGTTCATTGGGTGTTTGGTAAATGTTCTGCCTTCCTGGAGGATTCAGACATCTGGCCATTTGTTTATTAAAAAATGAGGGAAAAGATGCTCATCTCTCTCTTCCTCCCAAGCTATACAGGGAGCTGTGTGCTGATCTGAGATCCTGTAAAAGGCTTTAGACTTTAGCTTTTTTTTTTTTCTGTGCTGAAATCTGGACCGAGATACCACTGTTTTGCAGCAAGGAGAACTTTGCTCCTCCAGCATCCTATTCCCGCTTCTGTTGAAGAGCCATGCCACAGCATGCCTTGTGGTAGGAGCTGAGCTGGACCAGCCCATGTCCTTGCAATCCTCCATCAAACACTGCTAGCTCTGGCCCTTCAGCAGAGGAGTACCTCCAAGCCTCTATGTACCCTGTTGGGAAGGATATTGGAGCTTCCACCTCTCTCCATCCTACAGCGTCTCCTCCCAGCACGACACACTTCTGGTAAATGGCCGTATTTCCACTCATTGCACTTGCTCTGCTGCTCCAGTGGCTGCTTGGGATCTTGAGGAGTGTCAGTGATGCCATTCCATGCTCTGAAGCACCGTGACTCTGAAAGGCTGTGGCATGGAGACTGGAACTCAATGCCAGTGAGCAGGCTATGCAGGAGTTAGTGCACATATGCTGCCAGAGTGAGGAGAGGAAGACAAGAAATCATAACTGGGCAGAGGAAGTGTGCAATTAACCTCCAGACCTCACTGCCACAAGACTTTGAAACTAATGACTTAGCAGGGTTACAGATAAGGCAGTGAAGTGTTATTGCAGGTAATAAGGGCAATTCACAGTTCTGTGGGAGCAGATGGAATTGCAGAGGTGTAAACTCTCTGGCTGGGGAGTATTGGGCACTAGCTGCCAAGGCAGGGGATTGCTGCAGCTGGACCTCAGTTTGCAGTTAGTTTGGTGGAAGAGTGACAGGATGGACCCTGTACACACCACATTGCAACTGTGGATGTGTGGAAAGGAAGAAGGACCCTTCTCCACAAAGCTCACTCCAGAGGAACCCCTGGTGACTTCCTTTCACCTCCAAAATGAAGTCATCCACCTGCAAGCATGACAGTGTGCCAAAGGACCGCTTCTGCTGAGCATCTCTGCTGCAGGAGGGCAGTGCTGGGAGGAGTTTCTGGGCCACTTCTTTGTGCATGCACCCTCTGCTTTGTCTGTACTGACTTTAGCAGCCGTATAACCTTGGGGTGAGCATTGCTGATCTGCCTAAAAGCTGTCCCTGCCTGTCACTGAAGCCAACACAAGCAGGCAGTGTGGCACCATTCCCCTGGATCACCTTGGGTTGATTATAAAACCAAGTTATGTGCGGAGATGCAGCAGAGTGCAAACGATTCTGCTTATGCATCACAAAAATACTTTGTCTCCTCACGCTGAGGCTTATTCTGCTCTCTGTATGAACATGTGTCCACGTGGAGTGCTGGGTGTCCTTGTCTAACTTGGCTGTGCCCCAGGTCCCTCATGTCCTGAACACATGTGGGACCTTTCTAGTCTCAGCTAGAAATGAATGGAAGAAGACAGATAATGCACATTTTATGTATAAAGCTGAAACAACCAGTGCATATATTTTTTTTATCATGAAATAAGAAGCTTTCTTGCAGATTTCTCACAGACACACAAACTGTTGATACCTTTAATTACCCATCATACTTAACGTATGTCCTACGCATCAGGCTCCTTTCTCCCTTTTCTTCCTTTCAGTAACACTAAAGATTATTGCTCTTCAACTTTTTGCTGGTGTATGTTGTTTTACATTGTTAAAATGTCAGGTTTCTCTCACTGGCACAATTTTGTAGTATTAATGTTACCATCTGGCTACACAACTGTATATTCCCCATGCTGCTGTGAGAGTCACAATTCTCATCCTTTTATTTCTTTTAATTCATTGTTATGTGAAACACAGGACTCGGATAAAAATCTCTTTCAACTTTTTGTTGATTTGATTTCTTACTTAACAGACAGCAAAGTTCTGGTTTAAATAGTTCAAATGAGATAAGTTATAATCTAGGTTTTGAGAATGTTTTACATTACTAGCTAACAATCCTGAGATCAGCCCCTGGATCTGCTGTGTAAGAAAGCAACCATTTTAATAGAGATCTATATATGTTTTTGATCTCATTAGAAATAGATGTTTTGAATGGATCATCGTGTCTTTTCTAATCAATACTTTTGTTAGAAAAGAGATGTTTAGTCCAGCAGAAATCTACCATCTAGTTCTGTTACTGTAATCCCTCGTTTATGTTTTAAAATTAAATTTTCATTTCATTTTCTACACAGCACATAAGGATGTGTAACCAGAACTTGATCTTGTTTGAAAATTGTCTTGTTTGGTTCCATGCTGTACTTAATTATAACTTTCTTTCTTCAGAGACTGTTCTTACTCCACAAATACTCTTTAGTGTTAAAGTGTAAGAAGACATTGTCCTTATATTCCTTAACTAATGGGTTATTAATAAAATATTTTTTAAAAAAAAAGTGGAATTTGTCACACGATTTATCACAAGATCTGTTACAGCTCTTACTTGGAGAGAAGGTCTTCTGGAAGGCTGGTCCTGCTGCTGAGCTCATCACTGTGGAGGTTGGGAGTGTGGGATGATGGTTGGTGCCTGGTTCCTTGGACATCACTTTGGGGGTTTGAGGTGTGTGAGCAGAATTTGGGTTCAGTAGGCATTTCTTGATACTTGCTCATTTCTCAGTTTTGAACCAATTCCTCTATGAAAAAGAAAAAATAAATATTTGTCCAGTTTTGTGCTTTATCTTGTTGAGGAAACTTTTAATGTGGAAAAAGAAGCAGAAGTATCTAGCAAATGAATGGTGAGAGTTCTTGGATGGTGTGGTGGGCTTGAACGCTCGGTGGCTTGCATCCAGCTAGATTGACGAGAGGCTATCTGGCAGTGCCTGAGGACACACTATTAATCTCCTATGCATCTCTCTTTCTTCCTAGGACACATTCCCTACTTGTGTAGATAGTTTTCATTATTACTGTATGCTGCCAGGACTACAGAGCCATAAAATCTCACTTTATCTGCATTACAGATGTAATAAATCTGCACTTAGCGGAGTGTTCGCTGATAGCGGTTAAAGGGAACTGTCGGACTGCGTAATTCTGAGTCTTTCTGCTAATGGCAGGTAACCCCAGAAGTGAGCAAGGAAGGACCTTGAAGGGGTGATGGGTGACTGCAAATCCCACTTCCAGCTCAGTTTGCAGCATCCTGTGGCCTTCATCATTCGCACTGGCTCCCCACACTCATCTCCACTGATGGCAAAACTGCTGGATCGGTGGCACGATGATTCTCAATCAACGGAGAACACACAGCTACTCCTCAGCCAGGCAGCCAAGTGCCAAGAGACATCCCCCTCAGTGTGGTGACAAGCACTGGCCCCTGCCACCCTGACACCTGTGTCCTCATACGGCCAAAAGCAGAAGGAAAAGGGTTTCTGGTGGAGAAAGCAGCTTCTAGGAGCACAGCCCGGGGCTGCCCTACCACTGGGACAGCTCTCAGCTCAGTGCCTTGAGGTGGGTGCCACGATTTTGGCTGCCCTCCCTGTTGCTCACTGACCACAAAACATGCTAATATACCTAAAGGAAAAGCTCCCGGGCTGCTAGCAGGCAGGGAAACCACAATTATACATCGAGTAATAAATGGAGTGAATTTAGACAAGTTAATCATCTCCCACTTCATCTGCTGAAACTAATGGTGTCTTGGGGACTTCAGTTTGCAGGTGTAAATCAGGAGCACTATTGGAGCTGATGGAAATTTGCTGTCGGAGGGGTGAGTGACACCCTCTTAGGCTAGCACTCGTGGAGGATAACCTTGTGGGAAGGGTGGACAGATGGATGGACAGACCCTGTGCCCCTCTGCGGGAGGGAGGACAGAGGGATGGACCTCAGAACCACTCTGCAGGGATGGGGTTTGGAGCCTCAGTTTGGACTGGGCACTGCTGGTCCTGTAACCCTGCTGCTTTTCAAAAGGCTCCAATTTCTGCTTGCAGTGTGATAAACAAATTCCTGCCTCCAGTACAAAGCAAGTTTTTTAAGCAGAGCACAGAAAAACATGAGTGCTCTGGATTCCTACTCTCAGGTGGCTCTAAAAGCCCCAAACCTGCCTTTTTCTTTAAAAATTTCATGGCTTTTCATGTGAGTCCTGTTATTCGACAGGACTGCCTGCACTTGTGATTTTTGAATGATACCAGCGATGTCACCAGTGTCATTTGCAGGATGCAGGGCTGAACTCAGTGATGCCCTAAACATGTAGCTACATCCCCCAGCTACATCCTGCCACTGCCACCCTGGCCATCACCTGTGCACGGCAGCAAAAGCACCCCAAATCTGTGGTTCCTGGGGAAAACAAACCATGTAAAACACACTGTGCTTCATTTCCAATGGAATTACTAATTCCCACAAGCCATCATCCTCAGTGCCAGCAGCATCCTGGGAGCTGCCACAAGCCCATGACAGCTGCCAGCATTACAGGAACGCTGGCAGGGCCCCACAGTAGGAGCCAGGGAGACAGCTGGGGAAGAGGAGCAGGGCTGGTGCCAAAAGGTCAGGGACAGCACAGAAACTCAGATGTTACTGAGAGGCTGACAGAGCCAGAGCAAATTCTTCCCTGACTGAAAGCAACCTTGTACAGCTCAGCCCTCCACTAAATGAGGGAAGATTTAATGTGGAGCAGATGTAGTGACGTCTTCTTTCCTCGTTAGCCAACTCCGGTACACTCAGGATGCACCATCCAGGGGAGCCACGCATTGTCGTCTTTACAAAGGGTTTTTCACCAGGTTTCTGGACATGATTACAAGGTTTAGTAACCTGGTCTCTCAAGCTCTGTTTTTATTCTGAAAAAAGGAAATGAGTTAGGATCTGCTTTTTTTTTCCTGTTTCAGTTGTTTTTTCCCAAAAAAACCCCACCACAAAAAGTTTTGAGCTGTCATTGAAGAGATGAGTTTTATGGCTGCTGATGATGATAGGGAGTCGTGTTTGCAGAGAACGTGGGCCAAGGGACCTGGCAGGAGCAGATATAAGGACCAGGTCTCTTCCAACACCTGTGTCACTGCCCCAGGTAAGTCACCTTATTTTAAATGCCATCATAAAGAGCATTGGGACAAGCCAAGCTCTTCGTTGTTCCTGTCCTCTGGGACTTCCCGAATGTGGAATCCCCTGATGGCCATTGCTCTGCAGTCCCACTGCTCTGCTCCCTGGGGACGCCAGTCACCCCCAGGCATTGCCAGCCACCTCGGTGGGTGGTTTTGTTCTTCAAAACAAGCCCTAAAGTGAACCGCTTGGTGGAACCGGTTGGAAGTCGCCATCTCATCAGCATTTTTCCTTGTTTTAATGACAGATTTTTGGGTCCCATCCTTAAGGGCAGGTAAGAGGCAGGTCCCCAGTGTGGGGCACAGCCGCACAGGCTCGGGAATGGGACCCTGCCCTCACCTGCTGCAGCGGACCTGGACACCATTGCCCAGACCGGGTGACTGAGTAGTGATGGGGAGGAGAGAGCCCCTTGGGAAGGAAACTTCTTCCTGTATCATTACCACAAAGCTCGGGATGGCCTCATGTTAGTTGCCATCCCCCAGGCATGGCAGGGCCAGCCAGGACAGGGCAGTCCAGGCTGGATCCCTGGAGGGCTTTCCTGCAGGGCTGGCCTGGAGGGATGCCATGAGGGGATATAAGGGAGGGGAGACCCATGATGGGTGTCTGGTGAGGAGAGATCTGTGAGGTGTCCCCAGTGAGGGGAGACTCATGAGGGAGCTGTGGTGAGATCTGTGAGGTGCCCCCGCTGAGACCCATGAGGGGGCTCTGGTGAGGGCAGACCTGTGAAGGGAGCCCCATGAAGTGGCTCTGGTGACAGGGCTCCGGTGAGGGGAGACCCAGCGAAGCTCCAAGTACAGTCCCCTGCATCCCCCTGCTCCCCGCTGTCGCCCCTCAGCCCGGCCGGATCCGGCGCGGCGCTGTCGATGCCCTGGCGGATGCGCAAGATGGCGCAAGGCGCTGCCCGCCGGCCCCGCTCCCTCAGCGCCGCCCCTCGCCCGCCCAGCGTGGCGGTGTGCTCGCGCGGAGGGGAGCACCGCTGAAATCCGCTTTTGGGTTTTTTTTCCCCCCCTTTCGTTTTTGTTTTTTTTTTCCCCTCTCTTCTCCCCCATCTGGGGGTCGGTTTTTGCCTCGCCTCCCTCCTTCCCTCCCGCCGGCGCGGGCTGCTCCCTCTGTCACCAAACAGGACAAAGAACTTATCAACACCAATGTGATGTAGATAAGCAGACACTTCTTTATTGACGCGCGGAGGATACGGGGGATAACTCCACCTAGCGTATCCTGGGTTACATCACCTTTAGCAAGGTTTTTATACATTTGAGTTCCATTGTATAAGATGTTTAACAGAAAACTGCATGTACTGCTCGCTTTCAATTGCTCATTAAGATTAACCTTTACCTTGATTGGCCCCTAATGATTGGTTGGATTACTTCACTTCATGTATATTCATTTCTAATAACAATCATTGGTCACCTATAGTCACGCCACGGTCGCGCTATTGATTGTACCCTCTAATATTCAGATTAGGATGGGGAGGGGGATAAGGGGATCTTTAAGCAGCATAAACTGGTCACTGTGACTTTAGCCACTATATGATTAATTACTGTATTGTTTCCACGGTGGTTGCTTAAACATAATATTTTACTTTCTTGACTACATGGTTTCTAGTTACAGACAATGCTGGGCCCCAGCTGCTTGTACCACCTGTTCGCTTCATGTACTTTAGCTGCTGGTACCACCTGTTTGTTCTGTGTGCTTTCTGTGGTTACTAAAACAAAACACAGTCACTCCCTCATATGATTCGATTAGGCCTAACTTGATTTTAGCTAAACTAAAATCATAAAATCATCAGAATCTGATCAGTTTGGTAACACCTCCCTGTGGGGTGCAGGGAGGCGAGCCCGCCCGCCCGGGATGCCATGGCTCCGCCGGGCTCCGCGCTGCCCGCCTGCCTCCTGGGGTTGCTGCTGCTCGGCTGCCGCGGAGGTAAGAGCCGGGCCGGGCCGGGCCGGGCTGGGCTGGGCTGGGGGAGCGGGCGGGGGGATGGATGGACCTGCTGCCTCCGCCGCGCCCGGCACCGGCGCTGCTTTCCGCACCGCTCGGTCCGTCGGTCGGTCCCGTCCGTGCTCCCTCCCGCACTTCGCGTCACCCCCGTGGTGGCCAGGACTGTGCTCGTCCCCGGTCCTCTTCATCCCTCCGCAGCCCCGCGGTGGGTCCCGGTCCCTTTTGCTCGTCCCCAGCCCCACATGCCTCCCCGCTCACTCCCAGCCCCGCGCTCAGCCCGTCCCCCGTGGCATCGGGCCCCCGTGGAGACTAAGCAGCTCTGGGGACATGGAGGGACACGCGTGTGTCCGCCTGTGCAGCTTGAGGTGTGCCGCCGGGGCTGTTGGTGTTGCCCGCCGCGTTAGCATCCTTCCCTGGGATCAGGAACATCGTCCCTCCGGGGAGGCTCGTTGGGGTGGTGGCTTTTGGCTGTAGACTTCTACATCACCCATCCAACACCTGAACCTGGAGACAGCCCTCAGTGCTCCCCCAAAGCTGTGTTTTCAGTTGGAAACCTCACTTGCATGGGGGGGCTCTGGGGTGGTTGTGGGGCCCTGGGCCCCATGGCTGGTGCTGGGGAGGGACAGGGGGGCTGTCGTGGTGGTGGTTGGGCATCCGTGCCCAGAGAGCAGACCCGAAATCATCACCAGTGATGTGAGCATGAGACAGCACCCACTGGAAGGAGTCGTGTTTGTCAGCCAGGGCGGTAGGTGCAGAAAAGAGATGTTGGGTTGGAAGTTGCAGGGATGACGGCGAGCGACTTTAAATCTCCAAGTATTGTGCTCTCCTTGTAACGCCTGGCTCGGTTCACACAGCCGCCACCGGTAACACCACCCACCAGACCTGGGCCGAACTACAAAAACATCAAAGGGATTTTTCCCTGAACCCACTGTGCACATACCATGCTGATAAACTGCAATATTTTCCTTCTGCTGGCAATGCTGCTTAAGCACGGGTCTAATCCGAGAGAGATGCTGTTTTGCAGTGAAATACCCCTGTGCTTCCTGCCCCCTCTTCACTCAGCAGCCTTAAAGATAAAGTAGGAAATGTTTAAAAAAGGTGCAAGCAGCCCAGCGTGGTCAGAGAGAGAAAAGCATTAGATTAATCAGAGATTAATCTAACTGGGGTGTTTAGGAAACCAGGCTGTGGGCTATTCCCATCATAAATCTCGCCACGTGGTTTGTAGCAGCCCCGGCGAGGAGGAGAAGGCAGTGTAACTTGCAGAAAATAGAAGTGAATGTATCGCGGTGCAGGTCTTGTTATTCTGTTGGGATTCCTGGGTGTGCAGCAGCACGATGGGGAGAGCTGAAAAAGTACTTTGTGCTTGGGGAAGGAAAGGAAAAGAAAGTGAATTTTTGCAAGCAAAACTTTAGTAAGTTGAGTTTGTGTCTAGTTTATCACCTGCTGCTGTCCAAATTGCCCTGTGTGTTTGTTTCTGCTGTGGCTTGGCAGGTTGGTGGCTCCTGACTTTGGGGTGTGTTTTACTGGCCCCACCAAAGAGTGCTTGGCTGTGCTTTAAAAGTTTTTCTGTTCTGAGGTATTTTTACCCCCCCTCGATGAGTTTATGCACTCTAGACATGGTTAACAGAGAGGTAACGCGTTTCTGTGCTCTGCTGAATATAATAAACCCTCCTGCCTCGATGTCAGTCAGTGCCAGAGCAGAAAGCCTCATCGCGGGGATGGACACTGCTGCGCGGGATGGGATGCTCCGCTCCCACCCTTGCTGTTTTCCCACTCCCTGAAATGAAATGCTGGCCTGGCGACTGGGAACCAGGCATTGGGAGCTGCTGGTCAGCATGCTGGAGTGGGCTCAGCAGTGAGACAGTATTTTCTTTTTTTTTTTTTAATTTCCTGGAGCTCTTTGTTCTGGGTAGTAGACAGCTTTTGTCTGTTATTGCTGAGCCCGGCATTCAAAGGCAGGCATAGGATACAAGAGGCTCCCCAGCTCTGCTCAGTAACAGCCTTGGAATTAAACATCGTCATTTATATTTAAGTAGTCTTAACTTCTAAATTATTGAAGCTATAAGCTTTCACTAATTCCTACTCCATGCGACTTTGTTGGATTTTTTTTTAGATGCAGAAAAAAATATGATTACTTTCCCCTAAATTGGTGTAATACCCTTTTTTCTTAATATACATAGAGAATATCTCGTATAGTTTTTCCCCAGTAACACTCAGAGATGCTATATGAAATTCAAGCCCACATTTGGGCTTTGCCTCTCTTGGGGGGGTTCAACAGGAAAATCTCAGGACGTGGTTTTCCCACGTGGTGGATGCAGGCTGTCATCTCACAACCCTGTACTTGTGCACCACGTTTGGGACCGGCACTAGGTGTGAAGCTCACGCAGCGCTGTGAGCGTGTAGCCACCCGTGCTGGTGGCACACAAATGTCTTCTGGGGCCACTGCAGTGCCAAAACTAAATTTCTCGTTGGAAGTATTTAAAAGCCAGGGCATAGAGAGGGGAATAGGGTGGGTTGGTCCCCTCCTCATCTGCCCTGCCACCCACGCAGGGAGTTAGAAACCCTAAACTAGTCTAATTGCTCCTCTTATTACCTGGCAGGCTCTGGACCTTGCACAACACAAGCTCCCTGCGCTCACTTAGGAGCTGGCAGTGGCAGAGGGTCCCAGATCCAAGATTACAACCTGTTTCCCCACTCCTCTCTTTCCTGCTCAATCCCAGTTTTAGCCCATGTACCCTGGTGCAATCAGCCCAGCACAGGACAACGTGGAGGAGCTCAGCAGCAGTACTGCCTGGCAGAGAGCTGCAAAACTGCTCTCATTTTATGTGTGCAAATGAGAAAGCCTCTCTCCTTCTTTTCTGTCTGTCTGAACTTTTCTTTTTCTGATTTCCTTGTTTCTGGAGCGTCCCATGTCACAGTGTCTGAAGTGCCAAGCCATGACCTCATGTAACACCAGCCCCTTGCTTCACAAACCCTTGGGACGCTGCTCCCCCTGCACCTCCCCATCCTGCTGCCCTTATGAAACACCTTTCTCTGCCACAAGGGGATGGCCAGACCCGGCTTGTTTGTCTTGCTGCAGCATTAGGATCCAGTGCTGGCTCTCGGCTTTCCACCCTCAAAGCAGTGAGCATTCGAGCAGACCATGTGCTTCATTTTTCAGCCTGCACCAGATCTGAGACAGATGCTTTTCTCCATGGCCCCCTTTTCCCCCCTGATATTTCATGCTTTGTGCTCCTGGGCTTCTGACCCTGGATATTGTCCTTTGATTTGATCTAACAGAGCAATGCAGGAGTCCCCCTCTGCAGATTAAGAATTCCCATTTAAATCAACTGAATAACGTTGGGCAGGAACAGGAATAGCCCGTTCAAAATTACTTTGAAATCACCAACTTATTTGAACTTTACTGGAGCTTTTAGTTTTACAGAGTTTAGAAACTAATAAAATATGTAGCAGGGCTCATGAAAACCTACCCGAATCCGTTTATCCAAAAGAATATGCAACATTTTTGATTTTGCAAGAAAATAAAAATAATTGTTTACACATGTCCAGGAGTCATTGGCAAGCATATAAAACTGATGGTTAAGGAAGCGAACTTGTCAATAATTGCACTTCAAGAGAAGAGAGGGGCAAATAGGCGAGCACAATGAGGAAAGCCCCCAGCGTACTGCTCTGGCCTTGCTATTATATCAAATGTCACTGTTGTATCGCACCCTCCACTCGAGAGGAGCCCAGTCACTTAACAACCCAGACCTGCTCCTGCACTGGTAATTTAAAACCAGTTTCAGAGCAGAGTCAAGGATTTGCTGCCTTTATTTTTTTTGTTCTCGCGCATGTGATTGTGGTGATGGAGCTAATGGGGAGTCAGGAGTATGCGGGTTGTGTTGGGTGATTCTGCCGAGCGGGTGAAGATGCTTTTGCAAAAGGATCTTTGCTGCTGAAACCTGAGAGTTGGTGAAAAGGGAGAGAAGTGGTAGTGTTTTGTTAAAACAGCTCTGGTTTTGGAGGGAGCAGGGGTTGAGGTGGTGCTCGGCTCCATGAGAGGAGCAAGGTGATGCTTTCCTCCATCCTGGATTTCAGGGTGGGTAAGGCAAAGGGGTGGCAGGGAGGAGAGAGTTCTGTGTTTCCTTTGAATCCCCTGCATGCAATTAAGAGTTTCAAAGGTTTTTCATATGCACAGAAACTTCTCTTCCTCCAGTAGGATCTTGCCTTTCCTTTCCTTGCATACCATCCAGTCCTGCCTGCCAGTACTCTAGCTGAATTTCCAGGGCTGGGCGATAGGGTTGTGCTGGCTGGTGGGTTTTGGCACCGTGATGTCAGGGTGCCTGTGGCTCTCTTGGCAGCCTCGTGCCATCACACTCCTCCCAGCCACTACATCTCTGATCCATGAGCATCGTTACCCACTGCATGGCCAGTCTGTTCCCTGCTGGGTCTGTGCAAGGGACTGGCCACGGGGACAGCCACCTCCCTGCTGCTTTCTTGCAGGGTCTGGGGCTGAAACTGGGAACCTCGGCTATTCCCCCGTTCTGCGTCAGAGCAGCCTTGGGGGCTGAAGCCTGTGGGGACCCCAGCTCTTGGCACAGTGTTTCCCATCTTGGCCACCACCTTTGCTGTTATCTGCTTCATATTTGTATCGCTGATACCCTCTGCGGTAGGACTGTGATCTGGTCAGGGCTGCGGAACATGTGGGGAATGCAAATAACAACACATCCTATGCTTGCTTGCTCGCTGCTGTGCTCTCTGGATGCCTCGCTCTGGATGGAGCTGCTGTGGGCAATTAACTCCAAAAAGATCTTTGCCCTTTCCAGCTATACGAACAGGTTTCACCCTGCTTTCTTCCCCCATGAGGACTCGGAGCTCGTCCTGGAAGGGGTCTTTGTGCTGTGAACACTTCCAGCTTCCATGCTGTGTTTAACAAGCGACCTCCTGGAATTTGCCCAGTCTAGTCCTGAACATCTGAAAATTATTTGGGGCCATTTCTCTGGCTCTTTGGGCTGTGTTTGCCTTCCTTGGCTAAAATCTGTGCCCGCAGTGATGCTGGGCTCTGCATCAGGTGGCCAAGAGGTTGTGTTATCCTCAACAGAGACCTCCTGCAATCATTTAACGAGTGGATGTGGTTTATGTGCCTTGATGGAAAAATGGCTTTATATAACCTCCCGTCCAAAAGGAAAGGGTATAAAAAATTCTGAGCCAGTAAACTTTACTGCCAGCAAGATGTTGGGCCTGTTACAGCCTATTCTCCTCTTCTTAAAAATGCAAATTTTTCTGGATGCCCTAAAGAGCCAATTTGCACTTTACTGCAGTGCAGTGCTTTTCTCCTTAGGGTCTGGGTCAGCCTCCAGGAGATTTAAGGGGGCACCAGCTGGATTTTTAAGTTGCCAATTTCATCAGCCTGAGACCTTTTACAATGTACTGGAGAACATCTTTCAGGTCTGGGTATCTCTTCCATATCCTCCCATTTGCAGAAGGGTTTAAAAAAAATTAAACAAACTGAGGAAAAAGGAGCCATTTTTTGTAGGGCTGTCCCAGCCTGCACCCAAGTTTTTGGTCTTGATATTAACCTACATCCCACTATAAAAACCTCTGGTCCTGTGCTCCTGGGACTCCAGGGACATCTTCTTTTGGCTTTATTGAAGCAGGACTATCCTTGGTGATGGTGAGCGGGCCCTTGGCAGGTCACTTCATCTCTCTGTGATTAATGTTCCTTGTCCTGTACGGGGGTAATAATATGGGCTTCATCTGTCAGGCCCACGTGCTCCCAGGGCAGGGATGGCCCTGCTGGCTATGGGTCTGGACAGGGTCCAGGATGATGAGCCATGATGTGACCAAGGTTCTTCGCGATAGATGTCACAGCTAATTAGAGCGGTGAGATTAGCTGTTGTATTTTTCAGAAGCGCAGGAGGGAAAGCCAAAATCATGTTTCCCAAATGGAAAAGGACAATGTTAGGGTATGAGCAAGTTCTTTTGAAGCTTTGAACATGAATCACAGTGTTGAGTAAAAAATAATTAAACTTATTTTTTTATTTAAATGTACTTCAAAGTGTCTTTTAAGCTTCCCATTAATTCGGAGTTCTTTCTCTCAGCGCTAAATAAATCTCTTGGTTCAAAAGCACAAGTGCTAATTGGTTTCTCTGAGTATGCCTGTCTGCTTGATCAATAGGGGAAGTAGTTTTTGTTAAATATTTGCACATATTGTATTGCTCAGGGAGATGGTAAATGTTTCTCAAAAGGAAACTTGTAGAATGAGCATTCCAATAATTTTCTCGTGGCCTTTATGTCAGAGCTAATAACGCTTCCTCCCTCCATCCTTTTGCAGAAAGCAAAGCAATTTTCCCTCACATGCTCCCCAGCGCAGCCTGCCAGTGATGTGACAGTCTGCCTGCGTCACCCCCCTGCCTCTAACTACAGACTCGAGCTGCCGTGAGCCAAGTTTTACAGTTTCTGCCTTGAGCAGAGCACAGCTGTGAGCCACCACGCTGCCTCGCAGTCCGTTTCAGGATGTACCCGGGATGTTGTGTGGGATGAGATGGGTTTGGATATGCAGCCAGCTGTTGGAGAGGGATGGGGCTTTCAGAGTCCCCGAGTGAATGCACATGGTTTCAGCAATTTCCTCTCTGTCTCTCTCAATTAATTGCACTCACTGTTTCCATGTGCCTTCGGAGTGTCATTTACTTCCAACTTGGCAGCATCATTTGTGCCTTGCTGCTAACTACACTTATGTACGCTAACAGAGTTTGTTCCCCCTCTTCCCCATTACCTCCTTGCTTTGTATGTGCCCTCCCTCCAGCCCGTCTGAGCTGACCTCTAGAGCAAACACCAGGAGCCTTCTTGTCCCACCGTGGAGATCCCTCTGTGAGTGTCCCTGTCCCTTTATCTCTCATCCTGAGCATCCTGGGGAGGCAAGGCTCTGTGCTGAGTCCGCCTTCAAGACCCGGAGCCCCACGGTGCCAATCTTGGAAGGCCAAATCGCAACATCCCTATTTGAAGCCCAGTCCTTGAAAACCACTTTTAATGCAAATAATCCCACAGTTACAGCCAAATGGGTGAAGGGAGGTCTTTAGAAGGGGACAAAGAATGTGTAAGGTGCCCAGTTTCTACTGTGCCTTGCATCCTGGTCTCTCCAGGGCAGCTGTTCATCAGCCACATGGATTTTAGGTTTGTGGATCAGTTTCTCATACCAGTTCTTGATGGTGTGTCATCTCTGAGAAGACCTCCAGGAACATGATGCTCAGGTCAGCTTGCCAGCTTGGGTCTTGCCAACCATCCCACCAATGACTTACCTATTTGCAAGACAGACATTTACCCCATGGAAGACAGAGCCTGTGGTTTTTGCAGAGTGGGGTACCGAGGCCCTTAGGACCAAAGCTCAGGGTTTTTAAGGCAATTTAGGATCTATCTACTTAACAACGGAGATAGGCAGCTTTAGGATGTCTGATGTGCCCATGATGCCAGGGAAAGGCATAGGAGCTTCTGGAGAGCGGCAGTTGCCTCTCTGCATCTCTCAGCATCTAAGTATCTGGGGAGAAGAGAGACTTCTGGCTGAGTTTGCATGGAAAGCCCATGTTGGGGTCGAAGATAGAGCTTGGCTTCTCCCAAATCCCTAGATGGAGTGGGTTTGCTTCTCCCCATGTGTCCAGTTAGTTGGTCACCTGGCCCTGAAGCCCCAGGAAAGTGACAGTGGGATTTCTTCAAGGTCAGAAAAGCATCCCATGAGAAAAGCATCAATAAGGAGGAATTTGGGTGTTTCTAGACACTGTGAGGTGTTCGCGGGTTACAAACCTGTTGCATACCATCCATTGCACAGAGAGTCACACCTTGAGGTACCAACTCACTCTTCACTACAGCCCTCGGAGACCCCAGGACCAGCCAGTGTCCGTCCCCACCCCGATCTGTGTCTGAGGGCACCAGTTCTAATGATGAGTGTCATCACTTCTGCTGCTCATGCAGCCTGGAGTTAATATGCAGACCGAATGTTTATGGAGATAAACATGATTATCTCCAATCACAGGCCTTAATGATGGTTATTTTACTGTCATCTATTGTGAGAAGGGCATGTAATTACGTTGATTCTTCCTTTTATTGTATGTGTAATAATAAGGTATTTTATCTAAGAGTACAGGAGAGCTGGGGGAAGCTGGGGCATTTATTTCATTAGGGATTTTTTTCTGATTGCCTGTTAGGCTAAATCCTGAAATCATCTTCAAGCTTTCTGGAGTCAGAAGTCCCCCTTGGTTCAGTGGGGAGTCAGGACACGAGGGTCCTTATAGAATCATAGAATCATTATGGTTGGAAGGGACCTCCAGGGTCATAAAGTCCAACCTTTATCCCATCATATTCCTAACCGTTAGACCATTAGACGATGGCGTCAAGTGCCTCATCAACCCATTTTTTGAACACCCCCAGGGACGGTGACTCCACCACATCCCTGGGCAGCCTGTTCCAGTGCCTAACCACCCTCTCAGTAAAGAACTTCTTCCTGATATCCAACCTAAACTTCCCCTGACGCAACTTGAGGCCATTTCCTCTCATCCTATCATTAGCAATTTGGGAGAAAAGACCAACACCAGCCTCACTACAACCTCCTTTTAGGTAGTTGTAGAGGGCAATGAGGTCTCCTCTCAGTCTCCTCTTCTCCAGACTAAACAACCCCAGTTCCCTCAGCCAGTCTTCATAAGGCTTGTTTTCCAGACCTCTCACCAGCCTCGTTGCCCTTCTCTGGACTCGCTCCAACACCTCAATGTCCTTCCCATACTGCAGTGCCCAGAACTGGACACAGTACTCAAGGTGAGGTCTCACGAGTGCAGAGTACAGGGGCATGATCACCTCCCTCCTCCTGCTGGTCACACCATTTCTGATACAGGTCAGGATGTCATTGACCTTCTTGGCCACCTGGGCACACTGCTGGCTCATGTTCAGTCGGCTGTCAACCAACACCCCCAGGTCCTTTTCCTCCAGGCAGCTTTCCAGCCACTCTTCCCCAAGCCTGTAGCGCTGCATGGGGTTGTTGTGGCCAAAGTGCATGACCCGTCACTTACCCTTCTTAAACCTCATGCAATTGGTCTCAGCCCATCGCTCCAACCTGTCCAAATCCCACTGCAGAGCCTCCCTACCCTCAGGCAGATCGGCACTCCCACTTAATTTTGTGTCATCTGCAAACTTACTGAGGGTACATTCGATCCCCTCATTCAGGTCATCAATAAAGACATTAAACAAGAGTGGCCCCAAGACCGAGCCCTGAGGGACACCACTTGTGACCGGTCTCCAACTGTATTTAACTCCATTCACCACAACTCTCTGGGCTCAGCCATCCAACCAGTTATCCTAGGATCTAACTCCCTGGAGCGTCCACGCAGGGAATGGAGCCCCAGCATGGTAGGTACTGTTGAGATTCTGTCCACTTTGCAGAAAAATGCAGAGCATTCGTCTAATTCCTTAATTTTCTCAAAAAAAAAAAGTAATTGATGGGTTTGTGCTGGCTGTAGTCTAACTTGCTGAGAGGACCCCAGGGCTATCTCATAAAAAAGAAGTCACAGTGAGCAATAGATCACTGAGATGGCTGGAGCTAGCCTGACTTTTTAAGGCTTAATGGGTTAATAAAGTGTGTGTTTTAGGTGTCTGTCACTAAGTAGAGTTTGTCCATTCCCATCACACACTCATACCTTGACAGCAGTACCTTTGACCTGCCGTGCACTACCCCTGCCTTCTTTGTCTGCTCCATCCATCTGCCTCGGCTCAGGTTGCACTCAATGTTTATCTCCCATAATCCAGTTTAAGTTGCTGTAGAAAGCAATGGGGATTTAGAGAAAGAAAGAAAAAAAAGCTGGGTTTGCAGAGCAGAAAAGACAGACTTTCCCCCCCCCGCCTTTTTCTTTAGGATAACTGCCTCTTATCTCTTTCATTTTTATCATGCATTAACGACCTGCCCTCCACTCTGGTTTAGAGCCTCATACGGTGGGATCCTGTCGGTGGGGTGTGCATTAGTGAGAGGCATTACAAAGAAGGTGCTGTGGCTCATGTTTGCCAAGAGAAATTGTCCACGTGCGTCCCAGTCCTGCAGGCAGCTGTGGAGTTGGTTCCCTTGAGCCCATGGAAGAGGGGAGAAGCTCTATTGCAGGTTTGAGCAGCTGGAAACCTCCACCCATCGAGGGGCTGTTGCACAAGGGAACTGTTAGAAAGGCTTTCCCTATATTCCAATGAAATTGTAGTTTTACTCTGCTGGAATTTCTATTCCATTGCTCTTTTTTAAAAAAATGAATTTTTATCTCCATCGCTGCATTTACACCCTTCAAATATTTATATGACTCCTGTTTCTTGGTTGCTTTTTTGTCTTTCATGTCAGTGCATATTTTGGACTAATCTTTAAACAATAGCTCTATTTCTGCCATTTTCTGTAGCACCTAATCATGACTGTATGGCAAATTATACCCTAAAAAGATATGTTGGACCAAGCAAAGCATAACATGCCAAAGACATGGTGTTTAAATGTTCTGTTGGCAAAAGAAGTAAATTAGTATGTATCTGTATGATGGGAAGCAAGGGTTTGCCTATTGTTGGTACCAATTCTGTGATAACTGATCTCTTGTAGGTGTTGTTTAGCGTAATTGCTTTGCAAGAAACCTTTTGTGTGGCTGAGCCAGAACATTGTGCATTTGTATTTCGACGCTTAACTTGCTCTTCATTAAGGACTGAATAGCACTATCCTTTGCCTGTTACAGCCTGAGAGACCAAAGTGACAGAAGGTCACTGTGTTTCGTGCGAGAGGCAAACAGCCTCCTGCTCTGCCAAGCAGGAGAAGTGTCATGAAGATGCTGGTGGCAATATGGTCTGGATCAGGAGCTGTTGATCCCACTTTTCAGCCCCACTGGCTGTGCTGTGGGTGGGTATGGGGCATGGCACAGCCCCTGCTCTGCCTGATTTCATGGGGGAGAGGAGTGGATTTCTTGAATCTTCTGTTCCTGGGGTGGGTATGGCCGATGCCCCATGCTTATGCAAGTTTTTATTGCCTATTGCTGCAGCCCCATGAAGGGAGGTGAAGAGGCAATCTGCAGGGGAATATGAATTGGAGATGGGGTTTGGCAAGCCACTGGAGGGGTGTGCCTGCCCATCTCCATCACTGGAGTCTCCAAACGTAGCCTGGAAGGTCTGTGCTTGTGGTTGTGCCTTTGGAAACTGCCCCCTGAGATTTTGATAGTGAAGCCTTGGGAGGCAAAGCATGCCCAAGGGTTTGTGTTTCTCCAAACCACTTGCACCCTGTAGCCCACTCTATCCAAAATGTTTTCCCCATCCCCTGTAAGCTGCTGTAGCAGTTGGCTCTTGCTGCTTTTTGTGGACACACTGCTGACTGTCCTTCTCTCTTCTTTTTAGATTTTGGCCATTCCTCTGAGCTGGCATTTGTTGTGGAGCCTAACGATGACATAGCTGTGCAGGAGCAGCCCTTGATCCTCTACTGCCAGGTGGAGGGCATCCAGCCCATCACCATCACGTGGCGGAAGAATGGCATGATGATCGTGGACAGTGAGAATGCCTTCATGTTGGCCAACGGGTCGCTCTACGTCTCCCGCTTCCAGAGGGTCCAGGGAGATGGGTACTCAGATGAAGGCGAGTATGACTGCATAGCACAAAACCACTATGGGCTGGTGGTGAGCCGGAAGGTGAAGATTCAAGCAGCAAGTAAGTACAGGCATTGTCCCACCTCACCTTGTGGGGCAATGGCTTTGCTGGGAAGAAGGGCAGCATGGTGGGTGCTCAGGGAGGGAGGATTAAGGAGGGGAAAGAGTAAAAAGAACCTGGAGCTGATGTGAGGATCTGGCTGGCATCTAATCTCTGTAACTGGATGTAAAGAGAAGAGCTAATCAGCCTTCTCAGGGGGAGAAAGTAAAAGCCACCTTCTAACAGTAAATTCTCTGTCTAGGAGGGGTAAGTTATGTTAAAGCCATGTGGTGAAGTAGCCCATGGTTTGTGTATCTCCTGCACTCGGTTTGGAAGCCCCTTTGCTGTGTGGCACAGCTGGGCTCTGCTTGGCAGGCAGCGCTTTCCAAACTATAGGCAAAGACCTTCTGAAGGTCATGGTTTCTTTCATTTTGTTATTTAAGGCAGGCAGTGTGGAGGCAGCAAGGCTGTGGTGGTTTGACCTTGGCTAAATGCCAGGTACTCACCAAGTCGCTCTATCACTTTCCCCCCCTTCACTCAGCAGGGCAGTAAGGGAGAAAGAAAAAACAACCCTTGTGGGTAAATGTCCTGGTTTGAAAGACAGGTGTCTGCTAAGGAAGGCAGGAGCCCCCCTTGGAACAGAAAAATACAACCCCCTTCCCCCCAAATTGTTATAGAATTGAAATTAAGGGGCTTTCAGGCAAAGATATGAGGAAAATGGGAATAACAGTTTTTACTAATGTATACAACAAAACTATAATACAGAGAAACTGGTTACAGGCCTGACAGAGTCAGGGATACAACCTGGCACCCTGCCGGGCAGGGTGCTGGTACCAGTCCGATCCAGTGGCAGCTGCAGCTCTCTTTGAAATGGTCCTGATGAAGCGGCGGTCTGTAGAAGAAAAAGTCTGAGCAATCCAATTTCGGTGGCAGCTGCAGTTCTCTTTTAAGTGATCGCGTTGAAGCGGTGATCTTGTAGAAAAGGAAAACTGGTCCTCCTCCGAAAGTCCGGCGGCGGTGCAGTCCTTGTCCTCTGGGATCCCAGCGGGTAAGGCTGCTCGCGCTGCTCCAAACCCCAAAGTTATCTCCGGCGGGAATGCTTGGCTCCACCCCTCCCCCTCTGGCCGGAGCATCTCACAAAGGGATGGTGAGTCCTGGGGCAAGGCCCTGATGGGCGCATTAACAGAAGAATAGTCCCGAGGGGCGAGGCAAGGAACCCCAGCGCCAGGCTTCAACGGCTCATGGTAATAGAATACATTGCAACCCAGGACATTATCCACCCCTTATTCTATTACCATTTGCATCATCCCAAATCAATACCTTTCTTAAACTCTACACACATACACACACATATATATATACATACATATACAATGAAACTCTACACTCGGTTCTCACTTAAAATAAGGTCCCCTTGTGGTACACACCGGGTTTCCCCATCTTTCTGCATTACCCACCAAGTACAACCTGGTCCCTGAGCAAAGACAACCCCACGGATGGGTTTGTCTTTGCCCAAGGCAGAATTAACCCAAACAGCCCAAGCATACCTCTCATGTGCACTACTGGAACCTTATCCCCGTCTGTTGTTTGTAAGGATTCAGATTGAGCGGGGCCTGCTCGGTTCGTGGAGCCTCGGGTGTTAACTAACCAGGTGGCTTTTGCTAAATGCATCTCCCAGTTTTTGAAAGTTCCTCCACCCAATGCCTTCAAGGTGGTTTTAAGCAGTCCGTTGCACCGTTCAACTTTCCCAGCTGCTGGTGCATGGTAAGGAATGTGGTACACCCACTCAATGCCATGTTCCCTAGCCCAGGTGTTGACAAGGCTGTTCTTGAAATGAGTCCCGTTGTCGGACTCAATTCTCTCAGGGGTGCCATGCCTCCAAAGGACTTGCTTTTCAAGGCCCAGGATGGTGTTCCGGGCAGTAGCGTGAGGCACAGGGTAGGTCTCCAGCCATCCAGTGGTGGCTTCCACCATTGTGAGCACGTAGCGCTTGCCTTGGCGGGTTTGAGGCAGTGTGATGTAGTCGATCCGCCAGGCCTCCCCATACTTGTATTTGGACCACCGCCCACCATACCACAGGGGCTTTGTGGGAGTTTGGCTTGTGAATAACAGACATGTAGTGTTAGAGCAGGTGCACGAACAGGCTACTGTGCAGGCGCTAGCAGCCAAGATTAGGCCTCAAGGACGTACTGTCCTTGCAGAGTAGTACAAGAAACTAAGTTACATAAGATAGGGAACTAACAGGCAAGGCGGAGAATATGATAATTAGAGGCTGAAGCATAGGTTAAAAGTTAATGATTGATGTAGAAGTGGTCTAATGAAAACCTAAGAAAAAGATAATAAAGATATGCTTAGTCGTGGTGATTTGACAGAAGAATGATATATAAGTAAATGTATCTGCGCAATAAATCGAGCTTTCCGGATAACTCACATTGAGTCGTTCCTGATTTCTCCAGTCCCGTCCCGCAACTGGCGCCCGAACAGGGACCCGAGGAATGAGCAAGACTCACGCTCGGGGAAGCTAGGAAAAGCTCGCCTCTGCAAGGAGTAGGAGCTCGGCGGAGAGAAGGACGACAGCAACAGCAGGCTACCGTTAATGGGAAGCTGGACAGGCTACCGTTAATGGGAAGCTGGACAGGCTACCGTTAATGGGAAGCTGGACAGGCTACCGTAAAGGGAAGCTGGACAGGCTACCGTAAAGGGAAGCTGGGCAGGCTACCGTAAAGGGAAGCTGGACAGGCTACCGTCAAGGGAAGCTGGAGTGAAAACCCGGGTAAGAAAAAATGGAAAAAGAAGTAACACTGTCACTTTTAACTAGCTTTTTAGAAAAGCGGGGATTGCGTATAAGTAAAAAGACTTTGGACTCCCTATATGCTTGGGGGTATGCCAAAGGACACTTTAAAGACCCCGGCACACTTTTTGATGTGCCTGAGTGGAGAAATTGTGGGGACTCTTTATGGGATGCTGTTATTGATAATGATAAGACTGCTAAAAAGTTGCAAAAACCGTGGCGTGATGTCATAAACTGTTTAAAAAAGTGCCAACTGGAGCAAGTAGTAGCTGCCGCCGCCGCTAAGAAACTTGATATGAGTGAGGGATATGAAAGCGCGGCAACGGTTTTCGCAAAAGCCCAGACCGCCCCGGGGCCCGGTGCTGTGCCGATCATGTCACCTGAGTCCTTGCCTGATCCGTTTGGGAGAGAGGACCGGGTGGAGCCGAGCGCCCCGCCCGAGGAGAATGGAGGGGGGGTGTCGCCGCCATATCCCTCGGTGGGGCGGGGTGATGCCTTTTGTCGGCCGCGCCAGCCAGTACCGGAAATAGAGTCGGAGAGTGACGCAGACTCCAACAATGAGGAAGAGGAAGAGGAAATGACGCAGATTTCAGCACGCCCAGAGGCGGCCCCTCGACTAAAATGGTCTCGAGTGACACCTAGCGACCGGGAGGAAACAATGCAGTTAAAAGGAAGTGGAAGTCTCTCCGTGCGACCTGCCCCCACGAGCCAGTGGAATATAATAGTTAAGGACGCATTGCTGTCTGGCGAATGGGAAGCTGCTGCAGACTTGGGAGGGAACCTTGCCTTCCCGGTTGTCGCACGTCAGGTGCAGGGACAACCAGGAGCAGAGCATGTGCCACTTGATTGGAAATTATTGATGCAACTTCGCAACGCCGTGACCGATTATGGATTACAATCTGAACCTGTTAAGACAATGCTCAACTATTTATGGGGAGCGCACACCATGCTGCCTGAGGATCTAAAAAGCATTGCCCGATTGATCCTCAAGCCATCGGAAGGAATTGTGTGGGAGAAACTCTGGCGCGATGAATGTAGGAAGACCGCTGAGCTGCCTCGACAAAGAGGGGACCCTTTGCAACATGTGCAAGTAGAAATGTTAATGGGCACGGGTCCCTATGCTACTATAACTGCTCAGCTCCGACATCCTTTTGAGTGGCATCGAGCATCAATGGAAGCGGCTCGGACAGCTTTTGCGCAAGTGCCCACCACACCAAGAGCGCCAGGGTACACCTCCGTTAAACAAGGAATGACAGAACCATTTGCAAAATTCGTCGACCGGTTAGTTGGCGCATTGCAAAGCGCCTCTGAACTAAGTGAAGATATAAAATTTTCTTTTCTTAAGACTTTGGCATTTGAAAATGCAAATGCTAAGACAAAAAGTATCTTAAGCATACTACCCCGAGACGCCCCGGTAGAAGATATGTTAGAAAGGGTGGCAAGAGCGCCTGGCGAGCAAACCAGCGCTTTTGTTGCTAGTGCTGTTGAAAAAGCAATGGAAAAACATACACAAGCACTTGCAGCAGCCCTTAGACCATTATCCGAAGAAAGAAGAAGAACAACAGGATATTGTTTCCGCTGTGGAAAAGAGGGTCATCATCGACGAGCATGTACTGAGCGACGCGTATGGTGTGACCAATGCCGCTCTAACACACATAACACGCAGATATGCAGACGAGGAAGGCAGGGAAACTGGAAGCAGAACGCGAGAGACAGCCGCGTGACGACACAAATAGCTGCACCAGTAACCTACAGCCCGCCACCCAGGGAAGCCTCGGGCTGGACTTGGCAACGGCAATAGATGTCACGTTAGTGTCAAATCAACCGCAACGCATTCCCACGACTTCCAACGGACCAATAATTATTAAAGGGCAGGCCAAAGGTGCGTTATTATTAGGCCGCTCCTCAGCTGGGATGCGAGGACTGATTATCATTCCAGGACTTATTGATGCTGATTATACTGGAAACATTCAAGTTGTAGTGTATGCTATGCAGCCACCTATGATAATTCCAAAAGGAAGCAAAATTGCTCAGCTCGTGATATTAGAAAATTTAGTGCAGGACATGGCCATAGGAAGACAACAACGAGGAGATCAAGGTTTTGGATCTACAGGAGGGCTAGCGCTTCTAACCCTGAGAATGAATAAACGACCTGTTGTCAAGGCCATGTTAGATAACGGAATCGAAGTCATCACCTTGGAAGTGCTTCTAGACTCAGGAGCTGATGTCACAATTGTAAGCATTCAAGAATGGCCTAGACACTGGCCTGCATCGGAAGCCAGAGGCATTGTACAGGGAATTGGAGGATCCTCTAAAGTATTGACCAGTAGTCAAAGAATAACATTTACGATTGACGGAAAAAGTGGAAGTGCCTTTGCCACCATCATGCCATTACCTGAGGGGGTGACAGCTCTAATCGGCCGTGATGTGTTGGACCAGATGGGAGTGATGCTTGTGTCACCAGATGCAGTTTTTCAGCGGCGGCCACTGATGAGCAGCCACTAAAATTGACATGGCTAAGTGAAACTCCCGTGTGGATTGATCAGTGGCCGCTAAAACAAGAGAGGCTGCAACAAGCACGTATATTAGTGAAAGAACAGTTAGACGCAGGGCATATTGTACCCTCTACCAGTCCCTGGAATTCTCCCATTTTTGTTATTCCTAAAAAATCAGAAAAATTCAGGTTGTTGCATGATTTGCGGGCAATTAACAATCAAATGCAGGCCATGGGAGCACTACAGCCTGGACTACCGTCTCCCTCGATGTTACCAAAGAATTGGCCATTGACTGTTATTGATTTAAAAGACTGTTTTTTCACTATCCCCCTGCACCCAGATGACTCAAAGAGATTTGCATTCACTGTTCCATCCATTAATAAAGAAGAACCAGCAAGCAGATACCAATGGGTGGTTCTCCCTCAGGGAATGAAGAATAGCCCCACAATATGTCAATTATATGTAGCTGCTGCTTTGAAACCAATTAGGCAAAAATACAACAACGCTTTCATCTATCATTATATGGATGACATTTTAATTGCCCAAGAAATGGCTTTAACAGCACAAGACTTGAAATGGATTCGGGATACACTGGAAAAGAAAGGACTTTGCATAGCGCCAGAAAAGGTTCAACATACTGCCCCGTGGAAGTACCTAGGATGGGTCATTACCAGTAGTCACATTTCACCACAAAAACTACAGCTCCATATTGAAATCCGAACACTAAGAGATGCGCAGAAGTTGCTAGGAGACCTACAGTGGTTGCGACCGATAGTAGGAATAACCAACGATGAACTGTTGCCACTACGATCACTCTTAATGAAAAATGATCCTGCTGCCACATTAACCGTTACAGAGCAACAAAAACAGCTGCTCTCTTCTTTGAGTCAAACCATTGCCAACCGTGCAGTAACACGTCTCGATCCGGAGACACCTGTTGATCTAACAATTATTAATATTACCTATTCTGTTTTTGCAGCATTTACTCAGCAAAACAGCAAGACAGGGGAAATTGGGGTGATAGAATGGGTATTTATATCATTTCAGCCTAAGAAGACAGTAGATATGCGGATTGAAATGGCAGGGAGAGTGATTGAGAAAGGAAGAAAGAGACTAATAGAGATCTCGGGAAAAGAACCAGACACAATATTTTTGCCAATTAAGCGGGGTGATTTGGAGTGGTATTTGGTCAATTCAGAAGCATTGCAGAGAGGATTGTTAGGTTTTACAGGACAGGTAAAAGTAGGCAATTTAAAGTCGCCACTTTTATCATGGATGAGTAATCAGATGTGGATCCAGCGACCAAAACATAGCAAACAGCCCATTCAGGATGCTGTTACAGTGTATACTGATGCAGGAAAAGCCTCCCATAAAGCAGGAGTAGTATGGAAAGATAAAGAAAAGTGGGAGACGAAGGTACTATATGGCACCTCTGAGGATTCTTTGCAAACTTTGGAGCTTTGGGCAGTAGTGTGGGCACTGACCAACTGGATAACCGTTCCAATCAATGTTGTAACTGATTCCTTATATGTAGCAGGAATTGTAGAGCGAATCGAAACAGCAGAAATTAAGGAGGTGCAAAACAAGAGGTTATTCACGTTGTTGTGCGAACTGCGAGGAGCAGTGCAACAAAGATCAGAGGAATACTGTATAATTCATATTCGGAGTCATCAATGGGAAATTGGATTAGGAGAAGGAAATGTACATGTAGATAAGTTAGTTTCTGTGGGGCAGAAAGTTCCTTTAGATGATTTCCAGTTAGCAAGACAGGCGCACGAGCATTTTCATCAAAATGCCAAAGGATTGTATAGGCAGTTTAGAATCACATTAGAGGAAGCTAAAGGTATCGTTCGTGCCTGCCCAACTTGCAGTGATTTCGGTCCGGGGTTAGGCATGGGGGTCAATCCCAGGGGGCTAAGAGCGTTAGAAATTTGGCAGATGGATGTCACGCATATAAAAGAGTTTGGAAGATTGAAATATGTCCATGTTACTATTGATACATTTAGTAAGATGATGTGGGCCACACCTCTACCAGGAGAAAAAGCACAACATGTAATAAAACATTTAACAGGGTGTTTTGCAGTCATGGGAGTACCGGAAATGATCAAGACAGATAATGGACCAGCATATAAGAGCGAGAAGCTGCGAAAATGGTTGCAGCGATGGGGTGTTTGTCATAAAACAGGGATAGAAAATGTACCAACTGGACAAGCTATAGTAGAAAGAGCTCATCAAGTGCTAAAAGGATATTTAAATAAGTTCACAGAAATAATGGATCCCACACAAAGAGTGTGGAACGCGTTGTTCACGATTAATTATCTATGTGTATACGGCAATGATGATGTACCACCTGTACAAAAACATAGTTGTCCTATAACACCAAAGGCGCAAGAAAAAATGTGGGTAAAGTATCGTAACCCTAAAACAGGAATTTGGGAGGGACCCGCTGAAGTAAAATATATGGGTCGGGGTTATATGTGTGTGCTTACCTCGACAGGACAGTTGTTGTGGGTTCCTGCGCGGTGGACCAAGGCAAGTCATATTGCAACCAACAACGTTAGTAATAGTGATACTCTGTGCCATGTTGACACTTGATATTAACAAGTTTGCATGTCAATCAGGCAGAAAACGTGAATTTTTTTTTTGTTTTTCTTGTCAATGGCCGCGTCTGGCGACCTCTCTTTTCATTTTAAACATGTTTAGGTAGAGTGTTAGGATTTGTAAAAATAGGTTAAGAGCCTTATATAAAATAAGTTTATATTGAATTTGTTACTGAATGACAGTTATTAGGTAGTGAACCCACCCCCGGATAAGAGGTCAAGTAATAGTAAGAGATTATCTTAACATCATAGATGTCAGAACCAGATCCACTGGTGTCCTAGGTTGACATATGGGTAGGTCCCATGGTCCTTTGAAAGGAGGTGATGACTTTGCCTTTTGGTTTTCCTCCAAGGTGCGGCCGGCCTTGTGGGGGGAGCTCTTAGGTAAATGAGCCTCAGGTGCCCCTCACTGGATAAATGAGTACCAGGTGTCCTATTTTTGGGGACAGTGGCTGGGTCCATTTGTGGAAGGAGTGGAGTGTCTGTCTGTGAGGTGGACGCACCTTGCAGAGTTTTCCTGTTGGGGAAGGACCTCCTGACTCTCCCTGCAACTGGGCCCTGGTCACGTTTGGCATTTGCAAATGGGGCTTCGTGGGAAAACAATACGGGACTACTTCTATATGATGAGCCTATTGACTTGGTTGTCTCCATCTCTTCTGTGGGAGACTTTGTTTCTTTGTTAATCCCACCTATTATTGAATTCCACCTGTTATTGGTCACTATTGTGTTAATGATTGTACTTTGTGTTTTCAAAAAGGCAACAAGCATGATTAAAGATGCCATGAAGAACGTATGGCTGGCTCAAGAAGAAAAAGGGGAAATTGTAGAAAGGCATTTAAAAGAGAAAGGCCATATAGTGAGCCAGCCATGCGGGATGCTGGCCTAGGCAGGTAGCCGCATTCTGGAAGCTGCTTCAAAGGAAGAAAAAATAAGAAAGAGCAATGACTGCTTCACTAGGGAATGCAGGAGTGAACAGATGGGAGTGACCAATTGGACACTGTGTGAGAAGAACTTAAGAACCAACGGGAACTGAACTGAGCTGCATGTTTGCCTTGTACTAGAGACTTTTAACCAATTAAATAATGCGTGACCGCGTGTAGGGAAAGAAAAATTTGTAAAAAGGGACAGACAGAATTAATAGAAGATTTAGATAGCGTTAGGCATGCTGTGTTGCAAAATAGAGCTGCTGTTGATTCTTTGCTTTTAGCACAAGGCCATGGATGTGAAGATTTTGAAGGGATGTGCTGCTTCAATCTAAGCAATCGTGGGGAATCAATTCACCAACAACTGCAGTGGCTTAAAGAACACACTTAAAGATTCAAAAGGAGACAAGCTAGTTTGATTCATGGTTACAAAAAATATTTGGCAGTCTGTCCCCATGGTTACTTGGTTTGATCAAAGAAGGTATTCGCTGGGTAATCATAATTGTCTTGTTGTTAATTGGGCTAGGAATAGTATGGAAGGTAATAACAAAACTAGTCACTAGTCTAATGCATAAAGTTCTGTTCGTGCAAAAGAAAAAAGGGGGAATTGTGGGAGTTTGGCTTGTGAATAACAGACATGTAGTGTTAGAGCAGGTGCACGAACAGGCTACTGTGCAGGCGCTAGCAGCCAAGATTAGGCCTCAAGGACATACTGTCCTTGCAGAGTAGTACAAGAAACTAAGTTACATAAGATAGGGAACTAACAGGCAAGGCGGAGAATATTATAATTAGAGGCTGAAGCATAGGTTAAAAGTTAATGATTGATGTAGAAGTGGTCTAATGAAAACCTAAGAAAAAGATAATAAAGATATGCTTAGTCGTGGTGATTTGACAGAAGAATGATATATAAGTAAATGTATCTGCGCAATAAATCGAGCTTTCCGGATAACTCACATTGAGTCGTTCCTGATTTCTCCAGTCCCGTCCCGCAGGGCTTCACCCGCTTGGCCTTTTTGATCGCAGCGCACGTCTCACAGTCATGGATAGCCTGGGAGATACTGTCCATGGTTAGATCCACCCCTCGGTCTCGTGCCCACTTATAGGTGGCATCTCTGCCTTGATGGCCTGAGGCATCATGGGCCCACCGAGCTAAGAACAACTCTCCCTTATGCTGCCAATCCAAATCTATCTGGAACACCTCTATTTTTGCAGCCTGATCTGCCTTCTCATTGTTGCGATGTTCTTCATTAGCCCGACTCTTGGGGACATGAGCGTCTACATGACGGACTTTCACAGGTAGCTCCTTTACCCGAGTGGCAATGTCCTTCCACTCATCAGCAGCCCAGATTGGTTTTCCCCTACGCTGCCAGTTGGCCTTTTTCCACCTCTCCAGCCAACCCCACAGGGCATTGACTACCATCCACGAATCAATGTAGAGGTAGAGCTTTTGCCACTTCTCTCTCCCAGCAATGTCCAGGGCTAATTGGACGGCTTTGAGTTCAGCAAATTGGCTCGATCCACCCTCTCCCTCGGTAGCTTGTGCAACTTGTCGTGTGGGGCTCCATACAACAGCTTTCCATTTCCGGCTAGCACCTACAATTCGGCATGAACCATCGGTGAAGAGGGCATATCATCTTTCACTCTCTGGTAGCTCGTTATATGGAGGGGCTTCCTCAGCACGTGTCACTTCCTCTTCCTCTTCTTCAGAAGATAATCCAAAAGCCTCACCTTCTGGCCAGTTGGTAATTATCTCCAAGATCCCAGGGCGATTTTGGTTTCCAATACGGGCGCGCTGTGTGATGAGGGCAGTCCATTTGCTCCAAGTAGCGTCAGTGGCATGATGCGTGGAGGGAGCCTTTCCCTTGAACATCCACCCCAGCACCGGTAGTCGGGGTGCCAGGAGTTGTGCCTCTGTGCCGATTACTTCTGAGGCAGCTCGAACTCCTTCATAGACGGCCAAGATTTCTTTCTCTGTTGCAGTGTAGTTGGCTTCGGACCCTTTGTAGCTTCGGCTCCAGAATCCCAGTGGTCGGCCCCGAGTCTCACCAGGCACCTTCTGCCAAAGGCTCCAGGACAGACCCTTGTTCCCGGCTGCAGAGTAGAGCACATTTTTCACCTCTGGCCCTGTCCTGACTGGGCCAAGGGCTACCGCATGAGCGATTTCCTGCTTGATCTGAGTGAAGGCTTGTTGTTGTTCAGGGCCCCAGTGGAAATCGTTCTTCTTGCGGGTAACCAGGTAGAGAGGGCTCACGATCTGGCTGTACTCGGGAATGTGCATTCTCCAAAAGCCTATGACACCTAGGAATTCTTGTGTTTCCTTCTTGGTGGTTGGTGGAGACATCGCAGTGATCTTATTGATGACCTCGGTGGGAATCTGGCGCCGTCCGTCTTGCCACTTTACCCCCAGGAACTGGATCTCTCGGGCAGGTCCCTTGACTTTGCGTTTCTTGATGGCGAAGCCGGCCTCCAGGAGAATCTGGATGATTTTTTCTCCTTTCTCAAATACTTCCACTGCCGTGTTCCCCCATACGATGATATCATCGATGAACTGCAAATGTTCTGGAGCCTCACCCTTTTCCAGCGCAGTCTGGATCAGCCCATGGCAGATGGTGGAACTGTGCTTCCACCCCTGGGGCAGTCGGTTCCAGGTGTACTGCACGCCCTTCCAGGTGAAGGCAAACTGAGGCCTGCACTCTGGTGACAGAGGGATGGAGAAAAATGCATTAGCAATGTCAATGATGGCGTACCACTTTGCTGCTTTGGACTCCAGCTCGTACTGGAGCTCCAGCATGTCCGGCACAGCAGCACTCAATGGTGGAGTCACTTCATTCAAAGCACGATAGTCCACAGTCAATCTCCATTCTCCATCAGGCTTGCGCACAGGCCAGATGGGGCTGTTGAAGGGTGAGTGGGTCTTGCTGATCACCCCTTGGCTCTCCAGCTCACGGATCATCTTGTGGATGGGGATCACGGCATCCCGATTCGTCCGATACTGCCGGCGGTGCACCGTCGAAGTGGCAATTGGCACCCGTTGCTCTTCCACCTTCAGGAGCCCAACTGCAAAAGGATTTTCTGATAGTCCAGGCAAGGTGTTCAACTGCCTAATGCCTTCTGCTTCCACAGCAGCTATCCCAAAAGCCCACTTAAATCCTTTTGGGTCTTTGTAATAGCCATTTCGGAGAAAGTCTATTCCCAGGATACATGGGGCCTCCGGGCCAGTCACAATAGGATGTTTCTGCCACTCCTTCCCAGTCAGGCTCACCTCAGCTTCCAACAGGGTCAACTGCTGCGACCCCCCCTGTCACCCCAGCGATAGACACAGATTCTGCCCCCACATGTCCCGATGGCATTAGGGTACATTGTGCTCCAGTGTCAACCAATGCTTCATATCTCTGTGGCTCTGATGTGCCAGGCCATCGGATCCACACTGTCCAAAAGACCCGATTCTCCCGTGCCTCTTCCTGGCTAGAGGCAGGGCCCCTCTAGGCCTGGTTATCATCCATTCCCTGGGCATACCTGCAAGATGTTTCTTCAAGGGGATCCAACATATCATCCTCCCTTCTGTAATACCTGGCAGCTCGGTCACGGGAGGCTGAGGCTACTTTCGCTTTAGTGGAACCCCCTCGGCTAGTGTTTTCCCTTTTGAGCTCACGAACCCGTGCTGCCAGGACAGAAGTGGGTTTCCCATCCCACCTTCTCATGTCTTCCCCACAGTCACACAAGAAGAACCACAGCTCAGATCGTGGGGTGTACCCTCTCTCTCTAGCTGGGGGACGTCGGGCTCTGACTCTGGGGTTTATGACCTGCACTGGTGCCACATGAGAGCTGCTCCTCCTCACCTCCTCCATCACCTCCTCCCTAATCTCTTCTTTGAGGTCCCTAGCCACAGCAGCGACATGAGCTTTCATTGGGCCATTGACTAAACTCTCATAATATCTGAACCTGTTGGCAACAGAACCCACTGTCTCTTGGTTGTCATCAGCATTAATTGTTGCAATGAATGTGGCATACTGCTGTGGCCCCAGCTTTGCCAGGTTCCACAGCATCTGCCCTGTACATTTGACCTTGTCGGGGTCATTATCATGCTGTCCGTCCCTCCCAAAGAGTACCTCTAACACTGCCACTTCCCTCAGCTGTTGGATCGCTTCCTCAAGGATCTTCCATTGCATTCTATGATGGTACTCCTGCATTCTCTCTCTGTGGACAAACCTTTCCCTCACACTCATTAAAAGCCGCTCCCAGAGAGAAAGGGGCCCCGGCTCCCTTACAAGTATCTGGTCCACCCCCGAGTCTTGGGCCAAGGATCCCAAATACCTGGCTTCGCCACTATCCAGTTGTACGCCTTTACCCATAAGGTCCCAAGCCCAAAGTAACCAGGTTGTGTAAGGCTCACACCCCCGTCGCGCAATGTCTTTTCGCATATTACGGAGACTGTCGAACGACAGGGATTCGGTGATAATTTCAGGCTCTGACTCCCCTGCAGGTTGTGAGGGCTCTGGTTCATCACCATCATTAACTGGGCGTACTGATTTGGCCTTGCACTTCCTCCTCTGCACAGGGGCGACTGCCGCTGGCTGTGGCTGTCCTTGTGGTTCAGCTGGACCCTGCACAGTTGTAACATCTGTGGGTTCCACTGCTGCACCATCAGACTCTCCCTCTTCAGGACAAGATTTCTCACTAGTTTGGGAGGTGTATTCCGTCAGCTTCTGGCCCATCTCGCATATTTCCTTTACCAGTACCCCCACCCAATTCGGCTGGTCCATTTGTGAGGTGGGCTGTTGGGCAATGCCAGGTCGTGGGACAGGGTCAGGCTGCAGGGCAGGATCTCTGGTCTCTGGGGCCGTGTCAGGTTCTGGGGCAGCATTCCTAGTCTCTGGGGTGGTTATCCAAGTAGTTATCCAAGCCAGTCTCACTTTATCTCTGTAGGCCCAGCAGAGTAGGCCTATTAGCAACACATTGATAGTATCTAGGGGAAATCTAAACCCTTCGAAAGCTGATGGAGCAGACCCAAAGAACTGGTTGAATGGTTGGGAGAAAACTTCCCCTGGTGTTATTTCCTCACAGAAGGTACCATTTTTAATGTAATCCCAGAAACATACGCTGAGCATGTGATAGCCCTTTATCCATGTGCCCACATTCCACAGGAAATTGAAAAACCATGAATTCCTCACCTTATCAACCCATAGTGCAAGCTGGATAACAGCCACAGTAGCCTTAGTCAGAGGACCCATGTTTAGATAAGGGGCTGCAAAGGGGAAAAGCATAGCCACGACCACGTGCCACCCGAAGCAAGGTAAACTAGACCACATGGTGCTGCCTAACAAAGATCCCACGTTCAGTGCACAAAAAATCAGGTTAGCCAGGAACTGTTATTCCCTTTTCACCCTTTTTCCTCAATGCCCTCAGGCCCCACGTTGGGCGCCAAAATCTGTCCTGGTTTGAAAGACAGGTGTCTGCTAAGGAAGGCAGGAGCCCCCCTTGGAACAGAAAAATACAACCCCCTTCCCCCCAAATTGTTATAGAATTGAAATTAAGGGGCTTTCAGGCAAAGATATGAGGAAAATGGGAATAACAGTTTTTACTAATGTATACAACAAAACTATAATACAGAGAAACTGGTTACAGGCCTGACAGAGTCAGGGATACAACCTGGCACCCTGCCGGGCAGGGTGCTGGTACCAGTCCGATCCAGTGGCAGCTGCAGCTCTCTTTGAAATGGTCCTGATGAAGCGGCGGTCTGTAGAAGAAAAAGTCTGAGCAATCCGATTTCGGTGGCAGCTGCAGTTCTCTTTTAAGTGATCGCGTTGAAGCGGTGATCTTGTAGAAAAGGAAAACTGGTCCTCCTCCGAAAGTCCGGCGGCGGTGCAGTCCTTGTCCTCTGGGATCCCAGCGGGTAAGGCTGCTCGCGCTGCTCCAAACCCCAAAGTTATCTCCGGCGGGAATGCTTGGCTCCACCCCTCCCCCTCTGGCCGGAGCATCTCACAAAGGGATGGTGAGTCCTGGGGCAAGGCCCTGATGGGCGCATTAACAGAAGAATAGTCCCGAGGGGCGAGGCAAGGAACCCCGGCGCCAGGCTTCAACGGCTCATGGTAATAGAATACATTGCAACCCAGGACAGTAAAACAAAAGCAGTTTTAATGTAAGCAAAGCAAAGCAAGGTCTGTGCGCGGAAGCAAAAAAAAAGAAAAGAGATTTATTCTCTACTTCCCATTAGCAGGCGATGTCGGGCCTTCTCAGGAAGCAGGGCTGCGATATGTGTAGCGGTTGCCTCGGAGGACCAAGGGTGACCCCACCCCCCCTTCCTCCTTTTTCCCAGCTTTATACTTAAGCAGACATCATATGGTATGGAATATCCCTTTGGTCAGTTCGGGTCAGCTGTCCTGGTTGTGTCCCCTCCCAAGATCCTGCCCACCCCATCCCACTGGGGGGAAATGTTGGAAAGAGCCTTGGTGCTGTGTAAGCACTACTCAGCAGTAGCCACAACACCAGTGTGTTATCAACACCCTTCTAGCTCCCAACATAAAACACAGCACTATGAGGGCTGCTATAGGGGAAAATCAATTCCGGCTCAGCCAGACCCAATACAAAGGTCTTATTTACTACTCTGTGTGGCAGTGCCTTTGGGGGCAAGGCTAACAACACCAGACAGATTGTCTGGTGGGGGAGCCTGGAGGAGAAGAGAGATGAAAATGTCAGCGCGAGAATGAAATTTAAAGGTGGGAGAGGAAGAATTACAGGGCAGGCTGTGACTCCAGCCCTGTGCAGCACCCGGTTCAGCCCGTTGCATCACCACAGCCGGAGCAGTTGGTCCTGTTGGGTCTCCTGCCACGCAGGCTGCTGGGTTCCCCCTTGCTGGCTCTGGTTGCTGGTTTGAGTTTGTCCTGGGACTGATGGCAGAGCTGAGGTGTTGTGGTGGCTTCTGTCCCAGTTGTGTTGGTGGCCAGCTTTGCCCACAGACAGTCTGTGGGCTCTGGGGGTGTAACTGCTAATTTTTTTTTGCTTTCAACCAGAGTTGCTGCTGGGTGTAATTTATATATGGGTGTGAGGATGGGTGTCTCCAGACCTGGCCAAATGCTGGCTTGATAATAAATTCTACTGAAGGGTTCTCCAGCTTGTTTATGAGATGGCTACCACTCTTCTTTCTGTGCAAGCCACTTACTACTGCTTCTGTTGTGTTTGCAAATTGCGACATGATTTTCTGGTGCAAAGCAGAAAAAGACTATGGCAAAGTCTGGGGCTGGGGTCCCCTGGCTGCAATCCCCAAACTGGAGGGGGAGGCCTTTTGGAGTGCTGCTGCCCACTCCCCCCAGTGCCGGGACGGCTGGCAGCCCACCAAGGGAACACTCCAGCCCTTGTGTATAACAATCCCCAAGTGCATGAAGTGGCCATCTGCAAACCTAGCTTTTCAGTAGTGTAAGAAGTGACATTGTCCAGGAGCCAAGGGCTTTGGGTCCATGCCAGATTAGCAGCTGGATCTCAAACGCATTGGTCTTGTGGTGTTAAACCTTGGAGCACTTCTGGTCAACGGTTCTGGCATTGCTGAGCTGGGAGCTGGCTGATGCACAAGCACAATATCAGACTCCTCGGACCTGTAAACAGGAGACATGAGAGCTGGAGGAATTGCCTTTGGGATAGTGGGTTGTCAATAAACACTGTTATCTGGGCTCCTGCATCAATATGTATTTGATGTGCTCTGTGTCCCTGAATAGCATTTCCTTTTGTAGCCGTAATTTCGTGTGAATCAAAATAAAAAAGGGATTGTGTTGAAAATGCTCTGGACTCTGTTCTTTCTTCAGGCCTGGTTTCTTGCATGCCCTGAGAAAAGTTCTGGGTGAAGCCAGCACAAAACAGAGGGCACCTGGCCTTGATGCTGCAGGTGCCTGCGGATAACAGGAATAAAACGGGACGTTGTGGGCAAATGGAACCTGCTGCTCAGGGCGAGCTCCCCCGCTGTGCCTGAACCACAGGTGCGTGCACTTGTACTTAGGACTCAGTTCCAATGTAGGTGAAATCTCCTAAGAATGAATCATGGTTGTACCCTCGAGCCCCTGTGTCTCAGGGTGGTTACACACAAGTAATAGTGATTTTTCTTGCCACGAGTCCCAGTAAGCAAGTCAAACAAAGGAAGAGGGTAATTATCCCCATTTTGGAGATGAGGGGACTGTTGCATCGAAGGAATGCTGCTGACTACTTGGAAGGAAAAAAAACCCAACCAAGCGCTAAGCAGACCTTTGTGAAGCAGAGTAAATACTGCCAGTGAGTAAAACCTCATCCCAGTGCTGATCTCTCCTTCCCTCTGAGCCTGACATCTGACCACAAAAGCAAAAGAGAAATAAAAACCTTTCACAAACAAAAATCTTGAAAGTTGATCAAGGCCGTGGTACTGAGGAATAAAAGGGATCTGACAGACCGGAGCCCTTTGAGAGCTCTGCTGCACTTTTCGCTGTCTTCAAAGGCAGCCTGTTAGTCTCATATCACTGTTACAGACCCTGGCTTTGTATTGTTGCTTGGAATATAATCTTCTTGGCTTGGAGGAATGTACATATTTGCATTCAGGAAATGTGGGCTGGATAGCATATTTTTATGTTTCGAATTTATGCTTGGCATTGAGTAAAATTTAACTGGAAGAATATGCTGCTCACAGCCGCCGCGCGTGCGGCCCCCATGGGCTTGAGGTACATGCGGTTTCTCCGTGGAGCAGGGAAACCTTCTTCTTAAAAATATTGACTTATTAAATTTAACTAAAATTCAGGGGAATTTCTGCATGTCATCATTACTAACCGAAGATACTCAGTGGATGGAAGTGGACCTTGGCTGGTTTGTGGGTTGGCAGGTCAGGTGCTAAACACAATGATGTTTTTGTAGTGTAACCTTCTTTTGAACAAGTAAAAGTGTGCAAGAAGCCTACACGTGGTTGAGTTGAGCAGAGGCCCTCGGCATTTCCACCCTCTGACTGACACGCTGGTTGGAATTTATTTGGTTGCTGTTTCTGCATCTGTTCAAACCCTGGTGTGTTAGTTTAAAAGGTTGTGGAATGCAACATGTTTTTATAATCTGGTCAGGTTATTGAATACAAGATCTTTTCTCCTAATGACAGTTTCATAATTTCACATGACTCTGAGCTGTCTTAATTAAAATCAGTTTTGTAGACAGAGTGTTCTCTGGAGGCACTGCTCGGCTGTGCCTTTGCGGGTTTCTGAGGAGCTGCATTTCCCTTGTACGTGCCAGAAGCTGCTGCACGCCTTTGCTGTCTGTGGATGAAGATACCCTCTGAGCAATAGCACCAGCTAGAGTCCACTCCATTGGAAGGTGAGCCCCCCAAAACACAGACACCTTTCTTCTCATCACCACCCTTGGCTTAACCTGGCCTTGCTTGACTCTGATCGTGTTGTCTCCTGGCATTTCCAGCCCTTTTTGCTGATGCTGTAATTTGATGGAGCTGGCTCCACATCATCATAAATCACAGCCCGGCCGGTGGAGTAAGACCCATTGATTATATCACTCAATAACAAGCAGTTACCACTAATTGGAAATCGCCATCAAACTGGATATCGGATCAGGCTCTGCACATATCCAGCCTGAGAGTAGCAATTTTCCCTGTTTGATCTGATGCTATAAAAAAAAAAAAAAATGGAAAGAGGGAAATTAAGTCAGTTGTGCAACTTGGAGCCAAAGATGTTTCTTGAAGTTTGGCGAAATGGACCTGCCCAATCTTTGAAGTACGGTGGGACCTGAGAATAGCTCTGGAGAAATCTGGGCTTGCGTCTTGATGCGAGGAGGACTGTTTTTTAGCCAAGCTTAGCACCATGCGACCCTTTTTCTGCTCTATTACCCCCATCCCTTCTGCATCCTGCCCCAAATCCTGCTCTTCCATCCCACTGTGCCTGGCTGTCCGTGGCAAGCACTCTGCTGTCAGGAGGGCAGGACTGATAGCCCGTGCAAAGCAGATGTTCTGTCTCTGCTCTGATCCCTGCAGACAGCAGCAGTGGCAGGCTCCTCTTGCCCAGCCTGGGGCCAAGCACACTCTCCCCACAAACACACTGGCTGCTGCAACCTCCAGGCCAAGGGTCTCAAGGTCATCTGCAGATATAAAAAGGGGGGAGATCTGGTGCATATGCATGCTTGCAAGTTAGTTTCCCTGCCAAGCTCTGTGGCTATGGGAGGAGGCTGCGAATTACGGGGATTTTTAAAGCAGCAAAGATCTTCCCATCGTTTCAGCTCCTCTGCACAGAATATATTCAGGGTTTAACCTGCAGCCCCCTTTCCAGGCTCTGGGGTGGTGGGAAGAGCTGCTGAGCCCAAATAATGGCAGCATTTATAAGAGTGTAGAGACAAGAAGGAAGTCTAAAAGGATTAGGGAGAGACAAAGAGGGCTGATTATTTTATGGGTCACAATACAAGGCATTAGAGTGAGATCACAAAGGGATATAATTACAAAAGAAGGCCATACTGGGGGGATCAAACCAGGATTAGAGTGGGAAATGTTTTTACACAGTTTTGTTCCACTCATTATGAAGTTAGCATTTTAAATTAAGGCATAAATAAGGTGACACTTAAGTTGTCACCAAGGTATTATCTGGGCAGTGCCACTGTTTGGATGCAGATTGGGAGACTTGGCTCAAAACATCAAGGCAGACCTTAAACACATGGGTTTGTGGTTGTTTTTTCTGGTGAGTGTACAGTATCCATATTGTCAGCAGAGCCCTACCTATAGCTTGTGCTTAGATCAAGTGAACCTGTTCCGCAGTTGGAAAGAGGATCCTTTTGTGATGACAGGTTTTAGTGGTGTGAAATGCATGCTGGAGGTAAAGGTATGCTTTTAAATCAAGTGCCCTGGTGTCAGTGTGCTGCTCTGGAGACATGGTCGTGTTACTCCCAATAACTTCTGGCTGATGGTTGCTTGCATTTAATTGCAGTTTAACGCCTCGTGTTGCATGCCAAGTTTCCTTCATCCACAAACAAGATTTTTTTTTTTTCCTTTGTGGCTCCACTTGAATTTAATTCCCTTTTTTCCCAAATGCCGAGCATAAGGGCTCCATCCTGATGCCAGTGGTGTTTCTTTATTGTCTGTGCTTTGAATACTCACAGCTCTTGGTAAGCACAAAGCAAATTCTGTGCTTGTAGCAGTGGGTCTCAGAGGGGAAAAATACCCATGAGGAATTACTAAAAAAAAAAAAGAAAAAAAAAAAAAGGAAAGAAAAAGAAATTAAGTAAAGCAAAAAGCCTGTGGGAGTTTTCCGGGGAATGGATATGATGGATGAGTGGCTTATTTCTATTTCCCTCTATCAGCTCTTTTGGCTGCCTCTAGGACATGCTGGCTCACGTGATGCTGCCCCTCACATCTGTACTGTTGCAGTATTTGGCCCTGTGCGTGCTGCAAAACAAATGTACAAATAGCTCCGGCAATGTTATCTCTCATATAGGGGGCTTGCACTGCAGGCAGTAATGTCACTTAGTCATTTATAGAAAGCTCAAGGGAAATATATCAGAAGAATTTCATTAATGGTAGCACTGTTGAGTTATTTGTCTCAGTTAACTCTTGGAGCACAGCTGAGGAAGTTCTGACATCTCTGCAGCACGAGGCTGCTCCTGAGTTCACTGCCTGGGTGATACTCTGCTGGTACCCTTGTGGGCAGCTCTGTGGAGACAGCACAGTGCCTCACGTGCTTTGACACTGCTTTTCCCTCCGGCTGCTGCTTTGCTCCAGCCTCTCCTGGAAGCACAGGGCCACCCTCTACCATCATTTTATTCAGGAGGGCAGGTCTCTGCTACCTTAGTCTTCTGCTTGCAGTTGTCACCCCAGGATCTCTTTGGTGCTGTCACTTAGAGCAGCTCTTTATCTGCTTGGGTTTATCTCACCTTAAGGATTTGTACTGTCACTAGTTATATGGTTGTTTTTCCAGCAGGCTGGTGATGGTGTGATGGTTTTATTTGGCTTTCATTCTCATTCTGCCCTACAAGGGTCCCAGCTGGCCATGGTGTGGCCAGTAACATCCATTCACTAGCTGTGCCTCAGTTTCCCCTCTCTGAACTCAGGGTGGGTTTACTGTCAGTGCCATTGTTTGTAGACCCCTGTGAGCACCTTGGGGGGAGGCAAGTTGCTATTTTGTGTTTATTGGGGACCCACGTTAGCTGGGTATAGTGTTTCATCTGCACCGTTGCTTCCCTGCAAACCTGCCGAGAAGGAAGTGCAGTGCTGGGGAAAGGCTGGTGCCCAGGTGAGAGCAGGGCTGGTTTTCTGGTGCTATTACTTGCCAAGGCTGTGAGTGGGAATCAATTTTGGGGGGGCATTTGACCAGAGCAATCAATGCTCCTGGTCTAGTGGGTAACCAGTGAGTTAAAGGAAAGCATTGCTGCATTTGCCTTGAAGCTCTGGTCATGGTTGTAACCCACAGTTACTGAAAACAGCAAAATATGTAAATGAATAAAAGGGCACAGAAGCTCTAGAGTAAGATACCTGACTTAACAAGGTCCATGTCTTTTGTGGCAATCCCTGTCTGCAGCAGCCTGCCCACTATGAGATCGGGATTTGGGGACCCTGTTTTGAATGTTGGGGGCCTTTGGGTGCAGTAGCAATCTGAGCAATGGCAGACCTCACAAATCCCCTCGTACTGGTGAGTCCCTGCATGGGGGCTAAAGCTGCTTTCCTGGGGATGATGGGACAAGACCTGGGAGAGTCAGAGCTCCCCGACACCGAGTGATGCTGGATCCCCACTCCATGCACTGCCTCTTCCACTCTGGTTTTGGCTCTACCCACTATCTCAGCCCTGTTGCTGGGAAGGGTGTCTGCTCCCACTCCTCCTGGGCACAGCATATGGTTTCCAGAGAGGTTCTTGCTTTAAACCCAATTTTACAGTTGGGTTGACTGAGGCAAAAGGAGGTCAAACGATTCGCCTGGGGTTACTCAATAAGTGGCTCAGATTAAATCTCAAGCCATGACGCTGCCCGTTCCCAGCGCTGGCTGTGCCGATCAGACCAGATGGCCTCCTGAATGTGGCGTCAAGATCCTCGGCTTTTTCTCTACCTCATTGTTCTCCATTGTGGGCTTCTGAATGCAGGACCTTGAAAGTAAGAGTCATTTGGATTTGCCTGAGTCCAAGTTATTCTGTTTAATGACATGGAATTTCAGGAGAGGGTTTAAACACACTGCTTTGCTGTGGAGGTTTGAATTTTGCAGAGATTTACCTCTTTACTTTGGTTTTCTGTTGGTAAAACTCTCTCTGCCCCCACCAGCTAAAATTGGTCCCCTGGCCTTTCAGCTGCCCTCCTGCTGTCTCACCAGCTGAGCAGGGCTGCCCTGGCTTTGTACCTGCACAGGTTTGGCCACAGGGCTCTTAGTCCCCAATCCCTGGAATAATCCCTGAGTGATTTTCCTGCAGCTTCCACAGCACTCTGGTCTGTCTGTGCTGTTTGGGCCTTCTCCCTTTGCTTGGTCCTGGAATCATACAAGGGTTGTTGTATGTGGGGTGCTGCTGGATTGATGATGTCACTTGTTTGGCTCTGGGAACCTGCAGGCTCACACTAGAAATACAGATGGAGTTACTGACATCTTCCTCCTGATCTGGTATGGTGTCCCGTGCATTGCTCCCCACAGTAGTAGGGGCCACAGATGCAGTTAAAGCAGAGCATTGGGTATGGCAAGACAAACTCCATCTCCACTGTCCCCAAGAAGCTGCCTGGAAAAGCATGGCTCCATAACCTCTTTTGGAAAGCAAGTGTGCAAATCCTCGGGACTTATAGAGCAAAGACCATCTGTCCAGAGACCAGTGATGCTCAGGTAGCTCAGGTCCCCATAGGCACCTGCCTTGGGGCAGGCTGCAGTCCTTGGGGCAGTGGGGAGCTCATCCCTCTGCATCCAGCATCACTCACACGCTTCAGAATTTGGCACCTCTTGAGCATGCCTTGATTAATGGTGTTTTTTTGTCAGTCCTAAGAGGCCCCCATTATGTCCCTTTGATGCTGCATTTCTGTTCTATTGCACATAAAAAAGTCAGTATATGGGTGATCACTGGGGGTACAAATAAGTCAAACAGATCACACATAATAGACATCAACCCCAGCGACCCCAGGAATGACACAGCACGACCAATAATAGGTGGAATAAACAAAGAAACAAAGTCTCCCGTAGAAGAGATGGGAGACAACCAAGTCAATAGGCTGATCATATAGGATAGAAGTAGCCCCATATCGTTCCCCCACAAAGCCCACGTTTGCAAATGCCAAACCTGACAGGGGCCCACTTCCAGGGAGAGTCAGGAGGTACTTCCTCAACAGGGAAACTCTGCAAAGTGCATCCACTTCACAGACAGACTCTCCAACTCCTCCTGCAAGTGGTCCCAGCTTTTATGCCCAAAGCAGGACACCTGGCACTCATTTACCCAAATGCAGGGCACCTGGGGCTTGTTTACCCAAGGGCTTTCCCTACAAGGTTGGCTGCACCTTGGAGGAAAGCCATAAGGCAAACTCATCCCCTCCTTTTAAAGGACCATGGGAACCACTCATATGTCAACCTTAATTCAGGGCTCAGGGTTCAGACCCCAGCACTTCAATTTCGCACTTACCACTGTCACTGAGCTCAATGACTAATTTTCACAGGTCACGTGAGAGGGACAATGGATCAGGCCACATTTGGAAGAAACAAATGAAATTTTGCTGCAACTGAGAGCACTAATTAAGAGTGAGGATCAATTTGAGTGTAGAAAAGAGATAGTTTTAGGCTGCTGGTGCGTAAACAAGTGATGGTGTTGTGGTCGCAGGAAAGGCTCTGTGTATGCATACTTCAGCTGCAGCATTGTACTCTGCTGCATTTGATCCATACTTCTGTGCTTATTCACTGAGGAAAAACCAAGTGTTTTCCTGCCTGCTGTGCCCAGGAAGGGTAGGGACAGCAAACCTGCTGGATCAATTCATGGCTGATCCCTGCAAGATGCTTTTGGCCAGCAGCAGGAGCTTGTGTTTCTTCAGTTGCGTTGCTCATCTTGGAGTGTGGCACTGCAAATTGGCTGGTGGCTTTTGAGTGCAGTGCATCATTTTCCCTGCCCATCTCTGTGGGCAGGATTGATGCCCATCTTCATCTCAGGCCATAGCTCGTCCTACCAGGAATTGCACTGCTTTGCTGAGACTGCAGAGGAACACTGATTTGGAGGAGGTGTCAAAGGGGGACAGTATGCTCTCATCAAGGAGGATGTCATGGATGCAGCAGGAGGGACAAGGAAAAGCCAAGGGTGTGCAGTCTGGGTTCATGGCTTCACTGAGCATCTTCCCCTGAGGGCAGTGGGATGTTCAGCCTCAGGCCAGGGCTTTGCTCGTCCTGTGCACTCTGTGGTGATGTTGCCCTGAATGGCCAAGCGATGTGGCCGTGTCCCTGTGGTCCCCAGCGTGGTGGCTCCTGCTGAGGTGAGGGTACTTGCCGAGCCACTTTGTTTGCTCGGAGCAGCATCCATGTCCAGCTCACCATGGTTTCCCATGACAATGTGTAAAGGGGTGGGAGGGAAAGTCCTGACTCTGCCTTTCATTAGTGATGCTCAGGGGGAGAGGAGAGGCAGGGCCTCAAGGGGGTCAGCTCGAACTCCCTCTCAAAAAAAGAGGGGAGAAAGAAGAAAAAGTCTTTATAAAAATAAATTATTTTGAATGAGCCTATAGGTAATAGCACTTTATGGACATTTTATGACTATTGGGAAATATCTGTCTTTAAATTCTTCTACTGCATTAGAGACCTTTGCAGAAGGGGGATGTGGAGGTGATGCTCCAGGGCACACATGGGGCCATGTCTGCCCCAAGAAGCCCCGTGCCTGTTGAGGGTTTTTTAGCAAGCAATGGACATGTGAGCAATCCAACCTTTGAGCCTGACCCAGATGCTGAAGCAGGACGGGGAGGTGGAAAAGGAGTGACGGTGTAAATGCATGCTTTAAGGTCCCAAATCAATTTATACCACGCTAGTACTATTAGCCAATCGGTAGCTAGATGAGTCTCGTGATCTGGTGCTCTGTCTATATAAACCGGGTTGTAATGCCACTAAAGTGCCTTTCACAAGATCATATTGGTCTCTATGTGATTGCTTGCCATGGTTTCCCGCACGTGCCTACCGTGCCCTGGGCTTGCAATGGCTCCGCAGGGCATGGCCTCATGGCTGGGGTGGCAGGGCTGCCTGGATGTACTGACACAGCTGAGTTTTGCTAGCCCTGAGGGTACAGTTAGCTAAACCCCTTCTCCCTCCTTCCCCACCACAGCAGTGGTCTCTGCCTGACCTCTCCTGTCGCTGGTGGGGAGCAGGAAGAGCAGCAACACTTGTTGCCCTGGCAAAAGAGGCTCTTTGCATGTTGGACCGACCACTTGAAAGATGATAACAAAAGTAATCTTTTTTTTATTGTTATGGTTGCCAAAGAGAAAACAGCTCCCTTGTCCCTTGGGACAACCATGGGTGCTCTAGACCTTTGCGAGGGCTCAAGCTCTGCAGGAACCCAAGCACCTCTAAATGACAGGGGCTGCTCAACAACTGAAGAGCCTGGCTGCTGGTTTTAAGGATACAGGCTCAATCATTTTAGCTGAAGCAGCGTGATGGTTGTCCTGTGTGACCTTGGGCAATTTTCCTGATGCCCTTGTGTCTCCAGGAATTGGGGACAGAGGCATTGGTGCTCCCCAGCTTCTCCCAGCCCCTGTGGGTTTGGGGGCCTGTCGCCTGCAGCCTGTCTGTGCTGAGCTGGTGCAGGGGGGGGCCCTGACCCCACTTGAAGCTGTCAGAGCTCGTTATCGGTGCTGGCAGCTCGTTCCCACCACGGCAGGTCTGGGGAGGCTGGTTCCCTCTGGACATGCTGCTCGGCGCTGATTGCTCCGTGGCTAATCCGGGTTGAGGAGTCAGGGTGCTGCATGGACCTTGCGTCGCTGCTGACTGTCGATTTTCATGAGGCTCATGGGTCTGGCTTTTCTGAGACATTTGAGCTTGTACCCAACCATCCGGGAACCAGCCAGAGGGTTCAGAAGTTCTTTTAAGGGAAGACAGAGGTCCCTGCATCATATATTCGTATGCAATAGCCTCTTGGATGATGAGTTTTAAAAGCCAACGTGGGTATAGGTACACAGGAGGTGTTTGGTTTCTGTGCTGAGGAACACGTACAAGGTTTTCTCTTTTAAAGCATGGTTTGCATACGTTTGAAGCACCTCTGTGATTCATACTGCTGCATCCCATGGGGTTACCAGGATTTGTTCTTGTACAGCTCCCTGCCCAAGGGGAGCCTGCTTCATTTTTCTTTTGCTAACTAGGTTCCCCCAAGAAAGAGAGATTACCTGATCTTCCAAAAGCATTTCCAGTGTTCGGAGAAGTCTGGATGACTCACAACTTTTAATTAGCTCTCCTGACCAAGGCAAGGATCCTTCTCTCCCTCCCTTACAGAGAGGTGGTGATTAGAATTACAATGAAGATAATCCAAACTGTATGTGTAGGGGTTTCTGTAAGCAGAAGAACAAAGCAGGACATCCATCTGGTGAGTGTGAGCCCATAATACCTTTCTGCTCATTTTTCCCGTGCAACAGGAGCTGCTTGGGATGGAAGCAGGCTCATTATTTTGGAAAGGCTTGCTGACACACAGAGCAGGGCTGGCTTGTAATCTCCGAGGCACTGAAGCCGCTGCTCAGGAAGGAGTGTTGCTTTTATTTTTAAGTTCATCTTTGTATTTCTCCTCGTTAAAATCTGCAGCGATGAGGGATACCAAACTCTTCTGAGCCTGCCATTAATTAGTGTATGAATGAGAGATGTCCTTAGTTTTAGTGTTACCATGTCTATGTGTACCGTATAATAGAAGTAGTTATGCTAAGGCTCTTAGGGCCTGCTTTGGGGAAAGAAGAATTCTGTAACCTAGCAATGCCTAAAGTATATACACACAAATGTTTTTCTGATCGTTAATAATGTACTCCTATTATATTATCTGAAGCACCTAAAGGAAATGTCTTGTACTCTGGGCAGAGACTTGGAACGTACCACCCGGGAAATACCCGAGCTATTAAATGACTAGACATGTATTTTCTTGAAGTATAATTAACTTTGATTGTTTGTATCCTCTGAAGCATAATCTTAGCAGCAATATATCTATTAGACATTATAACTTTGATTGTTTGTATCTTTTGAAGCGTAGTCTTAGTGGCAATATATCTGTCAGACTTTATCAATGATTAATAAGGAAGTTTTATCTTGTTGAGCAGTGTCACACTATATAAACCTGTATAATTTGACTGAAAGATGGGGCTCTGACTTTGGACACTAGTCCTCAGGCTCCTGGGCCCTCAATAAAGCATCACATAAACGACTTTGGTTGTTTGTGTTTCTTCGGACCGGGCAACAGTTTTCTGGCGACCGCGGCAGGACTCCGAAGGTGGCTGGGGCGGTTCGCACTCTGATCCACTCCGTGCCGGCACCGAGGGATTCTCGGGGAGTCATCGGTCTGCGCCCGACCCCCGCGCCTGGCGGACAACTGCGAAAGGTAAGCCCGGGGTGCTTTATTATTTGGTATTGGGTGCCTGCCTATAAGACGAGGCGGCGATCCTCGCTAGGTTGGGCTAAGACGTCTTGGTTGGTAAGCCTAGGCGCCGGCTGTTAGACGCGGCGAAAGCTGCGCAAGTCCGGCACTTGCCCCTCGCGGCGACGAGAAGCGGCAAGTTGGTTGGTTTGGTATTTATTCTGGTATCTATACGTTGTCTTGTTAATAAGTCTATTTTGCTGTGTTGGTGAGTTTATTTTTGCTGCTATTATTTTGCTGCTATTTGTGAACGAGTAACGAGTGATTGTGGTAAAAGTGTGCTTGAAATAGTGTGATAAAAATATTGAAATGATGCCATTTAAAACTGTAAAGGTGATGTTACAGTTAAACAATAAGATACCTGGCAATACACCGTTAGGTTGCATATTGAAACGATGGAAAAGTGAAGGATTTTATCAGGATCTGGAGAAAGGAAAAATGATTGAATATTGCAGTCATTGGTGGCCTGAGTACACTGATAGAGAAGGGCCAATGTGGCCACTGAATGGATCAATTGATCCCGGTACAATTACTCCATTAATGCATTTTCTGTCTCGTAATGAAAAATGGGATGAAATACCGTATCTAGATGTATTTCGTTACTTAGGAAGGAAACCGGAATGGCAGAGGGAATGTGGTATAATGTTATTAGAGGTTCAGAATACGGAATGTGGGGAATGTAAAGGGAGAATGGAATGCTCAAAATGTTTGGCTTTAAACGCCCGACCAGAGGAGGATTTGTCTTTATTAGTATCCCCGAGTGCTCCTCTGGAGTCGCGCGCCCTGGAAAGTGACAATGAGAAAAATTATGAGAGTGAAGGTCAAGAAGAAGACGGGGATATTGAAGGGGGAAATTCTGTTAAAAAAAATCTCACTCCGTCCCCTAACACCCTCCCCTGCTGCTCCTCGGGAAATACAGAGAACACCTTTAGCCGCTCGTACTCGGCAAGGGCGGAGAAATCTCGGGGAACCCCAGCTAATTGCCCCCTTACGGGAGGCAATGGGACCCCAGGGAGAGAAGGTGCTGGTAAAGGTTCCTTTCTCCCCAGGCGATTTAATAATCTGGAAACAATCTGCTGGGAACTATCGGGAGGACCCCGAACGGATGGCGAGGGTGGTTAAAATGATTATGAAAACTCAAAATCCTGATTGGAATGATATACAGGTGCTATTAGATACTTTAATGGATTCGACTGAAAAAGATATGGTATTGCGGGCAGCTAAAGAAAAAGCTCGGGAAGGGATGAGGATGCAAGTGTATGGTGGTACGGTTAATGATTTGGTGCCTAGCGAGGACCCCTATTGGGATCCTAATACAGTTCGGGGCATGCATGCCATTAGAAATTATCAGAATTTAATCCTGGAAGGGGTAAGAACAGGCATCCCGAAAACTTTGAACTGGTCAAAACTTGTCCTGGGTTGCAATGTATTCTATTACCATGAGCCGTTGAGGCCTGGCGCCAGTGTTCCTTGCCTCGCCCCTCGGGACTATTCTGTTAATGCGCCCATCAGGGCCTTGCCCCAGGACTCACCATCTCTTTGTGAGATGCCCCGGCCAGAGGGGGAGGGGTGGAGCCAAGCATTCCCGCCGGAGATAACTTTGGGGTTTGGAGCAGCGCGAGGGGCCTTACCCGCTGGAACCCCAGAGGACAGGGACTGCACCGCCGCCGGATTTTCAGAGGAGGACCAGTTTTCTTTTTTCTACAAGATCACCGCTTCAACGGGATCATCTAAAAGAGAACTGCAGCTGCCACCGAAATCGGATTGCTCAGACTTTTCTTTTTCTTTTCCTACGGACCGCCGCTTTAACAGGACCATTTCGGAGAGAGCTGCAGCTGCCACTGGATCGGACTGGTACCAGCACCCTGCCCGGCAGGGGGCCAGGTTGTATCCCTGACTCTATCGGGCCTGTAACCAGTTTCTCTGTATTATAGTTTTGTTGTATACATTAGTAAAAACTGTTATTCCCATTTTCCTCATATCTTTGCCTGAAAGCCCCTTAATTTCAATTCTATAACAATTCGGAGGGAAGGGGGTTGTATCTCTCTGTTCCAAGGGGGGCTCCTGCCTTCCTTAGCAGACACCTGTCTTTCAAACCGGGACAAAACTGTATTCAGTACGACAAGATAAAACTGAGTCCCCATCTGCCTTTCTGGAAAGACTAAAAGAAATAGCCAGAAGGTTTACCAATTTGAATGTGGAAGAAGAGGCTGGAAAATTGCAGCTAGCCCTGCTATTTATGGGACAGTCCCAAGAGGATATTAGAAAGAAATTACAAAAGCTGGAGGGAGAGGACACCCGTAATCTGGATAAAATGTTGGAAGTGGCCTGGAAAGTATATAATAATAGAGAAAAAGAAACTTCTAGGAAACAACAAGCTAATATCCTAGCAGTAATACAGCAAGGCAGAGGACGTGGCAGAGGATTTGGGAGAAATCGAGGAAATGGTCGGGGAGGAATGGGTTTGCAGAATGCGGGTGGTCGAGGGATGGCGAACCCGAACCTTTATCAATCAGAAAGGTTGGGTCCTAACCAATGCGCGTTTTGCCGTCAAATAGGACACTGGAAAAATGAGTGTCCGGCTAGAGCTGGTATTGGGGGAATAAATGTGAGCGGTCCGGCCGCTTACCCATTAAATCCGGCAGGTGTCGCTCAGGCAATGGTCTTGGGGGAATATCAGAGTCAAAGCTGACTAGACCAGGATCTGAAGGTAAGGATAGATATAGGGGGCAGAGAACAGGAATTTACTGTAGACACCGGAGCAACCTATTCTGTTTTAAATGAGCGTTTGGGGCTCTGACTTTGGACACTAGTCCTCAGGCTCCCGGGCCCTCAATAAAGCATCACATAAACGACTTTGGTTGTTTGTGTTTCTTCGGACCGGGCAACATTAGCAAGGCTAATCAAAGCTGTAAGGGAATTTTAAAAGGCACTACCCAGCAGCTGAGCTAAGCCTGTCCCATGACAAACATCCCAGCAGCAGCGAGGAAAGGAAATAGCTGGAGACAACCTCCTTTTCGAGTGATGCTATTTCCCCTCGCTTAAAAACTCCTCTGTATTGGACAGAGCTCCTGCCTCAAAACTTTGACATCCCTTCTCTTTGCAGTGGGAGGCTTGCCTTGTGCCGTGGGGTCTGCTTTCCCATGCTGTGCCCTGCAGCAGGCAGGGAAGAGGCAGAGTTTGCAGTAGAGAAATGCGACGTTGGGCCCTCAGCCACGGTGCTGCTGTCCTTTATGGTCAGCTGGATTTTGCCCAGCTGCTCCAGCATGGCGAGAGGATGGGCGCATTGTGGCAGGGCTGCTTTGATGAGAAAGGAACAACAAAAAGCTGTTGTGGAGGAGCAGCCGGTGCTCCATGCTGCTGCTTGCTGCCATGCTGGCAGCGCAACGCATGCTTCAACTCCTGCCATGGCAACAAGTTCATCCTTAGGCCAGTACAATGGTTAGCTGCAATGTGGCAAGGCGGCCAGGAGCCAGTCCAGATTGCAGCATTCCCAGAAGAGCCCAGGCACGCAGGAGGGATAGGGTTAGGTTTCATGCCGGCAAGATGCTCTGCCAGCTGCAAAATTTAGGCTGCTGGTTTCCTACCCAAAAAGGACAGGAGAACAGCTGGGCGATCCTTTTGGGATCCTGAGCTGGGCAGCACCAGCGTGCAGAGTCATGATAGGTCTTGCTTTCCCATGCAAAGAGCTCGGGAAGGAAGATGGAGAGCCCAGATCCAAGGGAATGTTGGTCAAACACACGGAATCAGTTCCTCTTATTAGTGCTTCAAGCACTAAAACAGTCTTCCCTGCGTATCAGAGCTAGGTGCAGCGTTTGCTTTGAAGGAAATGTCTCTTCAAGCTGACATCCTGGCTGCCAAACTTGCCACTGGCACCTCCCATCATCCCCATACAAGCGGGGTGTGCCGGTAGGGTGCAGCTGGTGCAGCTCAAGGGGAAAATAATGATCAGCTGCTGAATGGCAGAGATTTGATACATCACGCCAAGGCTTCACGTTTTGATTTTTTGATGCACGTTGTGAAATTTGTAGGTGGAATTTTTCTATATATATTGACAGCTTCCAGCATTAAAAACCTCCCAAAATCATAACATTTGTTCTAAATTCTTGATATTAAAAAATAACCCATTATTAGATTCCTTTAGGTCATCTATTGAATTTAGCTGTTATGATACACTGAAGTCATGTTTCCAGCATTTGTGATTTGTGGATAAAAACAAAGCTTGAAAACATCTCACTTTTAACATAATGAGAGCTAAGGTTGTGAAGTGCTGGGGTCTGAACCCCAAGCCCTGAATTAAGGTTGACATATGGGTGGTCCCCATGGCCCTTTAAGAGGAGGGGATGAGTTTACCTTTTGGCTTTCCTCCAAGGTGCAGCTGACCTTGTAGGGAAAGCCCTTGGGTAAACAAGCCCCAGGTGCCCTGCATTTTGGTGATGAGTGCCAGGTGTCCTGCTTTGGGCATAAAAGCTGGGACCACTGGCAGGAGGAGTTGGAGAGTCTGTCTGTGAAGTGGGTGCACTTCACAGAGTTTCCTGTTGGGGAAGGACCTCCTGACTCACAGAATCACAGAATCACAGAATGTTAGGGATTGGAAGGGACCTCAAAAGATCATCTAGTCCAATCCCCCTGCCAGAGCAGGAACACCTAAATCAGGTCACACAGGAACATGTCCAGGCGGGTTTTGAATGTCTCCAGAGAAGGAGACTCCACAACCTCTCTGGGCAGCCTGTTCCAGTGTTCTGTTACCCTCACTGTGAAGAAATTCTTCCTCACATTTATGTGGAACCTCCTATGTTCCAGCTTACACCCATTGCCCCTTGTCCTATCATTGGATGTCACTGAGAAGAGCCTGGCTCCATCCTCATGACACTCACCCTTGACATATTTATAAACATTAATGAGGTCACCCCTCAGTCTTCTCTTCTCCAAGCTAAAGAGACCCAGCTCCCTCAGCCTTTCCTCATAAGGGAGATGTTCCACTCCCTTAATCATCTTTGTGGCTCTACGCTGGACTCTCTCAAGCAGTTCCCTGTCCTTATTGAACTGGGGGGCCCAGAACTGGACACAATACTCCAGATGCGGCCTCACCAAGGCAGAATAGAGGGGAAGGAGAACCTCTCTTGACCTACTAACCACTCCCTTTCTAATACGCCCCAGGATGCCATTGGCCTTCTTGGCCACAAGGGCACATTGCTGGCTCATGGTCATCCTGCTGTCCACCAGGACCCCCAGGTCCCTTTCCCCTACACTGCTCTCCAGCAGGTCAGCCCCCAACCTGTACTGGTACATGGGGTTGTTCTTCCCCAGATGCAAAACTCTACACTTGCCCTTATTGAATTTCATTAAGTTTCTCCCCGCCCAACTCTCCAGCCTATCAAGGTCTCGTTGAATGGCAGCACAACCCTCTGGTGTGTCAGCCATTCCTCCTAGTTTGGTGTCATCAGCAAACTTGCTGAGGATACATTCTGTACCCTCATCCAAGTCATTGATGAAGATATTAAACAACACCGGTCCCAGTACCGACCCCTGAGGGACTCCACTAGTCACGGGCCTCCAACTAGACTCTGTCCCATTAACCACAACTCTCTGGCTTCTTCCCTTCAGCCAGTTCATAATCCACCTCACTACCTGATCACCAAACCCATACTTTATCAGCTTATCTACGAGGATGCTGTGGGAGACAGTGTCAAATGCTTTACTGAAGTCAAGATAAACTACATCTACCGCTCTACCATCATCTATCCACCTAGTTATTTCCTCATAGAAGGCAATAAGGTTGGTCAAACATGACTTACCCTTGGTAAAACCATGTTGACTACTCTTAATGACCCCCTCATCCTTGATGTGCCTAGAGATAGTGCCAAGAACAAGCTGTTCCATCACCTTTCCAGGGATGGAGGTGAGGCTGACCGGTCTATAGTTACCCGGGTCCTCCTTCTTGCCCTTCTTATAGATTGGAGTGACATTTGCTATCCTCCAGTCCTCAGGCACCTCTCCTGTTCTCCATGACTTAATGGAGAACTCCTCATGCAACTGGATCCCAGTCAGGTCTGGCACCTACAAACGTGGGCTTTGTGGGGAGGCAACATGGGTTTACCTCTATCGTATGTGATCACCCTATTGTCTTGGTTGTCTCCCATTTTCTCTATGGGATACCTTGTATCTCTGTTTGTTCCATCTGTTATGGGTCATGCTATGTCATTCCTGGGGTCGCTGGGGTTGATGTCTGTTATTTGTGGTCTGACTTGTTTGTACCCCCAGCGATCCCCTATATACTGACTCCTTTACGTGCAATAGAATCTACTTACTGGATTGTTTTTCTGCTGCTGGCTGTGTCCTTTGTACTGGGCCTAGTAATTGGCAAAACAAAATTGGCGACGAGGATGGCCCCATCTGATGTTCCCGGTTGGGAAGATCCCGTGTATAGTTGGCTGGCTCTCGAATGGGTTAAATTTGGGGGGCCATGTGAACAGTGGGAGAAATGGTTGGCAGAGGCTGAACCGCAGGATGTATTGGAAACTATTCAAAAGTTTTCCAATAAGGCACAGGATGCCGTAACCTTCAGGAGACGGGGATGGATTTTGTTGACAGCATATAAGAAACAGCATCAGCAGAAAGAACAATTACTGGTAGAATGTTCCCACATGTGAGATCAGATTGTGACTTTGGAATCTTTAAACAACCTCCTTACTGACAAGCTGGACACTTGCCAAGCTGTGCCTGAGAAGGCTACAGTGCAAGTTGCCCAGTGTAAACGTAGGAAGAGAAGGGGGCAATCTAATGATAAGAAGGTCCACTCAGAAGTTGTACAGGTGGACGTGCACTGTAATCCTGATGACTCGGATGATGATATTTGGTACCCTGCGGAGTCCAATGGGGCTGGTGCCTCGGATGACTCTGCAGATGCGAGACCAGTCATCAGGAGAAAGATAGAATTTTCGGAACACCAGCCACCAGTGAACAGACCCACAATGGAGGATTTCACACAGCAAGAAGTAAATTATATCCTTGCACGATTTAGTCAGAGTCCAGGAGAGCCCCTGCTTGCTTGGATGGTACGTTTGTATGATCAGGGAGCATCAGGGGTTAGCCTGGATAACTTGGACTGTAAAAAGTTTGTAACACTGAGTTTTGACCCTCCTGTGCAGGATGCATTTCGAAATAATGATCAGAGTACCAATCTATTGGCTGTAGCTGCTGCAGGGTGCAAGGCAAAATACCCCCTAGAGAATGCCTGGCCAGGATCTGACTGACCGTGGTATACTCTGCAGGATGGTATACAGCGGGTAAAGGAAGAAGGAATGAAACTGGCCATTAATGTGGGGCATGTTGAGGTATTAATGCAGCTTAGATTGTCTGTGCCCATGAGAAAAGCGATCATTAAAACTGCTCCACCGGCATATAAGAATGTTCTTGTGACTCTTCTACTTAGTGAAACAGGGAATCCCATTAGAGATGTAATTGAGAAAATGCAGCAATTGGGTGACCTTGGAGACTGGGGCCCCCAGGAGCATCAGGGGTATCAAGAATTCCGACGTCAACGGGGCCCCTGGGAGAGCACAGGGAATCGAGACACCCGACGCCGTAAAAATACCGAATATAGGATGTCTTGAGGACAAATGTTTAAAAGTTTGCTAAAAGATGGTGTACCTCTCACTAGGACTGATGGTCTTGATACCAATGAACTATGGAGGATGTATAAACAGAGAGGGTTACAGAAACCCCATAGGAAGGTGCAAAATTATCAGGCATATGATTCGGGAGCTGCTCAGCCTACAGCACCCCCTCTGGAACCTCAGCAGGACCCCGCCTCTGCTCGCGGTAGGCCCTCTGTTGCTCCAGAGAGGAACCACGAGTGGCAGCAGTACTCTGACCTATATCCCTCACAAGAAACTAGGCATTATAACTCCTACTGAAATGTTGGCCAAGCTCTGGTACATTGGGCGTGGGAGGACCGGCGACCTCATGTGGAGCTACAGATATTCTGGAAAAAATGGTCCTCTCAAATAGTAAAAGCCTTAGTGGATACCAGAGCGGAGGCCTCCTTAATCCATGGGAACCCTGAGAAATTCAAAGGGCAATCCGTGATTATTACAGGGTTGGGCGGAAAGCAAACTGAGGCGGTACAAACCCAAATTGATATGAAAATTGGAAACCTTCCAAAACGACAATATACAGTCATGATTGTTCCGATCCCAGAGTATATAATTGGAATAGATATTCTGAAGGGACTTACTTTGAATCTCCCTGATGGTCGGTATCAATTTGGCGTAAGGAATTATATCACTAATCAGGCAATTCTAGTAGGAAAGATAAAGATGCCTCCCATTCAAATTCCAACTGCGACCAAGGTCGTAACCATGAAACAGTACAGGATTCCAGGTGGGCATGAAGAAATTTCCCAAACGATCAAAGATTTACTGGCTGCAGGAGTTTTAAAACCGACTACCACCATGTGGAATAGTCCAATCTGGCCAGTTAAGAAGGCTGATGGATCCTGGAGAATGACTGTGGATTATAGGGAACTGAACAAGAGCACCCCGCCTCTTGCGGCAGCTGTACCTGATATGATCACTTTAATAGAAAGAGTTCAGAGGCATCCTGGCACGTGGTATGCCGTCATAGATTTGGCCAATGCATTTTTTACGATCCTAATTGCAGAAGAGCATTGGGATCAATTTGCATTTACATGGCAAGGGAGGCAGTACACCTTTTCCAGGTTGCCTCAAAGATGGGTGCATAGTCCAACTATTTGTCATAGAATAGTGGCTGAGCACCTGGATGAGGTACAGCTTCCCCCTCATATGCAGATTGTCCACTATATTGATGACATCCTAATTCAGGGGAGCAATGAGACTGAATTACAACAAATGCTTGAATGGTCCTAGTGCATATGAGGCAGAAAGGCTGGGAGATTAATCCAACTAAAATCCAAGGGCCGTCACAGACAGTCAAATTTTTGGGAATCCATTGGCACTGTGGTCCATCCAGAAATACTACCTAAGGCTCAGCAGAAGATCCTTGACTTTGCAACACCACAGAATTAGAAAGAGGTGCAGAGATTTATCAGGCTGTTCAGTTTCTGGAGACAACACATTCCCCATTTGGGACAGATTTTGGCCGCATTATACAAGGTGACTAGGAAGAAATATGAATTTGAATGGGGAAATGAGCAGCAGGCTGCCTTTGAGTTGGCTAAAGAGGCTATTCAAAGGGCTTTAGACTTATGGCCCATGCAGGAAGGCAAAGTAGAACTGAATGTATCTGTAAATGGGTCATATGCTAATTGGAGCCTCTGGCAAAAACAAGGGAAGAGAAAAGTCCCCTTGGGATTTTGGGGAAGAAAGTTGCCAGAGGCAGGGAACAACTACATGCCCTTTGAAAAGCAACTGTTAGCCTGCTATTGGGCCTTGGCAGAAACTGAACAGCTTACGTGTCTTGGTTTGAAAGACAGGTGTCTGCTAAGGAAGGCAGGAGCCCCCCCTTGGAATGGAAAATACAACCCCCTTCCCTCAGAATTATTATAAAATTGAAATTAAGGGGCTTTCAGGCAAAGATATGAGGGAATGGGAATAACAGGTTTTTTACTAATATGTAAAGAAGAATATATAATATATATAACTTAAAGAAGGCAGAGGTGCTGAATGCCTTCTTTGCCTCTGTCTTTACTCCTGCAGGCTTTCCCCAGGAGCCCCTGATCCCTGTAGCCCCAGAAGAAGTCAGGATAAAGGAGGAGTTTGCCTCGGTAGATGAGGATTGGGTTAGGGATCAGTTGAGCAATCTGGATATCCATAAATCGATGGGACCAGATGGAATGCACCCAAGGGTGCTGAGGGAGCTGGCAGAGGTCATTGCTAGGCCACTCTCCATCATCTTTGGTAAGTCATGGACAACAGGAGAGGTGCCTGAGGACTGGAGGATAGCAAATGTCACTCCAATCTATAAGAAGGGCAAGAAGGAGGACCTGGGTAACTATAGACCGGTCAGCCTCACCTCCATCCCTGGAAAGGTGATGGAACAGCTTGTTCTTGGCACTATCTCTAGGCATATCAAGGATGAGGGGGTCATTAAGAGCAGTCAACATGGTTTTACCAAGGGTAAGTCATGTTTGACCAACCTTATTGCCTTCTATGAGGAAATAACTAGGTGGATAGATGATGGTAGAGCGGTAGATGTGGTTTATCTTGATTTCAGTAAAGCATTTGACACCGTCTCCCACAGCATCCTTGTAGATAAGCTGATAAAGTATGGGTTTAGTGATCAGGTGGTGAGGTGGATTGTGAACTGGCTGAAGGAAAGAAGCCAGAGAGTTGTGGTCAATGGGACGGAGTCTAGTTGGAGGCCTGTGACTAGTGGAGTCCCTCAGGGGTCGGTACTGGGACCGGTGTCGTTCAATATCTTCATCAAGGACTTGGATGAGGGTACAGAATGTATCCTCAGCAAGTTTGCTGATGACACCAAACTAGGAGGAGTGGCTGACACACCAGAGGGTTGTGCTGCCATTCAACGAGACCTTGATAGGCTGGAGAGTTGGGCGGGGAAAAACTTAATGAAATTCAATAAGGGCAAGTGTAGAGTTTTGCATCTGGGGAAGAACAACCCCATGTACCAGTACAGGTTGGGGGCTGACCTGCTGGAGAGCAGTGTAGGGAAAAGGGACCTGGGGGTCCTGGTGGACAGCAGGATGACCATGAGCCAGCAATGTGCCCTTGTGGCCAAGAAGGCCAATGGCATCCTGGGGTGTATTAGAAAGGGGGTGGTTAGTAGGTCAAGAGAGGTTCTCCTTCCCCTCTATTCTGCCTTGGTGAGGCCACATCTGGAGTATTGTGTCCAGTTCTGGGCCCCCCAGTTCAAGAAGGACAGGGAACTGCTTGAGAGAGTCCAGCGCAGAGCCACAAAGGTGATTAAGGGAGTGGAACATCTCCCTTATGAGGAAAGGCTGAGGGAGCTGGGTCTCTTTAGCTTGGAGAAGAGGAGACTGAGGGGTGACCTTATTAATGTTTATAAATATGTCAAGGGTGAGTGTCATGAGGATGGAGCCAGGCTCTTCTCAGTGACATCCAATGATAGGACAAGGGGCAACGGATGCAAGCTGGAACATAGGAGGTTCCACATAAATGTGAGGAAGAACTTCTTCACAGTGAGGGTAACAGAGCACTGGAACAGGCTGCCCAGAGAGGTTGTGGAGTCTCCTTCTCTGGAGACATTCAAAACCCGCCTGGACATGTTCCTGTGTGACCTGACCTAGGTGTTCCTGCTCTGGCAAGGGGATTGGACTAGATGATCTTTTGAGGTCCCTTCCAATCCCTAACATTCTGTGATTCTGTGATATATATAACAAAACAATAATACAGAGAAACTGGTTTAAAGCCTGACAGAGTCAGGGATACAACCTGGCACCCTGCCGGGCAGGGTGCTGGTAGCAGTCCGATGTAGTGGTAGCTGCAGTTCTCTTTGAAATGATCCTGTTGAAGCGGTGATCTTGTAGAAAAGAAGTCTGGTCCTCCTCTGAAAATCCGGTGGTGGTGTAGTCCTTGTCCTCTGGGATCCCAGCGGGTAAGGCTGCTCGTGCTGTTCCAAACCCCAGATTTTTATCCCCGGTGGGAATGCTTGGCTCCCTCCCCCTGGCCGGAGCATCTCACAATGGGATGGTGAGTCATGGGGCAAGGCACTGATGGGCCCATTAACAGAAGAATAGTCCAGGTGCAGGTTATCTATGGGTCATGTGGCAAGGCATTGTTGGGCCTATTAACAGAAGCTAGTCCTGAGGGAGGAGGCAAGGAACATTGGCCTACCTGGTTTCAACAGCTCATGGTAATAGAATACATTGTAACCCAGGACATTATCCACCCCTTATTCTATTACCATTTGCATCATCCCAAATCAATACCTTTCTTAAACTCTGCACACACACACACACACACACATATATATATATATATATACAATGAAACTCTACACTCAGCTCTCACTTAAAATAAGGTCTCCTTGTGGTACACACCGGGTTTCCCCATCTCTGTGCATTACCCACCAAGTATAATCTGGTCCCTGAGTGTTATAGATTAAGACCAAAGATTTCTCCAATTATAAGGTAATTTTATTGAAGAAGGTAAACAGGCAAAACAGCGCTGGACGGCCACGGGAGTCTCCGCTCCACCGATGGCGCACACCCCCCTCCCCGCCAGTCCCCTATTTATAGTCCGTGGTTCCCGGGCGCGGCTTTCACAACTCGGTATCTTCTACGGCTGCATGTGTTGTTGTTAGGCGGTCGTTTTCTGCCCTCTGATGGTCGGAGGTGGTCGTGGGATGAAGGCTGTAGTCTTCCTCTGCGCCGTAAGTCATGTCCTGGTTTCTTGAGATATGCGCCTTCATTGCGAAAAGACTCAACATATTGCCTTATCAGACAAACATTACTAGCTTTAGCCGGATACTGTGGTTATAACTAAAGCAAACAGGTCTTGCAGGGCAAGCAGGTTTTGCAAGGCAAGCATGATCCAAGCAGGTCCTGCAAAAAGCGTGTCTAGGCCAGTTTCAGGGCTTATCATTTCCCACAGAGCTAAAAGGCATAATGGTTCGGTTTGATCAACAAATTTATTATGCACAGTTATTACAATATCCCCCCTTTTTGTTTTTACCATTTTGTTGATCAAACTGAGCAACTATTTTCTGAGCTAATGAAATATCGATAGCTTCTTGTTCTATAGTGCTATCTTCTAAGTTTTGCTTCAATAACATAAGGTTTGCGGCTTTCAAGCGATCTTTATTTAACTTGGTAATTTGGTTTAATATGCAAGGCCCAAAGGTTAAAATAAGCATTAATATTGCTAGTGGTCCTACTATGGTAGACAATAAGGTAGTTAACCATGGGGATTGGGTAAACCATGATTCATACCAACTCTGTTGGGCTTCTCTTTCTTTCTTTCTTTTCTCTAATTCCTCTCGTAGTTTTGCCATGTTATCTCTGACTATTCCCGTGTGGTCAGCAGAAAAGCAACATTCTTCCCTTAAGGCTGCACACAATCCTCCTTGTTGCAAGAAGAGAAGATCCATTCCTCTTCTGTTTTGCAGTACTACCTCCGATAATGAAGTTAGAGATTTTTCTAATGCTGTCATAGATCTCTCTGTTCTTTCTAAGTCTTCATCTACCGCAGCTCTTAGGGCGCTAAATTCTCGGTTTTGTTGGATGAGGGAAGCGACTCCTGTCCCTGCTCCTACTGCTCCAAGGCCCAATAGAGTAGCTATTGTAATAGCAGTTATAGGTTCTCTTTTTGCTCTGTGTTGTGTTTCTGTGTTCCAATAGTCATAAAGGACATGTTCTTGGTGATATAGTACCTTTGGGATAATAGCAACTTGTATACAATATTCTCGAGAAGGATTAAACACATTTAGAGATATACAGGGAGTAAGCCCGGTTTTTGAGCAAATCCATCGAGCTTCCCTTTGAGGAATAATCCATTTACTTTTGGCTTTGTTAATGTTGTTTTCAATAGTGCCACAGACTGATTGCATAGTTTTTGGTATTTTACCTATACATGTTCCTATTCCCGTAACATGTTGCATAGTTATTCCCGTTTTCCTATCTCCCCAGGAGCATTCAGGAGGCATAATTTCGGAGCTTAAATGATATGTGTTCACTCCGATTGCTTCATAGAAAGGTGGATTAACATCGTAGCAAAGCCAATGTCAGCCTGATGTCAGATTTGGCTTAGAATAGTTTGAAGTTTTATAAGTGGCTTGTATGATTTCCCACAGAGGATTGGGTTGGCTCCTTTCTCTCAGGGTCTTCTTGGTCATATTTATCTTTATTTATCATTGTATTATTTGAGGTAGTTTTTATTTTAGGGCCCTTGACTATAGAGTTGGGACCTATCGCTACTTGTATAGATTTAACTTCTTTTTTTATTATTATTAGCATTCCCCTGCCCGTCCCATATTCCCAGAGTTTTAGACCCCAGGTTTTTCCTGTTAACCATCCAGGGTCTTGGGACTGTAGTACTTTAAGTTCTAAGGACTTGCAAGTACCTCCATCACGAACTATGCTATCCCAGCGATAAGTAGGCTTTCGACAGCCTGTGGGGATCCAATTAACTTGAAGGTATTTGTCTGGAGTCTTTACAGTCCAGGCAGTGGCGATTGTTTCACAACCCCAAGAAGGGCAAAAATAATGTTCTGGATTGTCACAGTACCTCTTTCCTGGATTGGATCTAGGACACCAGTAGGTAGCTTTGGTAAATACTTCCTTTTCCCACATCTTTCCCATTACTATGTCGAATAAGTTATTATTAACTACATTAAAGGAAGGTGATCCTGCGGTTATATTAAATGCTAGAACCTTAGAGTCTTCCCGTCTGACTAGGGTCCAGTTACAGGGTTGGTGGGAGTCTTCCTTTTCTTGGGCAATTTCTAAAGCCATTTCTAATAAGGATATTATCCACAGATTTATCTTTAGGTTTGAGGAAAGTGGTGTATTTCTATTTTTGGTTTGAGTTTTTAGATATTTATTTTGGTGTTTTATCTTATTTTCTGAGAGGGGTAGAGTATTTTGGAGGAGTCCAGGGGTCTTTTGGTCTGGGGGTTTTAAATCAGAGGGCCTTTTTTGCTTATTCCAGAGGCGGTTCATTAACCTTAATCCCCACCGCAGTACGCCTCTGCCTTTTCCTCTGCCTACTCTGTTGCTTAGAGCAGCAGGGCATACCATCTTCTCGGCAGCAGTCGTATTCTTCAGGGGAACCTCTTTCATTTTTAGCTCACCTTGACTTGTACGCCTCCCAGTTTTTGTTTTTTACTTCTGGAACTCCACATGGTATTTTAATCACAGTCCCTCTACAGATTATTTGGGCAATTTCAGCTTCTATTATTTTGGGCTCATTAGAGTGGAAACAATATACCTTGGGATTTATTCCTCTGGTAAAAAATTTTCCACCACCCGTGAGAATTTTTGACAATTTTTCCCATAATTACTCCCACCCTAAGGGCTTGCTCAGTTAGTTTTCGTTCTTGGTTATAACATTGGTCGCAAATAGGATTAGGAGGAACACCGTCCCGGCAGTGAACCCACCACTTTTCTCTGCACCGTTTACACTGAAAACATACAAAGGGGTAAACATATACAATTAGGAGTTGTACAAAATAATGTGTCAAAATCAAAGCTGTCGCCATTTCTAGAGATACTCATCCATTTTTCTCCGAAAAATCACTTTCAAGGTGTCCGGATCTCCAGTGGCTTCCCAGTGAGAGCTTTGAATTGGTCCTTTTACTCTGCTTGCATGAGTCCACCCTCTCTCAGCAGTCCGGATTGCAGTATCTGTGGTGAGCAAGACAAGAAAAGGTCCCTTCCAACGGGGAGTTAAAGATGATTCTTTCCAAGTTTTGATGAGCACGTTATCTCCCGGTTTAATTTTATGTATTTTGATGTCTAGAGGTGGTCTTTGTACAATCAGTCCTCGTTTTATTAGCTCTTGCCCTTTTTTTTTTTTTTTTTTTTAATTTTTATTTATTTTTATTAGTTCTACAATATATTCCTGCAAAAATTTTCCTCTACTTTTGGGTGTTTGATCGGTTTCTCTAAATTATAAGGCATCCCATATAACATTTCAAAAGGAGAAATCCCTGTGTCTGCTCTGGGTTGTGTCCTCACATTTAAGAGGGCTAATGGCAGACATTTCACCCAGCTCATTTTAGTTTCAATCATCAATTTGGTCAGGTGCTTTTTAATTTCACCATTCATTCTTTCAACTTTCCCCGAACTCTGTGGGTGCCACGGAGTATGATATTCCCATTTTGTTCCCAAGGGGTTTAGAGTTTCTCTAATAGTTTTAGAAACGAAATGAGGTCCCCGATCTGAATCAATTATCGCTATGTTTCCGTATCGTGGTATAATGTTTTCTAACAGTATTTTAACTACTGTTTTTGCAGTGGCTCGGGCCACTGGAAAAGCCTCAACAAAGTGGGTTAAATGATCTACTAGCACTAAGAGGTATTTATATCTGCCTACCTTGGGAAGCTCGGTAAAATCAATTTGTAATTTCTCAAATGGTCTCTTGGCCAATTCACGCCCTCTAGGTACGTTTTCCTCTAAGTTGTTGTTTATTTACTTTCTGACAAGTTAAGCACTCCCCAGTAATTTTCTTGGCTATATTATATATTCCTATACACATATATTTATTTGCAAACTGGTCTACTAATGCTTGTACTCCCCAGTGGGTTTGCCTGTGAAATTCTCTTAGTATCCTCCATGCCGCCCCCTTTGGGAGTACTTCTCTCCCATCAGGGAGCAACCATTTTCCCTCTTTTTCTGTGACTCCTAATTCTGAGTTTCGTTTTCTCTTGAGAGGTAAAGCTCATAGTGTGGTCTGATTTGTCGGTTGTTGGATCAGTCTCTTTTAGTATTAGTAAGGCGGCCCTTTTAGCTTCTTCATCTGCTAGATTATTTCCCCGTATTTGAGTCGATACACCTCTTTGGTGGCTTTTTACATGTACCACTGCAATTTGTTTGGGCCCCCTCAAAACCTTTAAAGTTTGCTTTATTAGGGCCTCATGCACTAAGCTCTTCCCTTGGGAGTTTATTAGCCCTCGCTCTTCCCAGATTTTTCCAAAGGTATGGACTACTCCGAAGGCGTATTTGGAATCCGTAAATATAGTTCCCACTTTATCTTTTAACATTTGTAAAGCTCGTAATACTGCATATAATTCACAGGCTTGAGCTGACCAGGTTGCATTAAGGGGGCCAGATTCTTTTACCTTTAAAGTGTATCCATCTATGATGGCATATCCAGATTTTCGCTTCCCCTCCACCACTCGTGATGACCCATCCACATATAATTTTTCCCCACTCTGTAGTTCTTCTTCTTCTAAATCCTCTCTAATTTTAGCTTGATATTCTATTAGTTGGACACAATCATGGGTTAAACATTCACTCGGTTCCCCATATAGGAACTGAGCTGGATTTTGTAAACTAGTTGTTTCGAGTTCTAGTTTGGGGGAATGAATTAAAATACCTTCATATTTCAATAACCTTGCATCTGTAATCCATTTATCAGCTTTTTGCTGCAATACCCCCCATATATTATGAGGTGTATATACCTTTAACTCCCCCCCAAGGTTACTTTTCTAGCTTCTTCGACTAAGAGAGCTGTAGCCACGATGGCTTGCAAGCAGGTAGGCCACCCTCTACTAACTGGGTCCAACAGTTTTGAAAAATAACCTATAGGTTTCTTTTTCCCAGCCCATTCTTGGGTTAGTACTCCAAATGCCATTCTTTTTTCTGTATTTACAAACAAATAGAAGGGTCTCCGGATATCGGGTAGGCTTAATACTGGAGCATTCAGCAAATCGGTTTTTAAATTCTCTAAGCATTCCTCATCCTCCTTGCTCCACTTTATTAATCCTTCCCCTACTAATTTTTGATATAGGGATTTTGTTTTATTACTATAACTCTCAATCCACTGTCGGCAGTAACCTAAGAGACCTAGTAACTGCCGTATTTGTCTCTTATTTTTAGGGGCTTGGAGGGATAAAATACCATTTACTCACTTGGGGTCTAATCTCTTAGTCCCCTTGCTTAGCCAGTGTCCCAGATATTTTATTTCTTCTTCAGTAAACTGTAATTTAGATTTCGAAACCTTTAGCCCCTTTAAACTCAAAAAGTTTAGTAATTTAATACTTTCACTTCTAACAGCTTCTTGGTCTTTCCCTGCTAATAACAGATCGTCTACGTACTGTACTAAAGTCACTTCTGGGTTTAATTCAAAAGTCTCAAGTACTTGCTCTAGGGCCTGCCCAAATAGATTCGGTGATTCTGTGAACCCTTGCGAGAGCACAGCCCACCAGTACTGCTGTTTCCGATGGGTCTCGGGGTTTTCCCACTCAAAGGCAAAATAGTCCCTACACTCTTCCTTTAGAGGGCAAGCCCAAAATGCATCTTTTAAATCTGTCACACTATACCATTGCAATTCCGGGGAGAGCTGACTTAACAGGGTATAAGGGTTGGCTACTACTGGAATCTAGCAATAGTTCTTTTATTCACTTCTCTTAAATTTTGTACCAATCGATAGGACACGTCTGGTTTCTTTATGGGTAAAATAGGGGTATTATGTGGAGACATGCAAGGTTCTAGTAACCCTTGCTGCAGCAGTCGGTCAATCACCGGCTGCAGTCCCTGTCGGCCGTCTTGTGATATGGGGTACTGCTTAACTCTAATGGGTACTTCTGGATTTGTAATGGTAACTTCAAAAGGAGCAATATCTAATTTCCCCACTGACTCTGGAGTATACCATACCTCAGGGTTAATTTTGGCTTCATCCTCCGTTGTCAGAACACATAATTTTACCACTATTTCCTTATCTTTTGCTTCTAAACTGATTCCCAATTCAATCATTAAATCCCTCCCCAACAGATTATATTCTGCTTCAGGCACTAGTAAAAAGGACCCCATCCCAAACCGGGATGGAGCTTCTATTTCTACTTCTTTGATTACCGGTACTTGGAAGGGTTCTCCCTTTGCTCCTATTACTCGTAGTTTCTCTGAGGAGGGTGTACATCCCCAGGGTACAACTTGGACAGTAGATCTTTCTGCCCCAGAGTCCACAAGGAACTCTATCTCTTGGTGCTGGGGACCCAGCTTCAATTTTATCAAGGGCTCTGTTCCCTTTGAGGTCCCCAGCAAATAGAGCCCCTGACACCCCTATTCTGCATTAAACACTTTCTCGTCTTGCATGCACCTTCTACAATTCCTCCTCAGATATCCTTTCTTCTGACAATAAAAACACTCAACTTCTCTCAAGTCTCTCGGACCAGCTGGTTTTCCCGGAGGTCTGTGTTTCGGCCATGAATTCCCAAAGCCCCCTGCCCGGGGTGGCCTCTCCTTAGGGGGTGCCACTGTCTGTCCTTCCCGGATTGCTGCTACAAGAATCCTTGTCTGTCTTTTCTGAGTTTCTTCTTCCCGTCTAACATACAGTTTCTGAGCTTCTCTTAATAGTTCATCCGACCCTCTCTCTTGCCAATCCTCCAACCCCTCCAATCTCTTTCCAATATCTGTCCTAGACCTTGCCACAAACCGGGTCCCCAACAAGGCCTGCCCCACCCGAGCAGCCGGGTCCAGCCCCGAACAAAGCTGCAAACCTCTCCGCAACCTTTCCAACCACCCAGTGGGGGCCTCATCCCTCCCCTGATGTTCACCAAACGCTCCACTAATATTTTGTCCCCTGGGAACAGCCCCTCCGATCCCCTGGATAACCACCGTGCGCAGATCCGCCACACGGGCTCTATGCTCCGTGCCCTGGCCGTCCCAGGCAGGCCGCTGCAGGGACCCCGCCGGCGCCGCCGATCCCAGACTCCCACCCCCGCTCCTCGAATCACCTCCCCCACATTTCCGGAACCCAGGGGCACCGACACAAAACCCGTTCCGGGCCGGGGACCCCCCATTGCTATTTCCCTTAGAGGATATAGCCCCTCTCCTAATTGCTTCTGTTTTCTGGTTTGACTTCGTGTAACCCTGCGAGTCTCCTCTGGGGAACTGGCAGAGTCTGAGTCTGACTTGGGGTTCGGTGCTGTGGGGAGAGGGGGAGGTGAAGGAGGGGATGGGTTAGGAACGGGAGCGGGGGAGGTGTAAGGAGGTGGAGGTGTGGGAAGGTCTTCAGGTTGTTTACTTTTTTTTTTTTTTTCTTAGGTTTCTTTTCACTTAATGCTAACAAGTGAGTTCTCGGGTCCGATCTTAACCACAACTGAGCATATTCACTTTCCTCTACACTAAAAGGTTCCTTGGAATTTACATAAATGTTTAAAGCCTGGCATATCCAATCTTCGAATGATCCAAAAATCGGCCAAAACAAAGGATCTCTTCTTATTTCTTTACCTCCCCAAACTACCATACAGTAATGAACTATTTTGTCTCTGCTTTTTCCTCGCCTAGACAGATAACTATCCCAATGGGCAATCATTAACCCTAGGGGACTGTCTAGCGGTATCTCAGGTAACCCACCCTTGGGGCTCCCCATGGAGTCAGAAGGCTTGCTCTTCTGCTCCATCTTCCGAAGTGCTTTCTTTCACACACACACACACGCCCCTCGTTCATGCGCACTTCAGGAAACCCACCCCGACCGAACGGAATCATGCAAAATACTTACCCTCCCTGGGGTCTTCGTCCGGCTCTTTGTGCACAAAAATTACAGAGTACTGCACTTTTCTTTTCTTTTGCCTGTTTACCGAATTTGGGGTTCGGAGGTAAAGGTCTCGAAGAGGCTTTCGTCCACTTCAGGGCCGTCCAAAAATGGGACGGGGCGCCTCCCTGGAGTTTGGAATCCAAATCGAGTCAACCTTTATCCGAGTCACGGCACCAAAATTTGTTATAAATTAAGACCAAAGATTTCTCCAATTATAAGGTAATTTTATTGAAGAAGGTAAACAGGCAAAACAGCGCTGGGCGGCCACGGGAGTCTCCGCTCCACCGATGGCGCACACACCCCTCCCCGCCAGTCCCCTATTTATAGTCCATGGTTCCCGGGCGCGGCTTTCACAACTCGTTATCTTCTATGGCTGCATGTATTGTTGTTAGGCGGTCGTTTTCTGCCCTCTGATGGTCGGAGGTGGTCGTGGGATGAAGGCCGTAGTCTTCCTCTGCGCCGTAAGTCATGTCCTGGTTTCTTGAGATATGCGCCTTCATTGCGAAAAGACTCAACATATTTCCTTATCAGACAAACATTACTAGCTTTGTCTTGTTTACTTAGCCGGATACTGTGGTTATAACTTAAGCAAACAGGTCTTGCAGGGCAAGCAGGTTTTGCAAGGCAAGCATGATCTAAGCAGGTTTTGCAAAAAGCGTGTCTAGGCCAGTTTCAGGGCTTATCATTTCCCACAGAGCTAAAAGGCGTAATGGTTCGGTTTGGTCAACAAATTTATTATGCACACTTATTACACTGAGCAAAGACAACCCCACAGATGGGTTTGTCTTTACTCGAGGCAGAATTAACCCAAACAGTTTTTCCGAGCATACCTTTCATGCGCACCACTGGAACCTTATACCCGTCTGTTGTTCGTAAGGATTCAGATTGAGCAGGGCCTGCTCAGTTCGTGGAGCCTCGGGTGTTAACTAACCAGGTGGCTTTTGCTAAATGCATCTCCCAGTTTTTGAAAGTTCCTCCACCCAGTGCCTTCAAGGTGGTTTTAAGCAGTCCGTTGCACCGTTCAACTTTCCCAGCTGCTGGTGCATGGTAAGGAATGTGGTACACCCACTCAATGCCATGTTCCCTAGCCCAGGTGTTGATAAGGCTGTTCTTGAAATGAGTCCCGTTGTCGGACTCAATTCTCTCAGGGGTGCCATGCCTCCATAGGACTTGCTTTTCAAGGCCCAGGATGGTGTTCCGGGCAGTAGCGTGAGGCACAGGGTAGGTCTCCAGCCATCCAGTGGTGGCTTCCACCATTGTGAGCACGTAGCGCTTGCCTTGGTGGGTTTGCGGCAGTGTGATGTAGTCAATTTGCCAGGCCTCCCCATACTTGTGTTTGGACCACCGCCCACCATACCACAGGGGCTTCACCCGCTTGGCCTGTTTGATCGCAGCGCACGTCTCACAGTCATGGATAGCCTGGGAGATACTGTCCATGGTTAGATCCACCCCTCGGTCTCGTGCCCACTTATAGGTGGCATCTCTGCCTTGATGGCCTGAGGCATCATGGGCCCACCGAGCTAAGAACAACTCTCCTTTATGCTGCCAATCCAAATCTATCTGGAACACCTCTATTTTTGCAGCCTGATCTGCCTTTTCGTTGTTGCGATGTTCTTCATTAGCCCGACTCTTGGGAACATGAGCATCTACATGATGGACTTGCACAGGTAGCTCCTTTACCTGAGTGGAAATGTCCTTCCACTCATCAGCAGCCCAGATTGGTTTTCCCCTACGCTGCCAGTTGGCCTTCTTCCACCTTTCCAGCCAACCCCACAGGGCATTGGCTACCACCCATGAATCAATGTAGAGGTAGAGCTTTGGCCACTTCTCTCTTTCAGCAATGTCCAGGGCTAATTGGACAGCTTTGAGTTCAGCAAATTGGCTCGATCCACCCTCTCCTTCGGTAGCTTGTGCAACTTGTCGTGTGGGGCTCCATACAGCAGCTTTCCATTTCCGGCTAGCACCTACAATTCGGCAGGAACCATCGGTGAAGAGGGCATATCGTCTTTCACTCTCTGGTAGCTCGTTATATGGAGGGGCTTCCTCAGCACGTGTCACTTGCTCTTCTTCAGAAGATAATCCAAAAGCCTCACCTTCTGGCCAGTTCGTAATTATTTCCAAGATCCCAGGGCGATTTTGGTTTCCAATGGGGGCGCGCTGTGTGATGAGGGCAATCCATTTGCTCCAAGTAGCGTCGGTGGCATGATGCGTGGAGGGAACCTTTCCCTTGAACATCCACCCCAGCACCGGTAGTCGGGGTGCCAGGAGGAGTTGTGCCTCTGTGCCGATTACTTCTGAGGCAGCTCGAACTCCTTCATAGGCGGCCAAGATTTCTTTCTCTGTTGCAGTACAGTTGGCTTCGGACCCTCTGTAGCTTCGGCTCCAGAATCCCAATGGTCGGCCCCGAGTCTCACCAGGCACCTTCTGCCAAAGGCTCCAGGACAGACCCTTGTTCCCGGCTGCAGAGTAGAGCACATGTTTCACCTCTGGTCCTGTCCTGACTGGGCCAAGGGCTACCGCATGAGCGATTTCCTGCTTGATCTGAGTGAAGGCTTGTTGTTGTTCAGGGCCCCAGTGGAAATCGTTCTTCTTGCGGGTAACCAGGTAGAGAGGGCTCACGATCTGGCTGTACTCGGGAATGTGCATTCTCCAAAAGCCTATGACACCTAGGAAAGCTTGTGTTTCCTTCTTGTTGGTCAGTGGAGACATCGCAGTGACCTTACTGGTGACCTCGGTGGGAATCTGACGCCGTCCGTCTTGCCACTTTACCCCCAGGAACTGGATCTCTCGGGCAGGTCCCTTGACTTTGTGTTTCTTGATGGCGAAGCCAGCCTCCAGGAGAATCTGGATGATTTTCTCTCCTTTCTCAAATACTTCCACTGTCGTGTTCCCCCATACGATGGTATCATTGATGTACTGCAGATGTTCTGGAGCCTCACCCTTTTCCAGTGCAGTCTGGATCAGCCCATGGCAGATGGTGGAACTGTGCTTCCACCCCTGGGGCAGTCGGTTCCAGGTGTACTGCATGCCCCTCCAGGTGAAGGCAAACTGAGGCCTGCACTCTGGTGACAGAGGAATGGAGAAAAATGCATTAGCAATGTCAATAATGGCATACCACTTTGCTGCTTTGGACTCCAGCTCGTACTGGAGCTCCAGCATGTCCGGCACAGCAGCACTCAATGGTGGAGTCACTTCATTCAAAGCGCGATAGTCCACAGTCAATCTCCATTCTCCGTCAGACTTGCGCACAGGCCAGATGGGGCTGTTAAAGGTTGAGTGGGTCTTGCTGACCACCCCTTGGCCCTCCAGCTCACGGATCATCTTGTGGATGGGGATCACGGCATCTCGATTCGTCCGATACTGCCGGCGGTGCACCGTTGAAGTGGCAATGGGCACCCGTTGCTCTTCCACCTTCAGGACCCCAACTGCAGAAGGATTTTCTGATAGTCCAGGCAAGGTGTTCAATTGCCTAATGCCTTCTACTTCCACAGCAGCTATCCCAAAAGCCCACTTAAGTCCTTTCAGGTCTTTGTAATAGCCATTTCGGAGAAAGTCTATTCCCAGGATACTTGGGGCCTCCGGGCCAGTCACAATCGGATGTTTCTGCCACTCCTTCCCAGTCAGGCTCACCTCGGCTTCCAACAGGGTCAACTGCTGCGACCCCCCTGTCACCCCAGTGATAGACACAGATTCTGCCCCCACATGTCCCGATGGCGTTAGGGTACACTGTGCTCCAGTATCAACCAACGCTTCATATTTCTGTGGCTCTGATGTGCCAGGCCATCGGATCCACACTGTCCATGAGACCCGATTCTCCCGTGCCTCTTCCTGGCTAGAGGCAGGGCCCTCCTAGGCCTGGTTATCATTCCTTCCCTGAGCATACCTGCTAGATGTTTCTTCAAGGGGATCCGACCTATCATCCTCCCTTCTGTAATACCTGGCAGCTCGGTCATGGGAGGCTGAGGCTACTTTCGCTTTAGTGGAACCCCCTTGGTTAGCGTTTTCCCTTTTGAGTTCATGAACCCGTGCTGCCAGGACAGAAGTGGGTTTCCCATCCCACCTTCTCATGTCTTCCCCACAGTCACGCAGGAAGAACCACAGCTCAGATAGTGGGGTGTACCCTCTCTCTCTAGCTGGGGGACGTCGGGCTCTGACTCTGGGGTTTATGACATGCACTGGTGCCACATGAGAGCTGCTCTTCCTTACCTCCTCCATTACCTCCTCCCTAATCTCTTCTTTGAGGTCCCTAGCCACAGCAGCGAAATGAGCTTTCATTGGGCCATTGACTAAACTCTCGTAATATCTGAACCTGTTGGCAACAGAACCCACTGTCTCTTGGTTGTCATCAGCATTAATTGTGGCAATGAAGGTGGCGTATTGCTGTGGCCCCAGCTTTGCCAGGTTCCACAGCATCTGCCCTGTACATTTGACCTTGTCGGGGTCATTATCATGCTGTCCGTCCCTCCCAAAGAGTACCTCTAACACTGCCACTTCCCTCAGCTGTTGGATCGCTTCCTCAAGGGTCTTCCATTGCATTCTATGATGGTACTCCTGCATTCTCTCTCTGTGGACAAACCTTTCCCTCACACTCATTAAAAGCCGCTCCCAGAGAGAAAGGGGCCCCGGCTCCCTCACGAATACCTGGTCCACCCCTGGGTCTTGGGTCAAGGATCCCAAATACCTGGCTTTGCCACTATCCAGTTGTACGCCTTTACCCATAAGGTCCCAAACCCGAAGTAACCAGGTTGTATAACGCTCACGCCCCCGTCGTGCAATGTCTTTTCGCATATTACGGAGACTGTCGAACGACAGGGATTCGATGATAATTTCAGGCTCCGACTCCCCTGCTGGTTGTGAGGGCCCTGATTCATCACCATCATTAACTGGGCGTACTGATTTGGCCTTGCACTTCCTCCTCTGCACAGGGGCAACTGCCGCTGGCTGTGGCTGTCTTTGTGGTTCAGCTGGAACCTGCACGGTTGTAACATCTGTGGGTTCCACTGCTGCACCGTCAGACTCTCCCTCTTCAGGACGTGGTTTCCCACTAGTTTGGGAGGTATATTCTGTCAGCTTCTGGCCCATCTCGCATATTTCCTTCACCAGTACCCCCACCCAATTCGGCTGGTCAATTTCTGAGGTGGGCTGTTGCGCAATCCAAGTCAATCTCACCTTATCTCTGATGGCTAAGTAGAGTAGGCCTATTAGCAACACCTGGATAGTATCTAGGGGAAATCTAAACCCTTTGAAAGCTGGTGGAGTAGACCCAAAGAACTGGTTGAATGGTTGGGAGAAAACTTTCCCTGGTGTTATTTCCTCACAGAAGGTACCATTTTTAATGTAATCCCAAAAACATACGCTGAGCGTGTGATAGCCCTTTATCCATGTGCCCACATTCCACAGGAAATTAAAAACCCATGAATTCCTCACTTTATCAACCCATAGTGCAAGCTGGACAGCAGCCACAGTAGTCCTCGTCTGACGTGCGGAAAAGACTCTATAACTCTTGTAAAGTTATAAAGTAGGTATGTTTATTCAGCGCCGGGTGCAAGGGGGATCGCTCCTCCGAACTTGCACACTTGGGGGGCCAAAGGGTGCTTCTTTTATGGCACTAAGTAATACATATACATGAGGAGTATATCATAAACTTTACATCATTTTATCAGGTCATTATAATATTCCACGCCTCTTGCTCCACTTGGTCACACCTGCACAGTGCTCCCTGGCGGTCCTCTTCGGGGGTCTCGGGAGGAAGGCTCTAAGTCTTCCTCAGTTGGCTGCGCATGCTCTGTGGGCCTCTGGCTCTTCTCCAGGCCGCGGCGTCGGTTTCCACCAGCTCGACTGCCTCGACCTTTCCTCTTATAAGAAGGAGCAGGAGTCTTCCTCCCCTTTCCCAACGGCCTTCTTCTAATCAGCGGCCTGTAGCACCTGTTTTGTCTAGCAGGCAAGGTCCCCAAGCAGGAGAGGCAAGACTTTACATACTTTCCAAGCAAGAGCTGCATACTTCTCTAATTAAACTATTTCTGTTAACTCTTTTGCCCCCGTATCAGACAGAGGACCCATGTTTAGATAAGGGGCTGCAAAGGGGAAAAATATAGCCACGACCACGTGCCACCCGAACCAAGGTAAACTAGACCACATGGTGCTGCCTAACAAAGTTCCCATGTTCAGCACACAAAAAATCACGTTACCCAGGAATTGTTATTCCTTTTTCACCCTTTTTCCTCGATGCCTTCAAGCCCCACGTTGGGCGCCAAAATCTTTCTTGGTTTGAAAGACAGGTGTCTGCTAAGGAAGGCAGGAGTCCCCCCTTGGAATGGAAAATACAAACCCCTTCCCTCCGAATTATTATAAAATTGAAATTAAGGGGCTTTCAGGCAAAGATATGAGGGAATGGGAATAACAGTTTTTTACTAATATATATATAACAAAACAATAATACAGAGAAACTGGTTTAAAGCCTGACAGAATCAGGGATACAACCTGGCACCCTGCCGGGCAGGGTGCTGGTAGCAGTCCGATGTAGTGGCAGCTGCAGTTCTCTTTGAAATGGTCCTGTTGAAGCAGTGATCTTGTAGAAAAGAAGTCTGGTCCTCCTCCGAAAATCCGGTGGTGGTGTAGTCCTTGTCCTCTGGGATCCCAGCAGGTAAGGCTGCTTGTGCTGTTCCAAACCCCAGATTTTATCCCCGGTGGGAATGCTTGGCTCCCTCCCCCTGGCCGGAACATCTCACAAAGGGATGGTGAGTCATGGGGCAAGGCACTGATGGGCCCATTAACAGAAGAATAGTCCAGGTGCAGGTTATCTATGGGTCATGTGGCAAGGCATTGTTGGGCCTATTAACAGAAGCTAGTCCCGAGGGAGGAGGCAAGGAACATTGGCACCTGGTTTCAACAGCTCATGGTAATAGAATACATTGTAACCCAGGACATTACGATAGGCCACGAAGTGGCTCTGTGCCCTGAAATCCCTATTATGCAGCTCCCCAAAGACCCACTGAATAGGGCATGCTCAAGAATCCGGTGTTATCAAATGGAAATGGTACATCCAGGACAGAGAAAAGGTGGGACCTGGTGGTGTTGCTGCCCTTCATGAACAAATAGTGGCTGCCCTCATGCAGGATCAAACGGTAAAGCCTGATCCTATAGTTGAACGGGAATCCCCTGTGCAATGGGGAAAGACCCTGAATCGATTGCTACCTCTTGAAAGGGAACATACATGATTTACGGATGGGTCAGCTAAATATATAGGAGGGAAAAGTTTTTGGAAAGCAGTGGCTTATCACACTCACTCAGGAAAATTTCTGGAGACTGTTAGTGATGTGTTTGTTCATTAACCCTAGCATTGTTAGTGATGTGTTTGTTCATTAACCCTAGCATTGTTAGTGATGTGTTTGTTCATTAACCCTAGCATTGTTAGTGATGTGTTTGTTCTTTAACCCTAATATCGTTAGTGATATTCTTTAAACCTAAGATAAGAAAATATCAGATAAAGAAAGATATCAATAGTGCACAGCTTTGCATAACATGTACTCTTGAGCAGTATGTTCCAGGAAACCAGTGGGCGTGAACCCTCCAACCTGGCAGAAATCTGCCGGACCCCAGCAACAAGGGTGAACATGCGCAGAAGACCTGTGGAAGATTACCAGCAGTCACGTACGCAGAATCTCGGACCAAATAAAAGGAGGAACCTGGACTTAACTTGTGCGGCAGTTGGTGGAGCGGTGGTTCCCCTGTCGCCCAGCGCTGCTTGCCTTTTTGCTACGCTTGCTGTAATTAATAAATTTGTAATTGGATTTAAGCAACTGCATTCAGTTCTTTTGTTGCGAATTCATCTATAACAATTTGGTGCCGTGACTCGGATAGGAAAATCGATTCACTGACCGAGCCGGGGGAGGCGCCCCGCCTATCCTATTTTGGCGGCCTCCGGATTGGAAACTGAAACACTTCTCCTACCGACGAACCTAAATTTGTAGTAAAAAGGCAAGGAAAACCCTATAAGCTCGGTGCACTCGAGGTCCGGACGAAGACGCGGGACGCAGGACGCGTAAGTTACTGCCTGCTGGGCAGGGGATCCGTTCGGGCTGGGTTGGGTATCCTGGAATACGAACAAGTGTGTGTGTGTGTGAGAGGAGGACTGGCAGCCAGATTCTCCAAGCGAGTGTGGACCCTCTAGTAGTGCGTTTCCCATCGCCCGCGAGGGACTGGGCCACAAACGAGGGGAAGCGACTGTACGCATACACGAGTGAAAGAAGGTATTCCAGAAGATGGGACAGGGAAAAAGCAAGCGCCCTTCACCCATAAAACTCCCACCTATACCTAAAGATAGTCCGCTAGGGTATATGTTGGCCGAGTGGAAGCATTATCCAGGGACTAAGAACATGGATAAGGCCAAGATGATACACTATTGTGTGGAAGTATGGGGTGGGAAGGAAATTGCAAGAAATGTTTTCTGGCCAATATTTGGATCATTTGAAGATTGGATATGCCAGGCTTTAAACATTTATGTAAATTCCAAGGAACCTTTTAGTGTAGAGGAAAGTGAATATGCTCAGTTGTGGTTAAGATCGGACCCGAGAACACACTTGTTAGCATTAAGTGAAAAGAAACCTAAAAAAAAAAAAAAAAAGAAAAAAAAAAAAAAAAAAAAAAAAAAAGTAATCAACCTGAAGACCTTCCCACACCTCCACCTCCTTACACCTCCCCCGCTCCCGTTCCTAACCCGTCCCCTCCTTCACCTCCCCCTCTCCCCACAGCACGGAACCCCGAGTCAGACTCAGACTCTGCCAGTTCCCCAGAGGAGACCCGCAGGGTTACACCAAGTCAAACCAGAAAACAGAAGCAATTAGGAGGGGGGGCTGTATCCTCTAAGGGAAATAGCAATGGGGGGTCCCCGGCCCGAAACGGGTTTTGTGTCGGTGCCCCCGGGGTTCCGGAAATGTGGGGGAGGTGATTCGAGCAGCGGGGGTGGGAGTCTGGGATCGGCGGCGCCGGCGGGGTCCCGGCGCGGATATTGGATGGCCACTGCAGCGGCCTGCCTGGGACGGCCGGGGCACGGAGCATAGAGCCCGTGTGGCGGATCTGCGCACGGTGGTTATCCAGGGGATCGGAGGGGCTGTTCCCAGGGGACAAAATATTAGTGGAGCGTTTGGTGAACATCAGGGGAGGGATGAGGCCCCCACTGGGTGGTTGGAAAGGTTGCGGAGAGGTTTGCAGCTTTGTTCGGGGCTGGACCCGGCTGCTCGGGTGGGGCAGGCCTTGTTAGGGACCCGGTTTGTGGCGAGGTCTTGGACAGATATTGGAAAGAGATTGGAGGGGTTGGAGGACTGGCAAGAGAGAGGGTTGGAGGAGCTCAGAAACTGTATGTTAGACGGGAAGAAGAAACTCAGAAAAGGCAGACAAGGATTCTTGTAGCAACAATCCAGGAAGGACGGAAAGTGGCACCCCCTAAGGAGAGGCCACCCCGGGCAGGGGGCTTTGGGAATTCATGGCTGAAAGACAGACCTCCGGGAAAACCAGCTGGTCCGAGAGACTTGAGAGAAGTTGAGTGCTTTTATTGTCAGAAGAAAGGACATCTGAGGAGGAATTGTAGAAGACGCATGCAAGATGAGAAAGTGTTTAATGCAGAATAGGGGTGTCAGGGGCTCTATTTGCTGGGGACCTCAAAAGGAACAGAGCCCTTGATAAAATTGAAGCTGGGTCCCCAGCACCAAGAGATAGAGTTCCTTGTGGACTCTGGGGCAGAAAGATCTACTGTCCAAGTTGTACCCTGGGGATGTACACCCTCCTCAGAGAAACTACGAGTAATAGGAGCAAAGGGGGAACCCTTCCAAGTACCGGTAATCAAAGAAGTAGAAATAGAAGCTCCGTCCCGGTTAGGGATGGGGTCCTTTTTACTAGTACCTGAAGCAGAATATAATTTGTTGGGGAGGGATTTAATGATTGAATTGGGAATCAGTTTAGAAGCAAAAGATAAGGAAATAGCAGTAAAATTATGTGTTCTGACAACGGAGGATGAAGCCAAAATTAACCCTGAGGTATGGTATACTCCAGAGTCAGTGGGGAAATTAGATATGGCTCCTTTTGAAGTTATCATTACTAATCCAGAAGTACCCGTTAGAGTTAAGCAGTACCCCATATCACAAGACGACCGACAGGGACTGCAGCCGGTGATAGACCGACTGCTGCAGCAAGGGCTACTAGAACCTTGCATGTCTCCACATAATACCCCTATCTTACCCATAAAGAAACCAGACGGGTCCTATGGATTGGTACAAGATTTAAGAAAAGTAAATAAAAGAACCATTGCTAGATTCCAGTAGTAGCCAACCCTTACACCCTGTTGAGTCAGCTCTCCCCAGAATTGCAATGGTATAGTGTGACAGATTTAAAAGATGCATTTTGGGCTTGCCCTCTAAAAGAAGAGTGTAGGGACTATTTTGCTTTTGAGTGGGAAAACCCCGAGACCCATCGGAAACAGCAGCACCGGTGGGCTGTGCTCTCGCAAGGGTTCACAGAATTACCAAATCTATTTGGGCAGGCCCTAGAACAAGTACTTGAGACTTTTGAATTAAACCCAAAAGTGACTTTAGTATGTAGACGATCTATTATTAGCAGGAAAAGACCAAGAAGCTGTTGAAGTGAAAGTATTAAATTACTAAACCTTTTAAGTTTAAAGGGGCTAAAGGTTTCGAAATCTAAATTGCAGTTTGCTGACGAAGAAATAAAATATCTGGGACACTGGCTAAGCAAGGGGACTAAGAGATTAGACCCCAAGTGAGTAAATGGTATTTTATCCCTCCAAGCCCCTAAAAATAAGAGACAAATACGGCAGTTAGTAGGTCTCTTAGGTTACTGCTGACAGTGGATTGAGAGTTATAGTAATAAACCAAAATTCCTATATCAAAAATTAGTAGGGGAAGGGTTAATAAACTGGAGCAAGGAGGACGAGGAATGCTTAGAGAATTTAAAAACCGATTTGGTGAATGCTCCAGTATTAAGCCTATCTGATATCCGGAGACCCTTCTATTTGTTTGTAAATACAAAAAAAAAAAAAAAAAAAAAAAAAAAAAAGTGAAATTAAAAGGCACCTAACCAAATTAATGATTGAAACTAAAATGAGCTGGGTAAAGGGGTAAAGTGTCTTCCATTAGCCCTCTTAAATGTGAGGATGCAACCCAAAGCAGACACTAGAATTTCTCCTTTTGAAATGTTATATGGGATGCCTTATAACTTAGAGAAACCCATCGAGCATCCAAAAGTAGAGGAAAAATTTTTGCAGAAATATATTATAGAAATATATTATAGAACTAACAAAAAGACAGCAAGAGCTAGTAAAACAAGGACTGATAATACAAAGACCACCTCTGGACATCGCGATACATAAAATTAAACCGGGAGACAAGGTGCTTATCAAAACTTGAAAAGAATCATCTTTAACTCCCCGTTGGAAGGGACCTTTTCTTGCCTTGCTCACCACAGATACTGCAATCCGGACGAGGATACTGCAATCCGAACTGCTGAGAGAGGGTGGACTCATGCAAGCAGAGTAAAAGCTCTCACTGGAAGCCACTGGAGATCCAATACCTTGAAAGTGACTTTTCGGAGAAAAACGGATGAGTATCTCTAGATGTAGCAACAGCTTTAATTTTGACACATTATTTTGTACAACTCCTAAATTGTATATGTTATCCCTTTGTATGCTTTCAGTGTAAACGGTGCAGAGAAAAGTGGTGGGTTCACTGCCGGAACGGGGCTACTCTTAATCCTATTTGCGACCAATATTATAAACCTTACCGAACAGGCCCTAAGGGTGGGGGTAATTATGGGAAAAATTGTCAAAAATTCTCACGAGTGGTGAAAAATTTTTACCAGAGAAATAAACTCCGAAGTATATTGTTTCCACTCTAACGAGCCCAAAATAATAGAAGCTGAAATTGCCCAAATAATCTGTAGAGGGACTGTGATTAAAATACCGTGTGGAGTTCCAGAAGTAAAGAATAAAAACTGGGAGGCATACAAGTCAAGGTGAGCTAAAAATGAAAGAGGTTCCCCTGAAGAATACGACTGCTGCCGAGAAGATGGTATGCCCTGCTGCTCTAAGCAACAGAGTAGGCAGAGGAAAAGGCAGAGGCGTACTGCGGTGGGGATTGAGGTTAATGAACCGCCTCTGGAATAAGCAAAAAAAAAAGGCCTTTTGACTTAAAACCCCCAGACCAAAAGACCCCTGGACTCCTCCAAAATACTCTACCCCTCTCAGAAAATAAGATAAAACACCAAAATAAATATCTAAAAACTCAAACCAAAAATAGAAATACACCACTTTCCTCAAACCTAAAGATAAATCTGTGGATAATATCCTTATTAGAAATGGCTTTAGAAATTGCCCAAGAAAAGGAAGACTCCCACCAACCCTGTAACTGGACCCTAGTCAGACGGGAAGACTCTAAGGTTCTAGCATTTAATATAACCGCAGGATCGCCTTCCTTTAATGTAGTTAATAATAACTTATTCGACATAGTAATGGGAAAGATGTGGGAAAAGGAAGTATTTACCAAAGCTACCTACTGGTGTCCTAGATCCAATCCAGGAAAGAGGTACTGTGACAATCCAAAACACTATTTTTGCCCTTCTTGGGGTTGTGAAACAATCGCCACCGCCTGGACTGTAAAGACTCCAGACAAATACCTTCAAGTTAATTGGATCCCCACAGGCTGTCGAAAGCCTACTTATCGCTGGGATAGCATAGTTTGTGATGGAGGTACTTGCAAGTCCTTAGAACTTGAAGTACTACAGCCCCAAAACCCTAAATGGTTAACAGGAAAAACCTGGGGTGCAAAACTCTGGGAATATGGGATGGGCAGGGGAATACAAATATTAATAATAATAATAATAAAATAATAAAAAAGGAAGTTAAATCTATACCAGTAGCAGTAGGTCCCAACTCTATAGTCAAGGGCCCTAAAATAAAAACTACCTCAAATAATACAATGATAAATAAAGAAAATATGACCAAGAGGACCCTGAGAGGAAGGAGCCAACCCAATCCCCTGTGGAAAATTATACAAGCCACTTATCAAACTTTAAACTATTCTCAGCCGAACCTAACATCAGGCTGCTGGCTTTGCTATGATGTTAATCCGCCTTTCTATGAAGCAATTGGAGTAAACAATACGTATAATTTAAGCTCTAAAGTTAGGCCCCCCGAATGCTCCTGGAATGAAAAAACAAAGGGAATAACTATGCAACATGTTAGTGGAGTCGGAATGTGTATAGGTAAAGTACCAAAAACTAAGCAATCACTTTGTGGTAATATTAAAACCAACTTTAACAGAATCACAGAAAAATGGATTATTCCTCAAAAAGAGGCTCGATGGATTTGCTCAAAAACCGGGCTTACTCCCTGTATCTCTCTAAATGTGTTTAATGCTTCTCGAGAATACTGCATACAGGTCACTATTGTCCCAAGAGTGCTATATCACCAGGAAAATGTCCTTTATGACTACTGGGACACAGAAACCCAACATAGAGTAAAAAGAGAACCTATAACTGCTATTACAATAGCTACTTTATTAGGGGTTGGAGCAGTAGGAGCAGGAACAGGAATTACCTCTCTAGTACAACAAAACCAGGGAATTAACGCCCTAAGAGCTGCAGTAGATGAAGATTTGGAAAGAATAGAAAAATCTATGACAGCATTAGAAAAATCTCTGACTTCACTATCAGAGGTAGTACTACAAAATAGAAGAGGAATGGATCTCCTCTTCTTACAACAAGGGGGGTTGTGTGCAGCCTTAGGGGAAGAATGTTGCTTTTATGCTGACCACACGGGAGTAGTTAGAGATACCATGACAAAACTACGAGAGGGATTAGAAAAAAGGAGAAAAGAAAGGGAATCTAATAGAAGCTGGTATGAAAGCTGGTTTAATCATTCCCCGTGGTTAACTACATTACTGTCAACTATAGCGGGACCGTTAGTCCTATTATTTCTGGGATTGACCTTTGGCCCTTGTATATTTAACAAGATAATTGAAATAGTTAAAGGACGCTTAGAAGCAGCTCACTTGCTGTTAGTAAGGGCACAATATGAAAACTTTAAAAATAAAGATGAGGAAATGGGAGATGAGTTAGAATGGAGTAAGCAAGAACTAAAGCGGTTTAATGAACAACACAAAAAATCATAAAGAGAAAAAGGGGGGTATTGTTAGTGATGTGTTTGTTCATTAACCCTAGCATTGTTAGTGATGTGTTTGTTCATTAACCCTAGCATTGTTAGTGATGTGTTTGTTCATTAACCCTAGCATTGTTAGTGATGTGTTTGTTCATTAACCCTAATATTGTTAGTGATATTCTTTAAACCTAAGATAAGAAAATATCAGATAAAGAAAGATATCAATAGTGCACAGCTTTGCATAACATGTACTCTTGAGCAGTATGTTCCAGGAAACCAGTGGGCGTGAACCCTCCAACCTGGCAGAAATCTGCCGGACCCCAGCAACAAGGGTGAACATGCGCAGAAGACCTGTGGAAGATTACCAGCAGTCACGTATGCAGAATCTCGGACCAAATAAAAGGAGGAACCTGGACTTAACTTGTGCGGCAGTTGGTGGAGCGGTGGTTCCCCTGTCGCCCAGCGCTGCTTGCCTTTTTGCTACGCTTGCTGTAATTAATAAATTTGTAATTGGATTTAAGCAACTGCATTCAGTTCTTTTGTTGCGAATTCATCTATAACAGAGACCACAGGAGGAGGGGAAAGTAGCCAATATGCTGAGTTATATGCAGCATATATGGCTTTAAAACAAGAGGATTTAGGGGAGTGTCACCTGTATACCGATTCTTGGTCAGTGGCTAATGGATTGGCTACTTGGTTGCCAACATGGGTAGCCAAGGATTGGAAAATTTATTCTAAAACGGTCTGGGGAAAGGAAATATGGAAGGATATTTGGGAATTGGTTCAGAGAACAAAGGTGACAGTGTTTCATGTCGATGCTCATAGCACTATAAATTCACTTGAGCGACTTTACAATTCTGTCACCGATAACCAGGCAAAGATTTCCCAAGCCGCACTGGAGTTCCCTCAGGAAGGGGACCATGAAGGCTTGGCGAAATGGGCACACCAAAAATGTGGGCATCTTGGGGAGAAGGCCACTTACAAGTGGGCCCAAGAGCGTGGCATAGTCATGTCCCTGGACATGATCAAAACAATAATTGCCCAATGCCCTGTGTGCCAACACACTCATAAACGCCCGGTACCAAATATCGTAAAAGGAGAACTGGGAAGAAGGAAATTGCCAGGACAAATCTGGCAAATGGATTACATCGGACCTTTACCCCAGGACCAAGGGTGCAAATACATCTGCACCGCAGTAGACACATACTCGGGATATTTAATAGCTTATCCCTGCAAGAAAGTCACACACCATAGTACTACTTCCACCATAGATATAATGATTTTGTACTATGGGATCCCCTTACAAATCCAAACTGATAATGGGTATCATTTTCGAAACAAATTGGTGCAACAATATGCGGAGCAGCATAATATTCAGTGGGTCTTTCATGTACCATACTATCCCCAGGCTGCAGGATTAATTGAACGAATGAATGGGCTATTGAAGGAGCAGTTAAAAAAGCTGGGAAATGGAAAGCTATCCCGATGGAGGACTAACCTCACGGATGAGCTCCATACCCTCAACAAGAGGCCCATCGGGGAGATGGAGACGCCCTTGATGCGTATGACTACGCCCAATCTCCAGATACAGCCTTTAGCAGTAACTGAAACGTTGATCTATTGGGAAATTGTCCCGGGTGCGATGGCACCCTACCGGGCCACTCCAGAGGCTGCTGGACTAGATCTCTATGCATTAGAACTGGTAAAGATAAACTGGAGCCAGACAAGGGTTATTAACACTGGGATAGGAGTCCAAATTCCCCCAGGACACTTTGGTCTGATAACTACTCGCTCAAACGTAGCCCTGAAAGGTGTTCATGTCATGGGAGGAGTGATTGATGCCGACTATCAAGGAGAGGTTAAGGTAATCCTTTTAAATAATGGTGAAGAAGATTTGGTTATTCGACCCAAGGATAGAATAGCACAACTATTAATACTAACAATTTTGAAAACAACAGTAAGGAGGGGGGACCCACCCCAAGTTACTACTGTTCGTGGAGACAAAGGATTTGGATCCACCAACTTTAGTAATGGGGCAAAGGTGTGGGTCCAAGGGCCGAGTGGGCCCCCTGAGCCAGCTGCAGTAATAGCGGTAGGAAAAGATAACACCATCCTAATCATGAGACCTGGGCAGGAAAAATGGGAACATGTCCCCGCAAATAAATGTTATTTGTGGGAATAACTAAATGGTATAGAGTTTTGTACTGTAGAACTTGCGCGGCACCGCCAGAGTATGAGAACATCTGCGTAAAGAAAATGTATACTGAATCTGACCTCTTGAATTGCAACGCGACTTAATGCTGAACTGTGCCAAGTAGATGAACTCAGCTCTGGACTACAGTCAATCTGGCCTATCGTGACACACTGGAAATATGATTGAACCTGATCTTACAATGAGAAAGACTATGACAGTGAAGCAACAACCAAGATGACTGCAGCAGCATCTATATTTAAAGGACTGAGGCTAATTCAAGATAAAGAAAAGATACCTGTACACCTACGGATGGTATGGAGTCTGTGGTCCACCCATATGTCAAAGGGCTGAATGAAGTGCTGGGGTCTGAACCCCAAGCCCTGAATTAAGGTTGACATATGGGTGGTCCCCATGGCCCTTTAAGAGGAGGGGATGAGTTTGCCTTTTGGCTTTCCTCCAAGGTGTGGCTGGCCTTGCAAGGAAAGCCCTTGGGTAAACAAGCCCCAGGTGCCCTGCATTTTGGTGATGAGTGCCATGTGTCCTGCTTTGGGCATAAAAGCTGGGCCCACTTGCAGGAAGGGTTGGAGAGTCTGTCTGTGAAGTGGATGCACTTCACAGAGTTTCTTGTTGGGGAAGGACCTCCTGACTCCTCATGCAACTGGACCTCAGTCAGGTCTGGCACTTACAAACGCGGGCTTTGTGGGGAGGCAACATGGGGTTACCTCTATCGTATGTGATCACCCTATTGACTTGGTTGTCTCTCATTTTTTCCATGGGTTACCTTGTATCTCTGTTTGTTCCATCTGTTATGGGTCATGCTATGTCGTTCCTGGGGTTGCTGGGGTTGATGTCTATTATTTGTGATCTGACTTGTTTGTACCCCCAGTGATCCCCTATATACTGACTCCTTTACATGCAATAGAATCTACTTACTGGATTGTTTTTCTGCTGCTGGCTGTGTCCTTTGTACTGGCCCTAGTAATTGGCAAAACAGGTTGACAGAGCTGTGAAATGCTGGAAGTTGTGGCTTCATGGCATTGCCAGACATCACGAAGTCCTTGATGAGAGCTGGGAAAGCTGAATAAACTGGTGAGCTTCTTCCATTTTGGTCCCTTGTCATGTAAATAAGCTCCAATCTGCATGTCAGATCCCTTGGGTAAGGGAATGTAATAACGTTAAAAATAAGGCAGCAAAAACCCCCACCGTGTGTGTTTTAGCAATCTTTAAACAGGCAAAAGAAATACGCCTGGAGGAGTTTGGATGGGGTGAGAGGGCTCCTTGTTACTCCTCTGCTTCTAATGCAAAAAGGTAACTGCCGGGGCTTTAAAGAAAGTACTTTAATGCTACATAAATATAATTGCTTTGATGAAATGTCGTTAGCCTGCTGAGGGAAGTTGTAGTCTTGGTAAGCCTTTAGATATGAATGGGTGACTGTAATTGATATTGTTTCGGAGAGACATTAGGAAGGCCTAATACTGATTGCTCCTGGCGTGTGCAAGGCGTAGTGGAGTGTCAGTCCCAGGCAGCGTGCAGGGGAGAGGGCTTTAGTATGCATTATATAGGATGAATAACTGACAAACGCTTCAGGACCGCAAGGTTTTTTCCTAATTAGATTGTGGGCTTGTGAGTTTTATTTGATTTTTTTTTTTTATTTTATTTTTATTTTTTACTCTGTTGGTATGCCGAGTGAAGGTATCTAATTCTTTGCAATTGAGGCTTTGGATAATGAGCTTGAAAGCAACATCTCAGAGGAGTGTGGAATTGATGGGTTAGTACATCAGCTCTGGTTAATGCAGTCTCCTGACTCTGACAGGGTCCAAACCAGCTGGTTCAGAGAAAAGGACAAGACATGGGTATTGGGAACAAGGTTTTTTGTTTTTTTTTTTAATACTGATTAGTGAAACTTGTGATGTTCTGATACATGGGGTGTGCTTCTATCTCTGGATTAGGAGCAGCTATGTTTAAAAATCAGAATCTGGGTTTAGAGATCATTCCTAAGAGATATCTTGGGTTGTCTCCTGGTTTTGGAGACTGTAAGCATCCTATTTTCCAGCTTTTCTTCACTGCATAGGGCCCAGAAAGGCTAGTGGATTGCTCTGGCATGGTAATCCAATAGGCAGGAGGTGGAAGACCTTACCCTATCCTTGGAATTCTGGCTTTGATGGCATTTTTCCTGAGAGCAAGTGAAAACTGGGTCCTGAGAGGTCCCTGCATAGCTAGGAAGACTGGCACATCCCAGGTAATAGTGATAGGACGAGGGGTAATGGCCTCAAGTTGTGCCAGGGGGAGTTTAGACTGGATATTAGGAACAATTTCTTCACTGAAAGGGTTGTCAAGCATTGAAATAGGCTGCCCAGGGCAGTGGGGGAGTCCCCATCCCTGGAGGGATTTAAGAGCCATGTAGATGTGGTGCTGAGGGACATGGGGTAGTGGTGACTTGGCAGTGCTGGGTCAATGGTTGGACTGGATGATCTTAGGGGACTCTTCCAACCAAGGCTATTCTGTGATTCTATGATTTGGGAGCTGCTACCCAAAAGACCTGGAGAGAGAGCCTGGATAGAGCTCTTCTAGGGAGAAACAGAAAAGATGGGGTTAGGTGCTTATATTATTGCCCTGTCCTTGCATAAGGACTGATGTAAATATAATTCTCATCTCCCCTGCACCATTAGCATCTTATTACCAAACAAAAAGTAATAACTTACTGATTCTTTCCCTTGAATGTTTATCCTCAAGTGGTAAATCTCGGACTTACTTGGGATTTATTTTCATTCCAGAGATCTTTACTGCCTTCAGAAACCGCACTTAAAAGAGCGGAATTTTATGGCTCTAAACCGTTTGGTTTTAAAGACGTTTTTTTTCCCCGTGGGCTTTTTTTTTTAAAGAAAATGAGAGGAGTCATGTAATCCTTGACATACAATAGATTGTCTCAGATTAATAACACACTTTTTCATAGTGAGCATACTCCTGACCTGCTGTAATTTACTCTTCATCCTGGCACACTGTTAATTAGGATGAATGCTTAATGTGAAAACTCTACATATGGCCAGTGCCAGCTTTCAGAATAAGTTGCCCCAAAAACGTGAGGAACGAGGGGTTGTGAGTCAATGAAAATCCTGACATTAATTGACTTTTTGTGTCCTGGCAGTGACTGGCCCAAAGCCAATGACAATAAGAGCCCAGTGTGCCAGAATTCACAGGCAAGTACCACTTTTCCACTACAGCATCCTTAGGAGACACCCTCCCAGCAGCCATCCTTCCTTCCTGCCGCTCATTCCCTTGTGTCCAAGGAGGCTATCAAGGCAGTGGGGGGGGGGGGGGGGGGGGGGGGGGGGAAGTCTCAGTGTTGTGATGGAGTGTGATGAAAACATGAGTGACAGAGTGACATTTTGACAGCTTGTCTCGAGGTTCTTACTGCAAATGTAAATACATTGATTTGAATCCAATTTACACAAGCAGGAATTTTTAATGGGAAATAAGTGGAGGATTGCTTAAAGGTGACTTTGGGGGATTTTATTTTTTAATCTGGGATATCTGTGGACTTTTTTTATGGGTTCAGCCATGAATTTCCATGATATTGTGGAGGTTGAAGTGGTCTCTGTCACACTTTGCTCCAGTCATGTGTTTTTCCATAAAATTGCTTTGTTTTCTCTCATTTTAATGCTAATCCCTGAGTTGAGAGACTGCCAGCAATGTAGTTCATTAACTGTACCTATTGAGCAGCTGATAAAATTGAACCACAATCCCATCCTCCTCAAATCAAGGACTCTTAAACAGCCAATAGTCCATTTTATCTTTTTCCTGAGGGGTCTAATCTGTTGCTCTTTCTCACTTGGAGACTTGCTGTATTTTCACAGGAGAAAAGTCACTGAGTGTCTTGTCAGGTGGGAACCTCGAAGCATGATTTACTTAGACAGTCTCAGGACCTTGGGGATTTCTTATTCCTCATTAGTGCTCCTTGTAGTAACTCCTGCCTGAGATTTGGGTGAGTAGAGCTGGAAGGTACAAACTGGTTCGCATTCCCGTGGCAGGAGCAATACAGCTCTGGTTTGGTTAAAAGTGGCGTGAGCTTCCCTCTGGTTGCCTCTTAGCTGAGAATCTGTGTCTCTCCCAGAGGGAGAAGGACCAGGGGAGCTCATGGTTGTGTTAAATCCAACTTGTCCTTGTGGGGCTGAAAAGAGACGAGCTTTCCACTAGTTGTATACGTGTCATTTATTACTTGGGTCCTACAGGTTGTGCCAGAGTCACCTTGTAGCTGCTGGTCCTCAATGAATGTCTTAAACCCTGGCTATTTAAAAAAAATTGAAAACAGATATGGGCTTTTTTGGGTGTTTTTTTTTGTTAATTTTGGGTTTGGTCTTTTTTTAAATTTCTTCTTTTTTTCTTCCTGAAACCGTTCAGTGCTCCTTGATTCAGAAGTTTTGCAGTCCATGGCAGGAAAGTCTCCAGCAATAACAAAGCAAGCACTCTGTAATGCAGCCCAGTTTAGCTCATTCACCACCCAGTCTCTCCTCAGCTAGAGTATGGGGGTTTTTTTGACTGTACAATACTTCATTCCTGGCTCTGTAACTGGAGTGGATGAGTTATCTTGGCTAAGAGCTAGAAAATCTTAAAGCTTAACTATGGATACAGAGATCATATAGACCTTGTAGCTGTAGGTGTTGGACTTGGGCATCTGGCTGCCTTGAGACATGGAGCTTAGAGATGAGCTTCTAGCAAAGCCCTGGTTTGACACCTGGATTTTTGTCCCTCTATCCCCTGCAGCAATACACACAGCAGCTGGGTGGAGGATGTCACACGGGATTTCTAAGAAGTAGCAGATTGCTTACTCCTTACACCAAGACCTGTGAACACCTATGATGGATGATAATTAAGCATCTGCTTCCCTCTCAGTTTTAAGTGAAGGGGTGGCAAGGTAAAATCAGACCTCATTTATCTTAGTGAGAAGGGTCAGGGGTTTAATGGAGTTTTGCTTAGTGAGGGTGTTCCAGCCTACCCTATGTGTGTTTGGGAGACATCTCTACATTTTAGGTCCACAGGGCTTTTTAGCTGGGGTGGTGTGGTTAACTGGGATTTAATGCTAATGTCCTCCGAAGACTTTCCTGGGAGAGAAGTTCTAGAAGAAATCCAGGAGACTTTCTAGTGTGTCTGCTGTGACTTGGTAAATGATTTGGGTGATGATATAGTAAATTTTGCAGTCAACTTTTCCCTGGCTGGTGTGTTGCACCAGGCTGTGTTGCATACATCTGAGATCTGTGCTGTGCTAAGTGGCAATTGCTTTGAAGCTCTTTCCTATAATCGTTTGAACATTTAGGCAACGTACTTAGCAGATACCAGCAAAAAAAAATGGAATTGTTTTTACATTCCGGACTCTCACCTTGTGCTTACCACTTCTGAGGTTTGTTTGACACGATGCTGACATATTTACAGTGTAGTCTTACTGTATATAGATGGAGTAATCAGCTAGTCACTCAGGGCTGCACCAACTAGGCAGAAGTAAAGCTCTTTTTACTAGTTCACATGCAGCATAACTGTGTGCATAACCTCATTTCTCAAGCCTGTTTCCTAGGTATTGAACACAGACCCGAGCAACACCTACCCCGTAATGGAACAGCCCTCCAGCTGGGGTATATCAGCACAGCTCCAGCTGAGAACAGCCTCTATCTACAAAGGACTATGCCAAGATGAGTGAGGGAATTCTTCCAGGGCCAGCGAAGCAGGTGAATGCTATCACTGTCATTTTTCAGAGGGAACATGAAAGGAATAGGAGGGGTAGGACGATGCTGAGACAGTCCAGAAGTCTGTTGCAGAGCTGATGTGGAGTGTGAAAGCATTCAGTCTCTTGTTGGGGCTGTGTGCCCTGCCCAGAGAGGAATTCAGACCTGCTCTGCTGGAGTCATTCGTGCTCGTTCAAAGCCAACATCAAAAGGTCCCATTCTAATTCAATGCTTTTTAACACACAGTGGCAGTAAGATCATTAATTATTGCACTTAACCAACTTCAGTGATTAAACGCTCTCTGTGAGTGTCAAGAGTTGGCAAAATCCTTCTGGTGCTGTAAGTGAAGAGCAGGGGTTTTGCCTGCTCCTGAGGTTGGATGGTGTTGCAAGCAGGCAAGAGCTGCCTACTCCCCAGAGAGGCACATCTCTGCTGGTGTATAAGCTCCATTTGGCCCAGAATATTTTCATGTCATGCTTGATGGCCTGTGAGTACTCTCTGCTCCTGCCTTGCTGTCCAGGAAGGTAGGCAGGATCGTGCCTTTTGAAAGAGGGAAGCAGTGGTGTGAGTATTTTGTGCTGGAGTACCTTGTCTCGTTGAGACAAATGTCTCTGAGGTCTCCTGCAGATAAACCTCTGTTGGCTTCTTGCTCGTACACACACTGTGCTTTCTGATGCGTTCCATAGCTCTGACGATGTCACTTTTTCTCCACTGAGCACAATGCAGTGGGGATGGAATAAGGACCATTCCCTGGGGTGATCCCCCTCCACCTTAGGAGGCAGAGATGCCTTTGCCTGAGCTCTTCCCAAGCTGGGGAACTTCTTCAGACAGCTCATAGGTATTTTTGCAGAAAATGGCTGGTGGGCAGCTAGAAAGCCGGGCAGTTATTTTCCATCCAGCCAGGTTTTGTCACCTACCGCTACCCATGGGGAGAGAATTTTTTCCCTTCTTCCAGAGCGTGAGACCTCATTGTTCCCAGCACCTGAGGCATGCAAAATTCCCCTTGCCATCCTGGAGGAAGGGTCCAGGGGAAACCATGGCTGATTAGTGAGCCCTGAGCAAAAAAATGGGCCAAAAAACTCATGCACATTACTACTCCAAAGAGGCTGCAGCTCCTGCCTCAGACCTCAGCGAAGGGCAGACTTGAACCTGTTTAAAACACGGGTTGAGAAAGTCCCTTGGGGAACAGTCCTAGAGGGCAAAGGGGTTCAGGAAGGATGGACTCTTTTCAAGAAGAAAGTCTTAGAGACACAGGAGCAGGCTGTCCCCATGTGTCGTAAGACAAACTGGCGGTGAAAACGACCGGCCTGACTGAACAAGGAGCTTCTGCTGGGACTTTGGAAGAAGGGGCAGGTTACTCAGGAAGAGTATAGGGATTTAGTTAGGCTGTGTAGAAAGAACATTAGGGGGGCAAAAGCTCAGCTAGAACTCAGCCTGGCCACTGCTGCAAGAGATAATAAGAAGAGTTTTTACAAATATATTAACAATAAAAAAAGAAATAGGGAGAATCTCCATCCTTTATTGGATGCGAGGGGGAACGTTGTTACCAAGGATGAGGAAAAGGCTGAGGTACTTAATGCCTTCTTTGCCTCAGTCTTTAACAGTCAGACCAGTTACCCTCATGGTATTCAGTTCCCTGAGCTGGAAGACTGGGATGGAGATCAGAATAAACCCCTCGTAATCCAGGAAACAGTAGTGAAGGACCTGCTGAGTAAATTAGACACCCACAAGTCTATGGGGCTGGATGAGGTCCACCCGAGAGTGCTGAGGGAGCTGGCGGAGGAGCTTGCCAAGCCGCTCTCCATCATCTATCAGCAGTCCTGGTTATCGGGTGAGGTCCTGGATGACTGGAAACTTGCCAATGTGACGCCCATCTACAAGAAGGGCAGGAAGGAGGATCTGGGGAACTACAGGCCTGTCAGCCTGACCTCGGTACCGGGGAAGGTTATGGAACAGTTCATGTTGGGGGAGATCATGCAGCAAGTGCAGGACAACAGGGGTATCAGGTCCAGCCAGCAGGGGTTCATGAAGGGCAGGTCCTGTTTAACCAATCTGATCTCCTTCTATGATCAGGTGACCCACCTAGTGGATGAGGGAAAAGCGGTGGATGTTGTCTACCTGGACTTCAGTAAGGCATTTGACACTGTTTCCCACAGCATTCTGCTGCAGAAGCTGGTGGCTCATGGTCTAGACAGGTGGACTCTTCGCTGGGTTAAAAACTGGCTGGATGGCCGAGCCCAGAGAGTTGTGGTGAATGGAGTTAAATCCAGATGGAGACTGGTCACAAGCAGTGTCCCTCAGGGCTCGGTTTTGGGGCCAGTCTTGATTAATGTCTTTATCAATGACCTGGATGAGGGGATCGAATGCACCCTCAGTAAATTTGCAGATGACAAGAAATTAAGTGGGAGTGTCGATCTGCTTGAGGGTAGGGAGGCTCTGCAGTGGGATTTGGACAGGTTGGAGCGATGGGCTGAGACCAATTGCATGAGGTTTAACAAGGGTAAGTACCGGGTCATGCACTTCGGCCACAACAACCCCATGCAGCGCTACAGGCTTGGGGAAGAGTGGCTGGAAAGCTGCCTGGCGGAAAAGGACCTGGGGGTGTTGGTTGACAGCCGACTGAACATGAGCCAGCAGTGTGCCCAGGTGGCCAAGAAGGTCAATGACATCCTGACCTGTATCAGAAACGGTGTGACCAGCAGGAGTAGGGAGGTGATCATGCCCCTGTACTCTGCACTCGTGAGACTGCACCTCGAGTACTGTGTCCAGTTCTGGGCACTGCAGTATGGGAAGGACATTGAGGTGTTGGAGCGAGTCCAGAGAAGGGCAACGAGGCTTGGTGAGAGGTCTGGAAAACAAGCCTTATGGAGACCGGCTGAGGGAACTGGGGTTGTTTAGTCTGGAGAGGAGACTGAGAAGAGACCTCATTGCCCTCTACAACTACCTAAAAGGAGGTTGTAGTGAGGCTGGTGTTTGTCTCTTCTCCCAAATTACTAATGACAGGATGAGAGGAAATGGCCTCAAGTTGCATCAGGGGAAGTTTAGGTTGGATCTTAGGAAGAAGTTCTTTACTGAGAGGGTGGTTAGGCACTGGAACAGGCTGCCCAGGGAGGTGGTGGAGTCGCCGTCCCTGGAGGTGTTCAAAAAACGAGTGGATGAAGCACTTGAGGCCATGGTCTAATGGTCTAGTGGTTAGGGAGATGATGGGATAAAGGTTGGACTTTATGACCCTGGAGGTCCCTTCCAACCATAGTGATTCTATGATTCTACGCACTAACTTCGCTCTGCTGGGCCTGTGGTGTTTGTATGCAGAGAGCCCATGTTCAGCAGGGCTCTGGAAGAGATGACATCTGGAGAATTGAATTGGACTTGGGATAAACACACTCTCCAGCTTGGTTTGCGTTCGGCACAGCAGGGGCGGCATGTCCCTTGCTGGACTAATGAGACTAGGCATATGTGATGTTTTTTATGACTCCTTTCCAAGCTATTTCCTCCAAGTTTTTAGTGTTAAATTGGATTCCTTTCCCCAACCCCCCGGTGTTGTTGGGAAAGCCATCTGCAGACAGAAGAGTGATGCAAAGATAACGCTCCTGGGGGTGGGTCTGTCTGACTTTATGGCTCTTCCATCTTTCCTTTAGGATTTCTCTGACTTTTTGCCAGGCACAGACACATCTCTCTGGGCATCTCTTGTGGCCCTGCATTAAGGGCTGCCCAGCCTGGAACGTCATGGACCCCACTCACCCCACAGCCCTCCCAAAGCTTTGTTGCAAGAGGTGTTTTGGAGCAGATGTCCCACATGAGCATTTCCCAAGTTCTCACCCTACTAGAGATATTCTCAAGAGAAACATGCTTCAGTTTTATAATGTAGATGAGCCTCTTTTTTTTTTTTTTTTTTTTTTTTTTTTTCCCCCCTCCAGTTTCCAGACCCAGAAGTAGGTGGTGAATTCTAAGGCTTGAGGGAAGCAACCACACAAAAGCCTATTACAATCCAGTCGCATTGTGCAAGGTGGGGATTTGCAATTTTAAGCGGGGGGGAGAGAGGTAATTGTCATGATAATTACATATAATACCTAAAGTACCGATAAATACAGATGTGTATTTATATAAAGCCTCTCCCAGCACACGAGTTCTCTGTATGGATGGGGTTGCCAGACCACCCTGTCCTGTACCAACAAATGAGTTAGAAAGTCTGAAATTCTTTCCCTGCCTTGCAGGGCTTGTCTGGGGAATTCCTGAGTTATGGAGGTTGAATTGGGTCACAAGGGCAGCAGGGAATACATCTTCAAAGGTTAGCTCTGGCACGAAGTCTCCTTTTTTAGGCATGTCAGGGATTCTTTTGTTTTGCTTTGTTTTCCAAAGCCCCCTCAGCCAAGGAGCAATACCTCGCTGGGGCCAAGCCTGGCTGGGCACAGCCCCACAGCATTGGCCGGGGGGAGAAATGACATCTTAAAGAATGGTGCTTCTTCGTATGGACACTTAGTAGATCAGTATGCATTCAGTTAACTCTATAAACCGTGCAAGGTCCAGGGAAAGAGCCTTTCAGGCATTATAGACTGAAAGTATGAAGGGGGTGGGGAGAGAGCTGTTGGTGAGTCCTGTTTAAATAAAGCCCATTAGGCAGGAGCAGTGTGGTGGGGTGTGGAAAAATGGGATTTTTTTTTTTTTCCTGAAAATTAAATTCAAGTGCAGTCTCATGTCCTGGTTCAGGTTTTCTAGGAAATCATTGCATGGCTCAGGCTGGGTGTCTTGGTTAGATGTTCGCTCTGACTGACTTTGAGTCTGCTGGCTTGGGAGTAAAGGGATCCTGTAGACTGTCTTGGGTGGGAAAAACACTTTATATGAGTGTTTTCTTCCCCTTCAAATTTCTGCTGAAATCCTGAATTGTGTTCTAAGGCCTCGGCTGTAATAGCCTGTGGGACATCCCTGACCTTCCTGAGTGCGTGTTTGATGGTCCCCTTGGGTATGAAGGCATCTCAGTGATTCTGTGAAGGACCAAAACACCTTGATTTTTCTAGTTGTATGTCTGACATCTTGCAGGGACACTGCAAGACACTGCCATCTTTTGAAAATGCAATATTTATTCCTATTAATATTTGGAGGACAGTCAAATGTTGAAGATTTTGTGTGCTGGCAACTCCACCCCCACCATCCACCCCAAACCCCCAGTGCCAGTAGCCTCTGCAGGATGAGAGTGATGTTGTGAGCAGAGAGATGGAAACAGCCAAATTTCTTTCACTGCATATAGCTAATATTCACCTGGAGAAGTCCAACCCATTTGTAGATATTAAACTAGACACAGTAATAAGTTCAGTATGTATTTCAATTTACTTTGCTGCAAATAGATTTAATTTACCAACTGCAGAGTTTTAGATAGAACTGCCAATATTCCTGCCATTTTATGCTAGATTCTCAATATATTATATGTAAAGCTGTAAATTAATAAGCCTGTTTCTGATTTGTTGCACACATGACATGGACGTGCAAGTAAATTAACAGTGAAGTCTTAGTGTTGCAGAGTTTAATTATATCTGCAGATGAATTAGCATCCAATTCCTCTATCCCTTCGTTATTGTGAAGTACACTGGACGTGTTTATTTCCCTAAAGACATTGGTATTTTGTATTGCTTTGAGAGGAGATCTGTGAGATCTGCTGCTAGAAAAGCAATGTGTCCCTGGGACCTTGCAGCCCAGGTTTGCTCCTGGCAGGCTGCTGTGGTCATGGAAAGCTGGTGGACTTCACATGGGCTGCAAGTGCAGGCTCATGACAACGTGTTGGAGGTGGCTAACGCAGAGAAATGGCCTTGGCCTTGGGGAAGAAGGAAAATAAGTAGCTGGGAGTTGTGTGAGTGGTTTGAGCTGTCAGTCCTTCAGTTGGGAGAGACCCACAGCTTGCAGTAAAATGTTGGGCATGGTGCAAGGTGACTTTTTTCCTGTGATGGTTCTTCTTGGAAAGCATCCCTAAGCAAGACAACACCAAAGTGTGGGCTGAAGACCCTTTACAACCAGGCTGAGCCTCTTACTTGGCTGATCTTAGGTGAGATGTTTCCTGAATTGGCCCTGGATTGTGCAGTGCCAGCTATGTTAATTCACTCTTGTGAGCTAACTCCAGAGTCCCCCTCCCAGGCACCGCTCCCACATATTTGCAGAGCACTTCCATAGAATCAAGACTTTGTTAACGTGATCTGTTACTGAAAAAAATAAAACCAGCAGCTATTTTCTCTGCCATCCTTCATAGGCTCCAGTCCAACCTCCTTGGAGGAACATGCACAGCTTTGCTTTCCAGAGGGCTGTAGTAGCCATCTCCTTGGGGTCTCCAGGAGCGTTAGCTTTTCTAGGATCTGGGCCACAAAGCCAACACTTGGTGGCATTACTCTCAGATCTAAATTGTGTAGAATCTTCACTGCTCTGCTGGATTGAGGACTCTTTGTACAACTCCTTTGATAGCTGCCTCCATCCTTGGCGTGTCAGTAGCATTTGTTGACCTTTTTTGAGCAGCAGGGATGAGATGATGGTGTCTCACTGTATTAGCTCTTTTAAAAATTATTCTGACAAAACGAATGGTTTGCTTTCTCCTTGTGTTGTGCCGATTAGCCTTTTACATAGCCCTACGCTCTTCTCTTAATTTAAAAGTAGCTTTTAAGTCAGCTGCAGTGCAGATTGCATCCTAGGAATAAAGACTTCTTATTTCCCAAGCAGATATAGGAAGAATCAGCAAATATGAAGCATCTTTTTTTTCCTATTACAAAACTATGGTGTTCCCTGAGACTGATTTGTGCTTCCTTGAGGGCGTGCTTTAACAGGAGCACATTTGGGATATAAAGTGGGAAAGGTTCTCAACAGCTTTTAATTGGGGTTGTGGCTTTTGATGGGGCTGAACTAATTTCCAGTGGCTTCAAAGCTGGCAGGGAGAGAGGACAGCTGGTGAAATCCTGGCTCCATCCACGGACGGTGGCAAGTTTGCCGTTACCTCAAAGGGATGCGGTGTGACTACACTGCACTTTGGGAATAATGGGAATTAAATCCAAAGGACACCAATCCACGCACCAGGGCTGTGTGTATGAACTGGAATTTAAATTTGTCTTTTGTTGCCTAAAAACTAAATCTGGGCCGTGATGAGAGTTTGTAAGGGGAAACCAAGCTATTCCCCCCACAGCTGCTTTCCTAAGCCATGCCTAGTTGCCAGTAGCTTCCTGTCTGTTGTTAGTTTTTCTTTTCAAATACAATTCAGTTTCTGCAGGCCAGTGGCTTTTAATGATTTCCTTTGAGTCCATGCATCCTCTGGAGCAGCCCTCTTCTCCCTTGACATTTGATGTGGGAATGTGTACATTGGTATTATTGCTTAAACAATACCCTTCAGGCACCAATGCTGGGCCCTCAGATAAATCACAGATTAAAATGAAGCAGAATTGCTTGATAAAAAGTCTACAGTGTTCTGGCATGCAGGGAACAAACTGCACAGAGTCCAGGTAGTGGGAAATTGTGTGTGTTATCTGAAGACCCATGTAATTAATGAACATCTCTGTAGGCTTTTACCATGCTCATTTCATCCCAGCTATTTTCCACGCGTGGAAAAACACTCCCATGCAGGAGGGAGAATTGTGGTGGTTGCTGGGAATGGGAGAGCTGTCCCTTTAACCATCCAGAGCATGTGGCTGGTTTTAGTTAGAGCTCTTTTAGCAAGTTGTCTCAGCACATCAGGGCCCTGATTTCATCATACCTGGCTTTTTTTTTTTTAACCCCTCTTTGAGTCCTAGAAGTCAGAGGCCACAAAAGGGGTGACAGAAAGCAGTGACCTCTGCATAAGCGAGAGGACCAGATGGCCACTCCTCTTCCTCTGAGCTTTTCTCCTCTGGCCCCAGGGCACAGATCTGTGACCTTCACTTTAACTGAATGCCCAGACTGTGTGACTGGGGCTTTGACATGCTCTTTAATAGGCATACATTATCCCTCCATTGCTAGAAGCCCAGAAAACTGGGTTCATTTAGATGGAATTTAAGTAAAACTGTTTGGACTGGTCTTGCTATCCCCTAGCTGCCTCCTGCTAAATTGTTGATCTTAGTGCTAATGAAGGGAAACGCACTCATGGACAGGCTGGGAAGCATTTTATTTTCAAAGCTTTGCAAAACTCAGTGTTTTCCAACCAATGAGGTGTACACTCGTGGTGTGAGCCCACTTATGTGGCCACCCACAGCACAAGCGATGCTCTGGTACTTGGACCATGTCAAGCCCTTGCCCTCTGCCACTGGACTGGATTCAGTTTTGCTCTAAGGTCTGTCTCTCGCAGTTAAAAAAAAACTTCTGATGTTAAACAGTGGCAGAACTTGGGCTTGTAGCCTCTCGCAGAGTTTGTAGGCACAAGGGGGAGATGTAATCACTAAAACTTCAATAATTCTCAGTTCCAACGATAGGTATCAGTCTGATTTCCAAGTGTGAACCAAGCTAGAGCACTGCAAGGCAGTAGCACCCCGCAGTACCGAGCATAGGATCAGCGAGAATGGGCAAAAATACCCCTAAGGAGGAGGGTGAGCACTAGACCAACTGAAAATGGAGAAAATATTTTATTCTCTGTGAATTAGAAGGCATTGCTTTTTTTTTCCAGTATCCCAGTAACTGAGAAGTTAATCTGATATTTGTGTCTGGTCCTGTAGCTGTTATTAGAGGAGGCTTAGCTCTCGTTAAAGCAATTGTGTAATGGTAGCTGTGTTCTTCAGGAATGTCCTCGGCAGAGACTGGAAACACACTCTTTTCCAGCAGAATGGAAATGTGGAGGTGCTTTTTTTCTGCTAATGACCAGCAAACATCTCTGACGATGGCCTCCAATCTCTGCCAGGCAAGCGGATGCTGAGGAGGCGCTTTATTGATGCCTACCATTTCCGAAGGGTTAAGCACATGAAAGTTATTCAAGGAATTTCCTTTCCAGGGCAGACCTAGGGAGATAGGTATAAGCAAAGGCCAATTCAGCCCTGCTGAAAGTGATGGATGCAATTCTCTTTGAAGTTCCTGGGAGCTGCACTTCCTCACTGCATGACTGAATTGAATCCAGAGATCTTCAACTGCAAATCCGTACCCACAAAACATGATTTTGTGACATCTGCCCTGGTTTACCAGCTACTGAAAGTGGGAAGGGGAGAGCAAAAAAACTGCCAGGAATGCTGGTCCAAGAAAATGGACCCAGTGCTGAGCCAGCATCAACACCCTCCTTTCTCAGCCATAGCAGAGCAGTTTGCAGCTGGGCTGGAAAAGGTCAGAGCAGGGATTTAATCTGGGATTTTTGCAAAGAGCCACCAGGTAAAGTGATGCCCCGTTAGCACCTGAGGCAGTGGGAAAAGCAGACAGCAGCAATAGCTGAGAGAGTGCCCAGATTAACTGGAAATTAATTTGTACCTCTGAGTGCGAGGTGTCATACCGTGACCCTGGAGCTCCTCGTCTCAACCCCTTCCCAGCTGCCAAAGAGCCACCAGCAGCCCACCTTCGCTAACAGCTTGGCCCAAGGTTTATGAGCAAAGCGGCAAACTAAAAACCCCTCTGCCCTGAAAAACTGCATTTTCAAAGCTGTTCTTTGAGAGGAACCAAATTCACCAGCTCTCCCCATGAAGCGGTAGTGCCCCGAGATGCCCCACATGATCCCCACGCTGCGGCCGTGCACATGCTGCAGCACCAAGGAAGCACTACTCAGGCTGAACCACTCGAGCTCATTTATTCTAGCTTTATTTTTCTTGTACAAGTAGCGACAGGCTAAAATCTAAACAGAGCAAACTACAAAAAACTGGGGTTTATTTTATTGTTTGTTTCTGTTTTGTTTTTTTTTCATACAGATATAACAATCGTAGGGTCAGTGGGATTTCAAATATCAAGACAGTTCAAAGTAAGAAAGGTAGAAAATAAACAGTAGAAAAGTGCTTTGCAATTTGGGTTTTTAATATTACTCTGAATGGTTGATTCCTGGAGAGGACCGGGACAAAGGTTTAGCATTGTCTTTATTATTACTTTACTACAAATGTAAAGATATTGAGAGTTTAAACAATGGAAATACGATCAAAGTAAAATCCTTCTTTGCTTTGTAAGACCCTGCTCCAAAGCCCTGTGAAATCCGGCTTTTCCCCGACTCGCTGGGCTTTGCACCAGCCCCGTCCCTTCTCGTTATATGATGCTGAAGCTCAGACTCTGCTCTCGGAGGAAACCTGGAGCCGTTTCACCCATTTCCAGTGTTACAGTGGCTTTCAGTGCCACGGCTCCACACCAGCAGCACTTTGGGCTGGGGATGTTGGTGCATCACACATCACCATCTCCCTGCCCACCACTCCAGCCCAAGCACCTTTCCTTTCCTTGCCCTTTTTTTAATTTGGCAGGTGAGGAAAATAAATGAGCAGGCATCAAGTTGCTAGATAGGATCTTTAATCTGCTTTCACTGGTGCAGCACGGGGAGGGATAGATTTCCACACACTGTTTGCACAGATGAAGTCAGTAAGTAGCTCCCCCCATGCCACTGCTGTTTATTTTCATAAGCTTTTAATTTCCTTTTTGTTTTAACTGATCTTCCCAGACTTAAGTGTTGTCAGTCAGCTCAGAGAGGGCTCAGACACTGCACCGACTCCCCCTGAAATGCTGTGGGATGATTATCCTGGAGGAACACCCCCACGGGCAGCAAAACCCTTCCCTTCACCATCCAGAAGCAACAACCCTTCGTAGCTTCTCTCCTCTTTTATTGTCAACTTAAAATGTACAGTCCCTTGGTATAATTTTGGGTGGAAGCTTTAAAATTCCCAAACTGATTCAGCACTTCAATATTTCAGCATCTTTACAAAACAAGGAAGAAGAAAGATATGGGAGACAAATAAATACCTGAATCCAACAGCATGAAAATACCCTGTCACAGCATAAAACTATTCCCTGTTCAACTAAATTAATGTGGATACTATCCCTGAGGTAGCAGCCATCTCTGGTTAACTTGAGAGCTCCACAAATAGGTTGTACCCATTATGGGTTAACAAATTAAAAAAAAAAAAAATTAAAAAAATAATCAGCCTTTGGGTACTTTATTCATCTCACCACAGCCAGAAAAGTAAGAGGGGTGTTTTTTGTTGTGGTTTTTTTTTTGGATCTGCACAGAAAAGGCATTGAGTTGAATTAGTGGAATTATTTGTTTGGAAAAGTACAAGAGGATGAGATTCCTATCCCAAACACAGGCGGTTGCCAGCAGCTTGCACCGGATGCCAGCAGGTCGAGGGAGGGAATTCTCCCCCTCTGCTCTGCTCTCATGAGACCCCCCCTGCAATGCTGTGTTCAGCTCTGGGGCCCCCAACATCAGAAGGACATGGACCTGTTGGAGCAGGTCCAGAGGAGGCCACAAAGATGATCCGAGGGCTGGAGCACCTCTGCTAGGGGGACAGGCTGAGAGAGTTGGAGGTGTTCAGCCTGGAGAAGAAAAGGCTTTGGGGAGACCTTAGAGCACCTTCTAGTACCTGGAGGGGCTACAAGAAAGCTGGAGAGGGACTTTTGACAAGGGCATGGAGTGATAGGACGAGGGGTAATGGCTTTAAACTGAAAGAGGGGAGATTTAGATTAGATATTAGATTAGATATTGACTGTGAGGGTGGTGAGACACTGGCCCAGGTTGCCCAGAGAAGCTGTGGCTGCCCCCTCCCTGGCAGTGTTCCAGGCCAGGTTGGATGGGGCTTGGAGCGACCTGGTCTGGTGGGAGGTGTCCCTGCCCATGGCAGGGGGGTTGGAATGAGATGATCTTTGATGTCCCTTCACACCCAGACCATTCTATGATCCAACACCTGTCCCTTATCCAGTGGCTTTATCTCTGGATAAAACTCTGATTCTTCCTGTCAAGGAAAAGGGGAAAAGAAAGAAAGGAGAAACCTGGCAAACCGTTGCTTAAATGTTTGAGTGTATAAATGAATGATGGGGGTGAAGGGAGTGCCTGCTGTTAGCTGATCTCTGGCAGGCAGGTGAGGACGGGTGCAAGGCACCAGTAATGACCCCTGGGACACACTGGCTGGTTTGTCCCTCGAGCCCAGGTACTTAGAATGATACCCAGACCCTTTTGCTATGGCATAGCCCCATGTCTGGACACCCCGTCCCATTGCTGGCCCTGGGTAGTGGTGGGTTTGGGAGCTGGTGGGTTTGCACTGTGGATGCAGCAAAGCTTTGCCCCAAGGCTCAGCAGGGCTCATCCCTCCTGGAACACTGCCATGGCAGCTGCCAGTGGTACAGGGACATGTTCCCAGAGCAGAAACACTCCTGTTCAACCAACAGCACAGCCCAAGCCTGAAGGTGATTCCTTTGAAGAAGCCTCTGATTTCATGAAAACAGGTATTACATGCTCACAGAAGACCTGGGAGGAGCATTTTTGACAACAAACCACCACCAGCATGTGGGAACCTGCAGTCCTACATGTCTACAAGTACATGTCTACCCAGGTACAACTACGCTCCAAGGACAGAATAAAAATCCAGTGGTTTCCCTTAAACACAGGGCAAGAGTTTGGATGAACCAAGGACAGACTCGAAGCTGTGCCCCATGCTGAAACCATACACAAGCTCTTTTTTTTTTTTTTTCTTTTTTTCCTTCTTGTTTTACAGATTAAAGCCCAGACACATTCCAGGTGATGTTTTCCCACCACCAGCTCGGGCATTGCTGAATGGTGAGAGGGGCTGTTACATGTTGCTTCTCCAGCTAAGTGGCAGCACAAAGCCCGAATGTGCTGTTTCATGGCGGGTTTGCCCAGTTTTGTGGACTTGGGAGGGTTGGAAAATTCAGGGAAGACTGTGTCCTCCTGCTGGCTCGCCAGACTTCAGCCTTGGACCTTCGGGGACTGATCTGCCACAGTGGTCTACGTTAGGTCACACAGAATCACACAGAATGACACAGAATGTTAGGGATTGGAAGGGACCTCAAAAGGTCATCTAGTCCAATCCCCCTGCCAGAGCAGGAATACCTAGATCAGGTCACACAGACACATGTCCAGGCGGGTTTTGAATGTCTCCAGAGAAGGAGACTCCACAACCTCTCTGGGCAGCCTGTTCCAGTGTTCTGTCACCCTCACTGTGAAGAAGTTCTTCCTCACATTTATGTGGAACCTCCTATGTTCCAGCTTGCACCCATTGCCCCTTGTCCTATCATTGGATGTCACTGAGAAGAGCCTGGCTCCATCCTCATGACACTCACCCTTGACGTATTTATAAACATTAATGAGGTCACCCCTCAGTCTCCTCTTCTCCAAGCTAAAGAGACCCAGCTCCCTCAGCCTTTCCTCATAAGGGAGACGTTCCACTCCCTTAATCATCTTTGTGGCTCGGCGCTGGACTCTCTCAAGCAGTTCCCTGTCCTTCTTGAACTGGGGGGCCCAGAACTGGACACAATACTCCAGATGTGGCCTCACCAAGGCAGAATAGAGGGGAAGGAGAACCTCTCTTGACCTACTAACCACCCCCTTTCTAATACACCCCAGGATGCCATTGGCCTTCTTGGCCACAAGGGCACATTGCTGGCTCATGGTCATCCTGCTGTCCACCAGGAACCCCAGGTCCCTTTCCCCTACACTGCTCTCCAGCAGGTCAGCCCCCAACCTGTACTGGTACATGGGGTTGTTCTTCCCCAGATGCAAAACTCTACACTTGCCCTTGTTGAATTTCATTAAGTTTTTCCCCGCCCAACTCTCCAGCCTGTCAAGTTCTCGTTGAATGGCAGCACAACCCTCTGGTGTGTCAGCCACTCCTCCTAGTTTGGTGTCATCAGCAAACTTGCTGAGGATACATTCTGTACCCTCATCCAAGTCCTTGATGAAGATATTGAACGACACCGGTCCCAGTACCGACCCCTGAGGGACTCCACTAGTCACAGGCCTCCAACTAGACTCCGTCCCATTGACCACAACTCTCTGGCTCCTTTGCTTCAGCCAGTTCACAATCCACCTCACCACCTGATCACCAAACCCATACTTTATCAGCTTATCTACAAGGATGCTGTGGGAGACAGTGTCAAATGGTTTACTGAAATCAAGATAAACCACATCTACCGCTCTACCATCATCTATCCACCTAGTTATTTCCTCATAGAAGGCAATAAGGTTGGTCAAACATGACTTACCCTTGGTAAAACCATGTTGACTGCTCTTAATGACCCCCTCATCCTTGATATGCCTAGAGATAGTGCCAAGAACAAGCTGTTCCATCACCTTTCCAGGGATGGAGGTGAGGCTGACCGGTCTATAGTTACCCAGGTCCTCCTTCTTGCCCTTCTTATAGATTGGAGTGACATTTGCTATCCTCCAGTCCTCAGGCACCTCTCCTGTTCTCCATGACTTACCAAAGATGATGGAGAGTGGCCTAGCAATGACCTCTGCCAGCTCCCTCAGCACCCTTGGGTGCATTCCATCTGGTCCCATTGATTTATGGATATCCAGATTGCTCAACTGATCCCTAACCCAATCCTCATCTACCGAGGCAAACTCCTCCTTTATCCTGACTTCTTCTGGGGCTACAGGGATCAGGGGCTCCTGGGGAAAGCCTGCAGGAGTGAAGACAGAGGCAAAGAAGGCATTCAGCACCTCTGCCTTCTTTATATCCTCTGTCTCTAGGGCACCCACCTCATTCATCAGTGGGCCTATATTGCCTCTAGTGTTTGTTTTTTTAGGTATGTATTTGAAAAAGCCCTTTCTATTGTCCTTGACCTGGCTTGCAAGATTAAGTTCCAAGGAGGCCTTAGCTTTCCTATTTGCCTCTCTACATCCTCTGCCAACTGTCCTATATTCCTCCCAAGTGACTAGCCCCTCTTTCCATGATCCATAAATTCTTTCTTTCCATGATCCATAAATTCTTTTTTTCCACCTAAGTTTGCCCAGCAGTTCCTTGTTTAACCATGCTGGTCTCCTAGCTCCCTTACTTGATTTCATACCCATTGGGACGCTCTGATCCTGAGCTTGCAAGAAGTGGTCCTTGAATGTTGACCAACTATCTTGAGCCCCTTTACCATCTAGCACCCTGTCCCATGGGACTTCCCTTAACAATTGATTAAGGAGGCCAAAGTTGGCCCTGTGGAAGTCCAGGGTTCTGGTCTTGCTAGGTACTCTATTCCTCCCACACAGGATCCTAAACTCCACCATCTCATGATCACTGCAGCCAAGGCTGCCATTGACCATCACTGCTTCAACAAGACCCTCCTTGTTGGCGAGTACAAGATCCAGCAGCGCTCCTCTCCTAGTCGGCTTATCCACCATTTGCATTAAGTAGTTGTCATCAATGCACTGGAGGAACCTCCTAGACTGTGAATGGCTGGCTGTGTAAGTCTTCCAGCTGATATCAGGGTAGTTAAAATTCCCCATGAGGACCAAGGCCTGTAGTTGCGAGGCTGCTTTCAGCTGCCTGTAGAAATCCTCATCAACTCCCTCATCCTGATCAGGAGGTCTGTAATAGACCCCCACAACTGTATCACCCATGCCTGCCTGCCCCTTAATTCTTACCCACAGACTTTCAACTTGCCCCTCATCAGTCCCTGGAGAAAACTCAATACATTCTAGTTGCTCCCTCACATAGAGAGCAATTCCACCACCTCGCTTCACTGACCGATCTTTCCTAAAAATGACAGCCATCCATGACCACATTCCAGTCATGTGAGCTGTCCCACCATGTCTCTGTAATTGCCACCAGGTCATAACCTTTAGACCGCACACAGACCTCTAACTCCTCCTGTTTATTCCCCATACTGCATGCATTGGTGTACAGGCATTTCAGATAGCAAGCAGAGCGCACTGGTGGGACCCCTGGGAGGCAGGAGGCCTTGTGGTCAGGGCCTAAACATCTATCCCTTCTCTTCAATGATCGAAAATCCTCCCTAGACCACCTTCCTTCAGGCCCTAGCATATTGCTCTTGGGCTCCTCCCTAACAGACCCAGTTGTCTCCCCTTCCCCCTTCACATCTAGTTTAAAGCCCTCTCAATGAGCCCTGCTAACTCCTGCCCCAAAAGCCTTCTCCCCCTCTGGGACAAATGCATTCCACCTGCCACCAGGCCAGGTGTCTCATATAGCAGCCCATGATCAAAGAACCCAAAGCCCTGCCTTTGGCTCCAGTTACATAGCCATTCATTAATCTGTAAACTCTTCCTGCTTATCTCTTCACCCATTCTTGCAGGAGGTATGGAGGCAAACACTACTTGCACTCCAGACCCCTTAACCAGCTGTCCCAGGGCCCTGAAGTCACTCTTCATTGCCCTTGCACTTGTAATAATTTCATCCCTGCCAACCTGAAAAAGCAGCAGTGGGTAGTAATCGGAGGGCTTTACAAGATTAGCAAGTTTCTTTTTAATTTCTCTAATCCGAACCCCAGGGAGGCAGCAGACTTCCCTGTGGGATGGGTCTGGTCGACAGACAGGCCCTTCTGTTCCCCTCAGAAGGGAGTCGCCCACCACAATTACCCTCCTTTTCTTCTTAATTGAAGAAGTCCTAAGGTGTCGGGGTGATTGACAAGCCCTAGGTGATTCAGGAGACTGATCTACCCCTCCAACTTCATTTGCCTCTCCCTGTAGTTCCAAGGCCTGGTACCTGTTACTCAAGGGCAACTGGGAGGGTGAAGGGGGTTGGGAGGGTTTTTGCTTGCCTCTCTGAGGACGGACCACCCTCCATTCCTCCCTGTCTCCTGAGCCCTCTCCTTCTGTCTGATGACAGGAGGGGAGGGGATCCATCACTTGCTCACCCTTTTCCCACTGCCCTTGCCTCAGGGTGCAGCTCCAATCTATTTCTCTTTCACACTCTCTAGTAGTTCTTAGTCTTTCTACCTCCTCCATCAGTTTAACAGAGTTGCAGAGCTGAAGCTGGTGGAGAAGCGCCTTCTGGCGTGAAGGGGTTGAAAAGTTTAGATTTGTCCAGTGAAACAGCAACCGCTGTTTTTTCAGCTAGGGTGTGATGTTGTAATTCCAGCTCGCTGAGGCGTGCCATCACATCTCTCATGCATTCGTCCACTGATGGGGAGGGCCGGTCGGGGTTGTCCTCGGGGCTGGTATCGTCACCCGAGGGCGGGGATGACAGGGCCGGTGAAAAAGGGAGCGGTGGATAAGTACCCGCCCCTGATCTGCATAATGGACCGCCCACTTCTGTTTTTGCCTTTGTTGTTACTTCCGCATTCGTCTCAGTCGGTTTCAGGCTCAGAAGCGCGGCGCTGCCTGGCAGAGCTCCGCCAGGTTAAACAGGGGGCGGCGCAGGTGGCAGCGGTCTGGGGAGGGGCGGCGGCGGGTTAGGGGTGGAACGTTTAACTCGGGAGGTGGAGCCCCGAGGACCTGGAATCGCGAAATTCTGCGCGAAGGGATTAAAAGGAGACGAAACCGCCGTGGGTGCAGGGTCGGCCCCCCCTTTTTTCTCCTCTCCGGGAGTCAAAGCCGCATATGCAGCAGCAGCAGCCCGTTCCCCTTTCATTGTGCTCAAAGTCTCTCTTATTTGTTTCCACAGTATCGAACGTTTATAGGCTTCTTTGCCACTCTTTCCTCTGTTACTAACTTCATCCCACAGACTCGTGCCTATGGCTTCCCAGGTAGACAGCTCAAACGCTGTGTTCACCCCGGATATCAAATTTCTGTCCCGTGCCCACTGCAGCAGACCCTTCAGGGCTTGTGTGTCATAAGAAATTCCTCTCACAGAGAGCATATCTTGGAGGAGCTTAATTACCGCTTCCTTCACTTTGGTAAGCGTAAACCCCATCTCCTCCCCGACCGCTCACTGACCTTTTTAGTGAGAATTCAGAACAGGACCCGTTGTCCTCCGGTGCGCACCGTCTCCGTTCGCTGGGCACTGCGGAACCACTGTCGCCGTGGCAGCGACAACTTTCGGTCAGCTTTTCCACCCTCTCCGTCTGCTTTTCTTCACGCTGACAGCATCAGCTTCTAGCAGCAGTTCTGAGGGTCCCTGTTCGGGCGCCAGTTGTGGGAAGTCATGGCAAGCAATCACATAGAGACTTAATAAATCTTGTGAAAGGCACTTAAATGGCGTTACTACCCGGTTTATATAGACAGAGCACTAAGTCACAAGACTCTTCACAAGACTCTTCTAGCTACCAATTGGCTAATAGCACTAGTGTGGCATAAATTGATTTGCGACTTTAAAGCATGCATTTACACCGTCACACCTTTCCCAACTCCCCATCCTGCTTCAGCATCCAGGTCAGGCTCGAAGGTTGGATTGCTCACATGTCCATTGCTTGCTAAAAACCCCCCAACATTCATCCTCCTAATTAGGGCTTCCTGGTAATTACCTGATTTGGCCAACCTTGTCCTTTCTCAGCACAGCCCCATAGCTGTGATGTGAATCAGAGGGTTTGGGCCTCTTCTCACTGGTCCTGCTGGGCTCATCTCCTACATGGGGAGGGATCATTTATAAAGTACTACTCTGTCAGGCAGCATCCCAGGGAGGAGTGTGAGAAAGACTTTTGCTTGCAGACAGCCTGTTCTGTGCTGATTCTTCCTCCTTCCATCTGGAAATATAGTGTGGAATTTACTGATACCTGTTGGGTTGATTTGTTGCACTGATGTTTTGCCAATTACTAAGCCTAGCACAAAGGACACAGCCAGCAGTAGAACAAAACAGTAACCAGATTCTACTGCACACAAAAAGGTCAGTCCATGGGTGAACGCTGGGGGTACAAACAAGTCAGATTACACATAACAGACATCAACCCCAGTAATGATACAACACAACCAACAATCGGTGGAACAAACAAAGCAACCAAGTCTCCCATGGGAGACAGCCAAGCCAATAGGAGAGAGGTAGCCACATATTGTTCTCACAGAGCCCATGTTCACAAGCACCAAACCTGACCAGGGCCCAGTTGCAGGGAGAGTCAGGAGGTCCTTCCTCAACAGGGTAACTCTGCAAAGTGCATCCACCTCACAGACAGACACTCACCCTTCCTGCAAGTGGTCCCAGCTTTTATGCCCAAAGCAGGACACCTGGCACTCATTTACCCAATGTGGGGCACCTGGGGCTTGTTTACCCAAGGGCTTTCCCTACAAGATCGGCTTCACCTTGGAGGAAAGACAAAAGGCAAACTCATCCCCTCCTTTTGAAGGACTGTGGGAACCACCCATATGTCAACCTTAATTCAGGGCTCCCGATTCAGACCCCAGCACTTCAACTGATGACCCTGTGCTTTTTGGAAAATCTGCTGTTATCTTTTGCCTCCAGGTATCTACAAGCCTACTCTGTAGTCTCAACAGTTTTGCCCATACACCTATAAAATTTTGGCAGTCCTGGAAATGCAGAGATATGGGGCAAAAGAGTTCCTGCTGTCACGCAGTCTGTCCAGTAGCCAGACCAGTTTGTCCTAGGAGCAGTGCCAGCGTGGCAGTGCAGCTAGAGGCTGCACCAAGACTTGCAGTCGTATAGAGGGATGTGCAGGTAGACCTGTCCATCCCATGGCCAAATTTGCCTGGTTTTTGACTCTTCCCTGATGTAAAATCAGACTGGAAATGGCAGGATGGCTGCCAGGAAATACAAGTACCAGCTCATTGCAAAAAAAATTTACACGAAATCAGACTCAAACCAGCCAACAAACCCCATCTCAGTTGCCTTTATTTTTTTTTCCTAGAGTGACCAGGTAGTTTTTAAATCTTGTCAGTGGGACTTTTGCTGTCCTGTGTCCAGTAAAGCCTTCTGCATGCGTCAGCTGGCAAGAGCAATCCCTGGGCAGCCGGCAAAGGGGGGGATTTTTGCAGCCTGCATCCAAGTGTGACTTTGACATTTCACGCCACCACCTGAGCTGGGACAGGCTGTGAATACAGATTGCACCGCTCCTTTTCCTGCTTATCCCAGGCTTCTCATTGGGAAATGAGCCCTTGCTCAGGGGCTGTCAGGGAAGGGAGTTATAAAAGTTAGTGAAGCAGAAAGATGTTTCCAGCCTTATTGTTCCTTGGGAAATAAGAGAAGAAAAGACAGATGATGTTTTGCCTCTTTATTAGATTGGGAAATCATCTAGAAAGCAGAAGTGTATTTGAAACCAAGCCTCTGTGTCTCTCATTAATGCCGAGTCAGCAGCATCCAGCTGGTTGGACGGAGGGTTTGCATGATGGGTGGTTTGAAGGGGCCCTGTTATAGCAGGACGGGTGCTGAAGAGCCCCAAAGGAGCCAGATGTGAGGTGAGAAGACCAGAGCCACCAGACCGGGGAATCTTGCACTCAGCCCCTTTCAGTTCCTTGCAGCAATCCATCTAAGTGCTAATACTCAACTGTGGCAATCTACAGCCTGGAAAAACTCAGCCTTGGGGGCAACTACCTGCCCGATGGGTAGATGAGAGCTTGGCATGCTCAGGGCTTGTTGGTAAGACACTGAGAGTTAGCAGTGAACCGTAAAATGTCCTTAAAAGTAGCAAGTCCAAGTAAAGCTATGCAGCTTAAAATGTTTTATCATGTTGTAAGGCCAGGGCTATTAGTCCCCTTCTGTGCTTCTGTCAGGCAGCGTGGCAACCAGCAATGAAGTTTTATCAGGTATTAAAACCTGCTTTTGAAATTTCTCCTGAAGCAGAATGCTAAATCAACCTCTTCATGGTAGTTTTTTTTCCCTTTCCTTCTTGTGCTCTTTCCTGCCTGGCAGCTTTACCTTTGCTTCCATTGTTCTCATTTTCCATCAGCTCTATCTGTAACCATTTTGTGTTTTATTGAGCACGAATGAATGGTGATGCCTTTTAGATGAGTGATATTTTCATCTGAAGATGCTTGTTTAATATAAGCCTCTGCTCAGCTGTTATCTCAACAGTGGTTTGTGTTTACCAACAGATTATTTCAACTAGCTTGAATTTGGAGACAAATTAATCATGTGGAGAGGTTTTCTCCCATTTTCCCACCCCAGCAAAAATTCTGCTTCTCTTCTGGTGGAATGTTACGGACCTTGAATGCAATTCAAAGGGAGTGTGAGCTATGTAAGAGCTACAGCATTGCTCCCAGGGCTGAGTGTAACCTACGCTTACAATATGCTACCACCCTCCCCTTTAGGTAAAATGGGGGTGTTTCTGCCTCCCTGCAAATGATAGCAGCTCCTCAGAGCAGAGACCATAATCACTCAAGCTGCTGCCATGTGGGTCTCTGTGCATTTGGGAATAAAATTTTCCATCTGTGGGAATAGGTTATGAATCCAAAGTCATTAGAAAGGGTCTGGGTTTACCCTTGGTGCTGTAAGCAGGAGCTCAGCTGTTAGCGACAGTGATGGATCCCCAAATACCTGCTTGTTGCAAGGCATCTCTGTCACCCCAAGAGGTTCCCTGGGCTGTGCGACAGCAGCTGTGCCTAGGGATGCTGAAATAGGGATGCTGAAATGTGCCTCAGTTGCAAAAGATTTGGTTTTTCTTTGGCCCGAGGTTTGGCACAGTGATTCCCTGGAGGTCTCTGCTGATTGAGTTCACCCTGGGGCAGTATATGGCTTATCGCCAGTGCCAAAAAATAGCCAGCATGCTCCAGCCAGAGCCAAGTCCCTTCAGAGAGCTCTGACCTGCAGCTTATGCCACAGAAACAGCATTAGATATGGAACAGCACGCATGGATGTCCCCAGGGTAGCACCCCAGGTGCTTTTGTAGGCACAGGTCTCTGTATTGGCCACAGAGCCCACTGCGGTGTTAGGAGCAGGGGAGGAGGTGGGATTGCATGTCCCCCACGAGCTGGAGATGGGCTCTAAACACACATTTCCATGCCTGGGGAGTGTTGTGTATCCTTCATCCCCTGTGGCTTGTTCTCTTCTTGCTCCTCATGCAGCAGCTGGCAAGGGAAGGGGCTGGAGCTGGACTGTGTGCCCTTGACAAGGTGCTCAGCCAGCCCTTTGCTTCACCAGGACAGCACTGAATTTTCATTTGTGATTCAGTGCCAGGCTCTGGCACCCTTATTCAGTACCAAAATGTGCAGGGACATCAGATATCCATGGCAGTAAATGTTCCTCTGGGGTTCACCCTGCCAGAATCAGTGGGGTTGCTCCTGGGGAGAGGTGCTGCTCTTGAACCTGGCCCTGAGCGCTCATAACATCTTCATCCCTCTCCCTGCCTGCCCCCCATGCACAGTAATTTCTTAGCTGATCTGCTCCATTAGGGCATTACAGGAACATTAGTTAATGAGGCTGGTTCTGAGAGAGATGTGTTGGGCAGGCGGTGTTCATCTGGGCTGGCCCCGCTGCCGCAGGATTTGCATCTGGACAGTGTTGTGCATCTCACAGTTGAGCTGCAAGCGCTTGGTGAAAAGGGCAGTGCTTCCACATCCCCTCACCAACAATTCATCTTGCAAATGAGCAAGAGCAGCTCACGCCCGCCCCATCCCCGCTTAATACAATGGCTGGGCCGTAACCCCGGGCTGGTGCGGGGTTCGTGGCATGCTGCAGCTAGCTCACACCGCTCTCTTCGCTGCCGTTCACCAGCCAAACATCTCGTGAGCGAGCCACACATCTGCATTAATTTAGATAGCTTAATGTGGGGAGCTCATCAACTTGATTTCCCCCGTGGCTCTGGGAGTCATCTGGGGCTCCAGGGTCTCCCATTAGCAGTCCAGTCTGGTGCCAGATGGTGGGTGATGGCTTGCAGAGGCTCCGGAGCTGACGTGCCCCATTGTGTGATAACTCAAAAGCGAGCCCAAGCTGGGTTGGATTTTTCCTTTCCCCTCTCCTCTTTGGCTTTCATTTTCCTTCGACGCTGTCACCCTCACAGCTAATTCCTGGAACTCTCTTTATTTATTTATTTCATAGTGGGGAGGGCTGTGAAGTTGCTGGTGATGTTTTCCATGCAAATGCTCCTGCCTTGTCCCACAAGAGTATCTTACAGACTTTACTATTTCCCATCTTTTATTCCACGCCTGGATGTACACATGGGGTGCATGGTCCCATGTGCATGCACACCCCCACAAAATCTCTTCTTGGACAATTTAGTCACATAAACAAGTTATTAGGGTATCATAGTGGGTCCCCTGGGGAGCCATTATGTGCCACAAGGTTTGGTTAAGATAGATTTAATCACCATCCTGAATATTTTGGGTGTCCCAGCAGTTTTTCAGGTCTCTAATGGTCTGTGCTATAATTACACGATTGTTATGGAGTTTTCTTCTCTTTTGTTAATACCAGAGAGGTGCTTGTTTTGGGGTGCAAGTGTTTTTTCTGGTGAAGATGCACATTTCAGGAGGGAGAGGACTGGTTCCCCAGGCCCGGTGCAGGAGGGGCTGAGCATCCCTGTGGAGACCCCCTGACAATCAGGCTACGGAGCTTTGGCTCTGATTTCCCCAGTGTGCTGCAAACACCAGGACAAAGCTCAAGTTCATAGCTCAAAGTCAGTAAAAATACCCCCCTGCAACCCCACCATTCAGGCGCAGCATTTGACCTCTGCCTACTCTCTAAAACCCACATCACTTTTCCAATGCCACCATTCCTTGATGTTTAGCCCAGAGAGGTTTCCACACTCACGTGAGCATCCCAAACTCTTAACAAACTTCAATTAAAATGAAATCTCATGACGATGAGGAGCTTAGGTGGCTAAATGTTGTTAATTCTGGCATCTGGATGGGGAATGCATCCAGGAAGTGAATGGGGACAGCAAGTGCATGAGCAAGGATGGGGACGGAGGAGTCCCAGGTGCATGAGGCAAGATTGTCCTCTCCCAGCCAGCAAAGCCAGGGAGCCTTTGCAGAAGGGACGTGGCCACATCCCTCCTCTGCATCGTGGCTGGGCAGCTGCAGGTTTGTATGGCTTCTCTATCACTGATAGCCTTTGAAGGCAAATATTCATATTTAAATTTGGATTGCATGGCTGCTTGAGTGCCCAGCCTTTTTTCTAGCTCTCCTGCCTTCAACAGGAGCTGCGGGCACTGAGCCCTTCTCCAGTCTGGACATTGGGCACTGGGTTTCTTATCAAGGTCTCCTCTTGTTTTTTGTTCATCACACTGAATTTTGCTGCTAGGCATTGTTTGGAAGCATGGGTGTGGAGTGATGGAGGATGTAAGGGACTCGGTGCATCTGCAGAGGATTTATCTGATGGTCGGCACAAGCCCCCAGGAGAATGTGCATCCCCTAGTCAGGGGACCACTGCTTGAGAGCCTGGCAGCCTGCCCTCCCTGACCAGCCATGTTTGTGCTTCTTCATGTGTTTGTACATCCTGAAACTCATTTGGATAAAATATTTGCAAATTCCCCAGTAGGAAATAACCCAGGCTCTTCCCATCTCTCCTCCTTCCCTCTCACCAGCAAATCAATAGAGCCCCTCCTTGTAGTCCTATGAGCTAATAGTTATCCTGTCTGGGAGCATCCCTGGGGAATTATGCTCTTGAAAGGCTTCTCGAGCCTCACTGCCCTCACCTCGTGTTACCCAGGGCTTCTTCTCGTATCCTGTTCCCATAAACAGTACCAAAGGTCTTTGAGAAGAGAGGAGAGAGACCATCTGAGGTTACTGGGTTTGGTTGTGATAGAGTATGGAGATTGGATGATGGCAGATCCCTGGTACATCGCTCGCCCGTCGGCAGGCTGAGGTTATCTTACTACCATATAGAAACCTGCTGTCATAGATCACCTTATAAGCAGAAAACACAACAAGTGTGGTGGCCTCACAGTAAATCAGTGCATCTCCTCTTTCTGTTCATTTTCTTCCTTGACATGGCACTCTGGGACATTCTGGGAGATAAACCTTCCCTCTTCTTATCGACAAGAAGCCCGTCTTCTCTGGAGAGCTGCGTTTTCTGGAATGCATCCGTGCTCCTCAGGTTTGGTGATGGTCTGGTGATAGCGAGGAAGTTAAAGATGGTGAGATTTGGGGTTTGTAACTCTGCCATCACTTTATTCCTTTGTGTGAACATCCTCCCCATCCTTCTTAACTGTTGTGTTTGTCTGGGATGGCGATGTGTCTCCCAGTTGTATTTAGGGTGCTGTGGAGTACGTGGGGAGGAGAGAGGACTCATTGCAGGTGCAGAGGTGCTTTTGGATGGAGTGGCTGCTTCATATGGACCTGGTGTGAAATGTAAGCTCTCACCTTGTCATGGGAATGGGTACCCAGAGGGACCCAGAGTCCAGCTGTGTTACTACCCATGCTGTGTCATACATGCAGATGTACGCATGCTACTGTGTATACGCTGACAAGCAATGCTGGGGTCCAACCCTAAGTACAACCATCCCAGCAGAGGCGCAGAAGAAGACTTAATACTCGCTGGCTCATGCACAGAAATACAATCCCCATCTCCTCCGAGCTCCCAGAGAGAAATGGGTGAAAACATCAAACCACACGTCTGTACAGCGGGGCCTGATATGCCAGAGCTCTGAACTTTCTTTTTGAGGTGGGAATAGTTTGGCCAACAGCCAGGAGTGGCAGCCGCCACCGGGAAGGGGGACTTCCAGAGATAAGCTATTTTCAGCCAACAGGGCTTCTCAACACAAAATAAATATTAAAAAAAAAAAAAAAAAAAGGACGACGAGCTCTGCATTTCTGTGTCTGTGGTCATGTGTCCTGCTTTCATGGATTTGGCCTATTTTCTGAAGAATGGCTGTAATTCAGCTTGAATTGCCCCTGGATCACTGCCAGCAAAAGAGGAAGCTGTTGCTATTGCCAAGGAGCCAACAGGGATTTCTATATGTAACTCAGCCACAGGGATGACATGACAGCGAACGGCTCAGCTGCTGCTAGGAGGGAAAGCGGACCTTGGAGGAAGCTGGATTTTCTCTGTATCACAGCGGCTCAGTCCCTTTTACATCTTTGATATCATCGCCTTCAATCTGGGTCAGGTAACATCATAACACAGTGGCTGTGCTCATCACTAAGGGATGGGAGCAGAGGAGCACTTTGGAAAACCGCCTGCATTTGAGTGATGTTCAGGGTTAAAATGAACAGAAAGGAGCTTTAGAGCAGTCCTTTGTAATGCTAACTCCATGCCTGACTTGCTCTGAGGCTATGCTCGGGTCCTTTAGCCTCTCCTCTCTCCTCTCCCTGTGCACAGGGATGCCGAGTATTTTCTTTGCAATGGTGTGAGGCAGCTCCTCTGCATCAAGCGATGGCAATCCAGCCTTTTGTGATTGTTTTTCTATTGAATAACTTCTTCAGCCAGCATGTGAGCCATTTCCACCTCTATTTCATTCCTTAATAAAGAAGGGGGCAGTTTATCATGTTCAGCACAGAGTATGGACATGGTGAAAGACATACTGTTCCAAAGGATTTAAAGTTAATTTCCATCGGACAGAGAGACCATTGTTCAGGTTACTCCCTCTTGAAGTCAGAGCAGCCGCCTTTCTCCCATACTGTGCCTCGGGAGCCTTTACCTCGTGCCTTTGTGCAGCTCTTCCCCCTGGCTGGATCCTGTGCTGCTGGCAGGTTTGGTGTAGAGTCTGAGGGATACAGCTGAGACTCAAACCTGCCGTCCAGTCCGTGTTGTCGAAGGGGGCACTGCAGAGAGGTTCGTCTAGATACTGTGGAGTCCATCATGTCTGACTGCCCGCTCCTTAATGAAACCCTGAGTCTCTCTCTGTGCTGTGTTTGGGTTTTTGCCGAGAGCTAAGACATGCTTTGTTGTATGTGCCACAACACCTTGGACCACTGGATTTGAGAAACAGATGCAGGGCATCATCTGGGAGGCAGTCCCACCTCTCCCAGGCACTCCTCAAAGCTGCTCCCCCTGTACTCAGCTCTGGTGAGGCTGCACTTTGAATACTGTGTTCAGTTTTGGGCCCGTCACTACAAGAAGGACACTGAGGTGCTGGAGCATGTCCAGAGAAGGGCACCGGAGCTGGGGAAGGGTCTGGAGCACAAGTCTGATGAGGAGCGACTGAGGGAACTAGGGGGGTTCAGTCTGGAGAAGAGGAGGCTGAGGAGAGACCTCATTGCTCTCTACAACTCCCTGAAAGGAGGGGGTAGCAAGGGGGGGTTGGTCTCTTCTCCCAGGTAACAGTGACAGGACGAGGGATGATGGCCTCAAGCTGTGCCGGGGGGGGTTAGATTGCATATTGGGAACAATTTCTTCACTGAAAGGATTCCCCAGCACTGGCACAGGCTGCCCAGGGCAGTGGGGGAGTCCCCATCCCTGGACAGATTTAAGAGCTGTGTAAATGTGGTGCTGAGGGACATGGTGTAGTGGTGACTTGGCAGTGCTGGGTCAATGGTTGGACTGGATGATCTTAGAGGTCTCTTCCAACCAAAATGATTCTATGATTCTATATCTTGGTCTGTACAGCAGGCACCATGGTACACAGGCAGCACGGGCTGCAGCTCAATCTTCTATGGACTTGGTCATCCCAGTTGTGCCAGAGCAGTGTGATGGCCATGGCTCAGCAGCACCAAGCACTTGCCAAGCTCCCTTGCCCAGGCAAAACTCCCACCACAGTGGGGCTGACCCCGCTGCAGCAGAAGAGGAAATGAAGAGTGAATTAACGTCACTGGTGTTGTTTGCTGTCGGCCCAATAAAAATGGCACCTTGCCCAAGTCTTCTGTAAATCACAGGTTCCATTCAGAAAGGAATTTTCTGTGGTAATTAATAAAGACATTAAATGGAGGATGTGTGGTGATAGAAAGGCTTGTCATTCACTGAGCCATCTTCCCCCACGTGAATAACCATGAGGGAACAAAGGCCAAACTCCTTATAGACTGAAGTGCACTATCTCTGATAGCTGGGAATGAAGTAATTCTCTGAAAATAACAAAGGCGCAGTGAAATACATTAGTAAACTAATTACAAGAGAGCTGGTAAAAACAGATGCTGAAAATTTAAAGCTATTATTGGAGTGATTGCTAGCAGAAAAATGGAGGCTGACAACAAAAAATTAAAAAATGCATCTCATTCATTAGCCTGTAAATCAGGACAGCTCCCTGTCTGGATGGGGCCGCTGGCATTTCTGTGGGCAGTCGCGATAAAAAGCTTCCTTTCTTTCACCTTTCTGGATTCCACTGTTGCCTCTGGAGATGCCGAAACAAAGCGTGCGCTCATTTGCAAGCACAAATAGGCAGGGATGGCTGCTGGCTTCGCAGCCTGTGAGGTCTGAGCAGGGGTGTTCCTACCTAGAGATGTTGAAAGGACTGCAGCAGGACAGGATAACGCCTCATGCTCGGATGGCTCGCTGCTGCTCCAAGCTGATAAAAAGCAGGATTGCTCATCCACACTTGATATTGGAAGCAGTTGGCTGTGAACAAAGTGGTCCAGGGCCAAAAACAGCTGTGTGGGAGCTTCCTCTTGTACCATCTCCATCAATATTTGCGAGAGGGATGGAAAACATTGTTATTGTGCACCAAATCAAAATGGTAACTATGTAATTTGTCTTAATTGTGTGTGTCGGAGTAGGAAAAACACGAGCTCCAGATGGGAATCTGGCAGGAGAGACCTGCCTGCTGGCAGCGTGCTGCATGCTTTGCTTGGCCCTCGCTGAGCCAGCCTCTCCTGGAGCCTGGGACAGCTCACCCTTCATTATTTCAGGGATCTGCAGGGGCACTTAAGTAGCATAATTCTTAGGTTTTCTGCAAAGAGTAAATATATACTTCAGGAGAAAGCCTGGGAGGTGATGACGTCCTGAAGAAGCTGTTGCCTGAATTGGGGTGAGCTGTAGACACAACAGGAAGGAGCATCTTCTTGTGATGCTGGAGGGGAGCCCTGCTTTGGGTTGGGGGAACCTTGTGTGATGCGGGGGTTTCTTAAGAAGTCACCCCAGAGAAGTGCAGGAGCCCTCTGTGGTGACTTCAAGCACTGGCACAGGCTGCCCAGGGCAGTGGGGGAGTCCCCATCCCTGGAGGGTTTTCAGAGCCATGTACATGTCGTGCTGAGGGACATGGTGCAAATGCAAATGGTGGATAAGCCGACTAGGAGAGGAGCGCTGCTGGATCTTGTACTCACCAACAAGGAGGGTCTTGTTGAAGCAGTGATGGTCGATGGCAGCCTTGGCTGCAGTGATCATGAGATGGTGGAGTTCAGGATCCTGTGTGGGAGGAATAGAGTACCTAGCAAGACCAGAACCCTGGACTTCCACAGGGCCAACTTTAGCCTCCTCAATCAATTGTTAAGGGAAGTCTCATGGGACAGGGTGCTAGATGGTAAAGGGGCTCAAGATAGTTGGTCAACATTCAAGGACCACTTCTTGCAAGCTCAGGATCAGAGCGTCCCAATGGGTATGAAATCAAGTAAGGGAGCTAGGAGACCAGCATGGTTAAACAAGGAACTGCTGGGTAAACTTAGGTGGAAAAAAAGAATTTATGGATCATGGAAAGAGGGGCTGGTCACTTGGGAGGAATATAGGACAGTTGGCAGAGGATGTAGAGAGGCAATTAGGAAAGCTAAGGCCTCCTTGGAACTTAATCTTGCAAGCCAGGTCAAGGACAATAGAAAGGGCTTTTTCAAATACATACCTAAAAAAACAAACACTAGAGGCAATATAGGCCCACTGATGAATGAGGTGGGTGCCCTAGAGACAGAGGATATAAAGAAGGCAGAGGTGCTGAATGCCTTCTTTGCCTCTGTCTTCACTCCTGCAGGCTTTCCCCAGGAGCCCCTGATCCCTGTAGCCCCAGAAGAAGTCAGGATAAAGGAGGAGTTTGCCTCGGTAGATGAGGATTGGGTTAGGGATCAGTTGAGCAATCTGGATATCCATAAATCGATGGGACCAGATGGAATGCACCCAAGGGTGCTGAGGGAGCTGGCAGAGGTCATTGCTAGGCCACTCTCCATCATCTTTGGTAAGTCATGGAGAACAGGAGAGGTGCCTGAGGACTGGAGGATAGCAAATGTCACTCCAATCTATAAGAAGGGCAAGAAGGAGGACCTGGGTAACTATAGACCGGTCAGCCTCACCTCCATCCCTGGAAAGGTGATGGAACAGCTTGTTCTTGGCACTATCTCTAGGCATATCAAGGATGAGGGGGTCATTAAGAGCAGTCAACATGGTTTTACCAAGGGTAAGTCATGTTTGACCAACCTTATTGCCTTCTATGAGGAAATAACTAGGTGGATAGATGATGGTAGAGCGGTAGATGTGGTTTATCTTGATTTCAGTAAACCATTTGACACTGTCTCCCACAGCATCCTTGTAGATAAGCTGATAAAGTATGGGTTTGGTGATCAGGTGGTGAGGTGGATTGTGAACTGGCTGAAGCAAAGGAGCCAGAGAGTTGTGGTCAATGGGACGGAGTCTAGTTGGAGGCCTGTGACTAGTGGAGTCCCTCAGGGGTCGGTACTGGGACCGGTGTCGTTCAATATCTTCATCAAGGACTTGGATGAGGGTACAGAATGTATCCTCAGCAAGTTTGCTGATGACACCAAACTAGGAGGAGTGGCTGACACACCAGAGGGTTGTGCTGCCATTCAACGAGAACTTGACAGGCTGGAGAGTTGGGCGGGGAAAAACTTAATGAAATTCAACAAGGGCAAGTGTAGAGTTTTGCATCTGGGGAAGAACAACCCCATGTACCAGTACAGGTTGGGGGCTGACCTGCTGGAGAGCAGTGTAGGGGAAAGGGACCTGGGGTTCCTGGTGGACAGCAGGATGACCATGAGCCAGCAATGTGCCCTTGTGGCCAAGAAGGCCAATGGCATCCTGGGGTGTATTAGAAAGGGGGTGGTTAGTAGGTCAAGAGAGGTTCTCCTTCCCCTCTATTCTGCCTTGGTGAGGCCACATCTGGAGTATTGTGTCCAGTTCTGGGCCCCCCAGTTCAAGAAGGACAGGGAACTGCTTGAGAGAGTCCAGCGCCGAGCCACAAAGATGATTAAGGGAGTGGAACGTCTCCCTTATGAGGAAAGGCTGAGGGAGCTGGGTCTCTTTAGCTTGGAGAAGAGGAGACTGAGGGGTGACCTCATTAATGTTTATAAATACGTCAAGGGTGAGTGTCATGAGGATGGAGCCAGGCTCTTCTCAGTGACATCCAATGATAGGACAAGGGGCAATGGGTGCAAGCTGGAACATAGGAGGTTCCACATAAATGTGAGGAAGAACTTCTTCACAGTGAGGGTGACAGAACACTGGAACAGGCTGCCCAGAGAGGTTGTGGAGTCTCCTTCTCTGGAGACATTCAAAACCCGCCTGGACATGTGTCTGTGTGACCTGATCTAGGTATTCCTGCTCTGGCAGGGGGATTGGACTAGATGACCTTTTGAGGTCCCTTCCAATCCCTAACATTCTGTGTCATTCTGTGTGATTCTGTGTGACCTAACGTAGACCACTGTGGCAGATCAGTCCCCGAAGGTCCAAGGCTGAAGTCTGGCGAGCCAGCAGGAGGACACAGTCTTCCCTGAATTTTCCAACCCTCCCAAGTCCACAAAACTGGGCAAACCCGCCATGAAACAGCACATTCGGGCTTTGTGCTGCCACTTAGCTGGAGAAGCAACATGTAACAGCCCCTCTCACCATTCAGCAATGCCCGAGCTGGTGGTGGGAAAACATCACCTGGAATGTGTCTGGGCTTTAATCTGTAAAACAAGAAGGAAAAAAAGAAAAAAAAAAAAAAAGAGCTTGTGTATGGTTTCAGCATGGGGCACAGCTTCGAGTCTGTCCTTGGTTCATCCAAACTCTTGCCCTGTGTTTAAGGGAAACCACTGGATTTTTATTCTGTCCTTGGAGCGTAGTTGTACCTGGGTAGACATGTACTTGTAGACATGTAGGACTGCAGGTTCCCACATGCTGGTGGTGGTTTGTTGTCAAAAATGCTCCTCCCAGGTCTTCTGTGAGCATGTAATACCTGTTTTCATGAAATCAGAGGCTTCTTCAAAGGAATCACCTTCAGGCTTGGGCTGTGCTGTTGGTTGAACAGGAGTGTTTCTGCTCTGGGAACATGTCCCTGTACCACTGGCAGCTGCCATGGCAGTGTTCCAGGAGGGATGAGCCCTGCTGAGCCTTGGGGCAAAGCTTTGCTGCATCCACAGTGCAAACCCACCAGCTCCCAAACCCACCACTACCCAGGGCCAGCAATGGGACGGGGTGTCCAGACATGGGGCTATGCCATAGCAAAAGGGTCTGGGTATCATTCTAAGTACCTGGGCTCGAGGGACAAACCAGCCAGTGTGTCCCAGGGGTCATTACTGGTGCCTTGCACCCGTCCTCACCTGCCTGCCAGAGATCAGCTAACAGCAGGCACTCCCTTCACCCCCATCATTCATTTATACACTCAAACATTTAAGCAACGGTTTGCCAGGTTTCTCCTTTCTTTCTTTTCCCCTTTTCCTTGACAGGAAGAATCAGAGTTTTATCCAGAGATAAAGCCACTGGATAAGGGACAGGTGTTGGATCATAGAATGGTCTGGGTGTGAAGGGACATCAAAGATCATCTCATTCCAACCCCCCTGCCATGGGCAGGGACACCTCCCACCAGACCAGGTCGCTCCAAGCCCCATCCAACCTGGCCTGGAACACTGCCAGGGAGGGGGCAGCCACAGCTTCTCTGGGCAACCTGGGCCAGTGTCTCACCACCCTCACAGTCAATATCTAATCTAATATCTAATCTAAATCTCCCCTCTTTCAGTTTAAAGCCATTACCCCTCGTCCTATCACTCCATGCCCTTGTCAAAAGTCCCTCTCCAGCTTTCTTGTAGCCCCTCCAGGTACTAGAAGGTGCTCTAAGGTCTCCCCAAAGCCTTTTCTTCTCCAGGCTGAACACCTCCAACTCTCTCAGCCTGTCCCCCTAGCAGAGGTGCTCCAGCCCTCGGATCATCTTTGTGGCCTCCTCTGGACCTGCTCCAACAGGTCCATGTCCTTCTGATGTTGGGGGCCCCAGAGCTGAACACAGCATTGCAGGGGGGGTCTCATGAGAGCAGAGCAGAGGGGGAGAATTCCCTCCCTCGACCTGCTGGCATCCGGTGCAAGCTGCTGGCAACCGCCTGTGTTTGGGATAGGAATCTCATCCTCTTGTACTTTTCCAAACAAATAATTCCACTAATTCAACTCAATGCCTTTTCTGTGCAGATCCAAAAAAAAAACCACAACAAAAAACACCCCTCTTACTTTTCTGGCTGTGGTGAGATGAATAAAGTACCCAAAGGCTGATTATTTTTTTAATTTTTTTTTTTTTTAATTTGTTAACCCATAATGGGTACAACCTATTTGTGGAGCTCTCAAGTTAACCAGAGATGGCTGCTACCTCAGGGATAGTATCCACATTAATTTAGTTGAACAGGGAATAGTTTTATGCTGTGACAGGGTATTTTCATGCTGTTGGATTCAGGTATTTATTTGTCTCCCATATCTTTCTTCTTCCTTGTTTTGTAAAGATGCTGAAATATTGAAGTGCTGAATCAGTTTGGGAATTTTAAAGCTTCCACCCAAAATTATACCAAGGGACTGTACATTTTAAGTTGACAATAAAAGAGGAGAGAAGCTACGAAGGGTTGTTGCTTCTGGATGGTGAAGGGAAGGGTTTTGCTGCCCGTGGGGGTGTTCCTCCAGGATAATCATCCCACAGCATTTCAGGGGGAGTCGGTGCAGTGTCTGAGCCCTCTCTGAGCTGACTGACAACACTTAAGTCTGGGAAGATCAGTTAAAACAAAAAGGAAATTAAAAGCTTATGAAAATAAACAGCAGTGGCATGGGGGGAGCTACTTACTGACTTCATCTGTGCAAACAGTGTGTGGAAATCTATCCCTCCCCGTGCTGCACCAGTGAAAGCAGATTAAAGATCCTATCTAGCAACTTGATGCCTGCTCATTTATTTTCCTCACCTGCCAAATTAAAAAAAGGGCAAGGAAAGGAAAGGTGCTTGGGCTGGAGTGGTGGGCAGGGAGATGGTGATGTGTGATGCACCAACATCCCCAGCCCAAAGTGCTGCTGGTGTGGAGCCGTGGCACTGAAAGCCACTGTAACACTGGAAATGGGTGAAACGGCTCCAGGTTTCCTCCGAGAGCAGAGTCTGAGCTTCAGCATCATATAACGAGAAGGGACGGGGCTGGTGCAAAGCCCAGCGAGTCGGGGAAAAGCCGGATTTCACAGGGCTTTGGAGCAGGGTCTTACAAAGCAAAGAAGGATTTTACTTTGATCGTATTTCCATTGTTTAAACTCTCAATATCTTTACATTTGTAGTAAAGTAATAATAAAGACAATGCTAAACCTTTGTCCCGGTCCTCTCCAGGAATCAACCATTCAGAGTAATATTAAAAACCCAAATTGCAAAGCACTTTTCTACTGTTTATTTTCTACCTTTCTTACTTTGAACTGTCTTGATATTTGAAATCCCACTGACCCTACGATTGTTATATCTGTATGAAAAAAAAACAAAACAGAAACAAACAATAAAATAAACCCCAGTTTTTTGTAGTTTGCTCTGTTTAGATTTTAGCCTGTCGCTACTTGTACAAGAAAAATAAAGCTAGAATAAATGAGCTCGAGTGGTTCAGCCTGAGTAGTGCTTCCTTGGTGCTGCAGCATGTGCACGGCCGCAGCGTGGGGATCATGTGGGGCATCTCGGGGCACTACCGCTTCATGGGGAGAGCTGGTGAATTTGGTTCCTCTCAAAGAACAGCTTTGAAAATGCAGTTTTTCAGGGCAGAGGGGTTTTTAGTTTGCCGCTTTGCTCATAAACCTTGGGCCAAGCTGTTAGCGAAGGTGGGCTGCTGGTGGCTCTTTGGCAGCTGGGAAGGGGTTGAGACGAGGAGCTCCAGGGTCACGGTATGACACCTCGCACTCAGAGGTACAAATTAATTTCCAGTTAATCTGGGCACTCTCTCAGCTATTGCTGCTGTCTGCTTTTCCCACTGCCTCAGGTGCTAACGGGGCATCACTTTACCTGGTGGCTCTTTGCAAAAATCCCAGATTAAATCCCTGCTCTGACCTTTTCCAGCCCAGCTGCAAACTGCTCTGCTATGGCTGAGAAAGGGGGGTGTTGATGCTGGCTCAGCACTGGGTCCATTTTCTTTATTCCACCTGAAGAGATGGCTGGCATGGGGCTAATAGTGATTTTGGGGGGTTTGGTTGATCTCAGTGGGGACACAGATACAGCCCTGCAGGGACTGAAGGAGCTCGGCCAACTCAGACCCGCCAGAAATCCAACCCGGTTGTGATATCCTGTATTGTTGGAGTGTTTCAGCCATGTTTTCAGGTGCAAAGGCAGGGAGGGGAGCTGGAGACAGTGCCCCCCCCCCAGCCTGAGCTGCAGGACCTGGCTGCCCAGCTGCCCACAAGCATCAGTTCACCACCAAAACTGAAATATTGCAATGCCTTTGGCCTTCTCCAGGTCCTTTAAGATTTTTTTCTTGCTTCATTTGCACCACTCACAGCCAGAAAGTCCCTCCCAGGATAAAGGCAGCTGCTGCCACCAGCCATTTGGAAACAACACAAGCTGCAGACCAGCCCTTCTTTCACCAGGCAATGAGTTTGCCAGGTCTCTACCCATGCCACCAGCATCACCAGTGTGCTCATGGACATGGGCTTTTAATGAGAGCCAGCAGGTACCCTGCAATAAAACCTAAACACCTGATGCTCAAGCAAACTGTGTCCCAAGGGATGCTGGATGCTGATGCAGTCGATGCTTTGAGCATCTTAACAGCAACAGAAATGGTTTAATTCCCCTCTAAAAGCTCGCCTAAGCACGCAAAGGGGTTTGATGCTGGGTGAAGGATGCAGAGGCAATTAGCTGCTGCCGAAAGTAATTAACTGCCTTGCGAGTGAGGAGTGGTGTGCGAAACTCCTCCAAAGGAGCCGGCATCTCCCTGGCATTAATGGCAAACCCAAGCCCATCCCAGCAGCCCCAGGACAGGTTGCTTTGGGAAAACACCATTTATCGATGATTTGGCCACAGGAGCAGCCTCGTCCCCTCCTCCTGCTGCTGCTCTCAGTGCCAGAGAACTCGGTGTCAGTCAAAGCAAAGGGCTGTGGGGAATAAATGAGTGAGACTGAGCCCAGCAGTGCTTTCTAAAGAGGGTTCCAATAAGCACGTGAGTGTAGAGTTGCTTCAAACCACTCCCTGAAGCTCTCAAAGCTGCTAAATTGCAGCACAGATTGTCTAAATATATACTTCATAATAAATACAAGCATAAAAACTGATTTTATTTCCCAGTGGCAATGCAAGAGGTGAAAAAAAGATCAGAGCCAGCTCACTTGGGGGATTTTCATGTAAGTTCAGTGGAATACAGTGCTTCAAACAGCAGCTGTGGAGTCAGGGTATTGTATAAAGCTTGTGGCTTTCATTAAGAAAGGACTTTCCTTGCCTTCACAGCAATAAAAAAAAGGCTTCACAATATTAATCTAAAGTCTTAGAAACTAAGGAAATAAAAAACCCCAAGTGATACTTCTAAAACACTTTCATTTCTGGCTGTTGGAAATATTAGTAGTCTCAAAAAATCCCTACCTGAGGGTCCAAAACTCCTCTTTAACAAAAGAAATCTTTTGACTGTGCGCGTTCAGATTTCTGCTGGAAACATATCAACTCTTCAGCTCCAGAAACACTCCAAAAAAATTGTGTCGGGTATTTTTGGCTCCAAACATGGGGTTCCTGCCTCGGAGATGTTACTGCTGATGTCCTGGTTATAAGCCAGGGAGAATTTATAATATCCCATAAAGCCCAAACTATCCAAAAGGTCATTTTAGTGCTAATACCGCTCGGGTGTCACCATTTCGTTTGCTGACACTTTTACAAAGCCACGCTTAATTCCAGCATGGCCGCTGTAAAACCTCTATAGTGACCATCTCTGCCTTGAAAAATAATCTTGAAAAGTCAAAGAGTTGGAAATGTCTCCATCAGTGGGTGCAGGTGGTCCTGAAAGGGCTCTCAGTGTGGGGTCCCCCAAAATCCAGGGCTGGGCACCCCAGTCTGCTGCAGACCTGGTCCAGGGGAGAATTAATCCTCAAATCTGGGTCTCCAGTCCCATTATTCACAGCTCCATCAGAGCTCACCAGTGCTCGCTGCCTCGGCTAAATTAAAAGTCTCCTAATTTCATACAAAAACTCCCAAACCCTCATCTTGCCCGGAAAACCATTTCCTTAGCGCTAAAATAGCTAAATTAGTCTTTCTGGGCATCGTAAAGGAGCTTGTCTTGTTTATTGAGCGATAAATATAAAGGTACAGTAACTAAATTTATCAGTCCCTAAACACAGCCGCTGGGAACGGCCATTTCCACCATCCAATCTACCACTGCATGAATATTTCAGAGTCCCCTTTCCCTTGGGCACTCACCTTATCTCTGGAGCCAGGATATTATTTTCTGCTTTTCAGCTTTTTGGATGTATTGGAGGAAATGTCATTATTTGGACCTGAGTGGATTACAGTTGACTTTCCTAAGCCAATTTATATTGGCAAGCTGCTGTTTTTAAAAACCCCTATAAATCACTCCTATGAATTTTAATAATATAATGTGGTTTCAAATATGCTCCCTTAGTAAGTGACACACTATTACAGTCGGCAATGGCTCTGCGGGTCGCGAATTCCATTTTAACGTCACCTTCAGTGAAGGCCACAGGGAAACGAGCAATGCCTCGGCCTGAATTATGGAAATACCCACTTATGCCCCAAAAAGCTCGTTGCAGGGATTGTGATTTAGGAGCGTGCAAAAAGCACACCTCTGCTCACGCCGCCCCGCTGCATTTGATGTAATCTGCTCACCCAAAGAGTAAAGGGCAGAATCAAATCTTAATTGCATGAAACCCTCATCTAAGGGTTTATCCAGAGTGTCTGGAGCGCTGGAGGAAAGGAAAAGGGGTGTTGGGATTCAGCTTCACTCCCTCTGCCTGTGCTGAGCACTTGCAAATTCATCACAGCCACCCTTTGAAGATAGGTTTGAAAGCACCATACCACTGCCATGGCTCCCCACCATTAGTCCCCTTCAGCCCACCTCCGCCTGCCTGAGCCCAGCCTCTCCCAGGGACCACAGGTGCTCTCCCAGCCCCACATCACCCTGTGAGCCCCAAACGCTCCTCAAGGCAGCCCTGGAGACAGCCCCCATCCCTCTGCAGGGTGCTGGGTATCGGTCACAGCACAGTCACCACTGGCCATATGTTTGAGGCCATTTAATTAATTTCTTTATCTGAAACTTTGTTTGGAAGATCAGGAATTTCCTCCCTTGCAGCCAAGACACCGTTCCCAAGGCAGAGGTGTCCAGCGCTTGGGGTGACACCTTAAAAGATGCAGAAATCACCAGGATTAGGACTTTTTCCTGACATTTCGCTTAATAAAGACATAAGACACGTGTCCAGAGCATGACCCCAAGGTGGGACTCGCAGCTCTAAATGGTCCAGAACCAGGTCATGAAGCACCTCTGTGATGGTTTAGACCCTGCCGGGACCCGAGACCACATTGCCGCTGCCCCTCCCCCACCCTCGGACTGGAACGGGAGTAAAACGCAAACCCCGGGGTTGAGATAAGGAAGATTTAATACAACAGTGTAACAACAACAAACAGAACAACAACAACAACAATAACAGAGATGATAATGTACAGAACAAGAGCTATACTGCACGGACACAGCACGAGGGTACAGAGCAGGACAAAAGCCGTTCCACACTGTCCACGCCTGACATGATGTCAGCATGGTATGGAATAGCCTGGCTGTGGCTCCCTCCCAACTGCTGGGGAAAATTAACCCCATCCTAGCTGAACCAGGACATAATCCACCCCTTATTCTATACCATCTACGTCATGCCCAGCAGCCATTTAACAATCAGCAAAAAACCCCAATACAATTCACGGTATAATTTGCACCCAGAATCAAGTCCCCTTGTGGTACACATGGGACCTCTCCATCCTCCTGCATCACCCACCAGGTGCACCCAGGTCCCTGATCAAAAGCAATCCCGTGGGTGGGCTTGTCTTTGCCTGGCACAGGACTAACAGACCATCTTTCCCAATACATACCTCATGTGCACCACAGGGACTCTATCCCCGTCTACTATACATGGAAGTTTTGACTGAGCCGGGCCAGCTCGATTGGCAGATCCTCTTGTGTTAACTAACCAGGTGGCCTTTGCCAGATGTGCGTCCCAGTGTTTGAAGGTTCCACCTCCCATTGCTTTCAATGTAGTTTTTACCAGTCCATTATAGCATTCAATTTTTCCAGAGGCTGGTGCGTGGCAGGGGATGTGGTAGACCCACTCGATGCCATGTTCTTCTGCCCAGGCGTCTATGAGGTTGTTTCGGAAGTGAGTCCCGTTGTCTGACTCAATTCTCTCTGGAGTGCTGTGACACCACAGGACTTGCTTCTCAAGGCCCAGGATGGTGTTCTGGGCGGTGGCGAGGGGCACTGGATATGTTTCCAGCCATCCAGTGGTTGCTTCCACCATTGTGAGCACGTGGCACTTGCCTTGGCAGGTCTGTGGCAGTGTGATGTAGTCGATCTGCCAGGCCTCTCCGTATTTATATTTCAGCCATCGTTCTCCATTCCGCTGGGGCTTTACCCGCTTGGCTTGTTTGATTGCAGCACACGTTTCACATTCGTGGATGACCTCTGTGATGGTGTCAATGGTGAGGTCCACCCCTCGCTCTCGAGCCCACCTGTATGTTGCATCTCTACCTTGGTGGCCCAAGGTGTCATGGGCCCACCGGGCTATGAACAATTCACCTTTACGCTGCCAGTCCAAATCCACCTGAGCCACTCTGATCTCAGCAGCCTGGTCCGCCTGATGGTTGTTGTGATGTTCATCAGTGGCCCAACTTTTGGGCACGTGGGCATCCACGTGGCGCACTTTCACGACGAGGTTCTCCACCCGAGCTGCAATATCCTGCCATACTTCAGTGGCCCAGATGGGTTTACCTCTACGTTGCCAGTTGCTCTGTTTCCACTGCTGCAACCACCTCCACAGGGCATTTGCCACCACCCATGAGTCAGTGTAGAGACAGAGCTTTGGCCACTTTTCTCGCTCAGCAATATCCAAAGCCAGCTGGGTGGCTTTCACCTCTGTGAACTGGCTCGATTCACCTTGCCCCTCAGCAGCTTCAGCGACTCGTCGTGTGGGACTCCACACAGCAGCCTTCCATTGCTGATGCTTTCCCATAAAGTGACAAGACCCATCAGTGAACAGGGCATACCGCTTCTCCTTGTCTGGCAACTCGTTATATGGTGGGGCCTCCTCAGCACATGTCACCTCCTGCTCTGGTGACATCCCAGAATCTTTGCTCTCTGGCCGTTTCGTGAACACCTCCAATATTCCTGGGCAGCTGGGGTTCCCTATTCGAGTCTGTTGTGTTATCAATGCAACCCATTTACTCCATGTGACATCTGTTGCATGATGTGTAGAGGAAGCCCTTCCCTTGAACATCCAGCCCAGCACCGGCAGTCAGGGTGCCAGAAGGAGCTGTGTTTCAGTGACGACCACTTCTGAGGCAGCTCGAACTCCTTCGTATGCTGCCAGTATCTCCTTTTCAGTTGGTGTATAGTTAGCTTCAGAGCCTTTGTATCCCTGGCTCCAAAAGCCTAGAGGTTGGCCTGGGGTTTCCCTGGGTGCTCTCTGCCAGAGGCTCCAGGTAGGACCATTCTCCCCGGCTGCGGTGTAGAGCATAATTTTAACCTCTTGTCCTGCCCGGACTGGCCCGAGGGCTACTGCCTGAGCAATCTCCCATTTAATTTGTTCAAAAGCTTGCTGTTGCTCAGGGCCCCATTCAAAATCATTCTTCTTATGGGTCACGTGGTAGAGAGGGCTCAAAATCAGTTCATATTGGAGCTCTAGCATGTCTGGCACTGCAGCACTCATCGCTGGCGTAACTTCTTTCAGGCCACGGTAGTCCACAGTTAGTCTCCATTCCCCATTACGCTTTCTCACTGGCCATATAGGGCTGTTGAAGGGCGAATGAGTCTTGCTAATCACCTTCTGGCTCTCTAGTTGACGGATCAGCTGCTGGATGGGAACCAGGGAGTCTCGGTTGGTGAGGTACTGCCGCCGGCGCACCGTCTTGGTAGCAGTTGGCACTCGCTGCTCTTCAACCTTCAGCAACCCCACCACTGAAGGGTCTATGATTCTATGATACCTCTGAGAGGCCGGGTGAGGTGGACAATTGTTCAGTTTCCTCCAGGGCAGCTATACCAAAGGCCCACCGGTACCCTTTTGGGTCTTTAACGTACCCTCTCCTGAGACAGTCTATGCCCAGGATGCACGGGGCGTCTGGACCAGTCACAATGGGGTGTTTATGCCAGTTCTTCCCAGTTAGGCTCACTTCAGCTTCCAATAGGGTCAGCTGTTGGGATCCCCCTGTTACTCCAGAGATACAGATAGGTTCAACCCCACTATAGCTTGATGGCATCAGGGTGCGCTGTGCGCCAGTATCTACCAAGGCCTTATATTCTTGTGGGTCTGATGTGCCAGGCCATCGGATCCATATCGTCCAGTAAATCCAATTATCCGTTTCTTCCACCTGGCTAGAGGCAGGGCCCCTCTAATCCTGCTCAGCATCACTCACTTGTTCCACGAATGACTCTTGTTGTAAGAATGGCTCTGAGGTCCCCTCAAGAGGGTCAGGCATAAGACCGGACATTCTATTCTGTCTGGGGGACTTCCGACTGGAAACTGGAGCGACGTTCTTCTTAGACAATTCCCCTTTCAGCCTCTGTACTCGTGCAGCTAGGGTGGAAGTGGGTTTTCCATCCCACCTCCTCATGTCTTCTCCATGGTCACGGAGGTAGAACCACAGGGTACCCCGTGGTGTGTACCTTCCACTGTCTTTCTCTTGGGTGGGGAGGCGTCTGCTCCTAATGGCCGAGACATCGGCCCGTGCAGGTGGAGTGTAGGACATGTTCTCTTCCAGTCTCTGGAGCCTCTGAGACAGTTCCCTCACAGCTGAAACACAGGCATATTGAGAGGAAGGGAGACTTACTTCATGTTGCCGGAGCTGGCCAGCCACTTCATCCACTGTTTGAACCTGGTCGTGTCTCCAAGACACCACTCCCAATGCATTGGCATGTGATTGTGGTGCGCTTCGCAGGAACTTCTGCCACATGGAGGGTGTGCAGTGGGCCTCATCTGGATCCATGGGTGATCGCTCATCATTCAGATCACCGTAAATCATAACCAACACAGCTAATTCCCTGAGATACTGAATACCTCTCTCCATGTTGGTCCACTTGTTTAACTGACATAGGATATCATCCTTGTAGGGGTACCTTTCCCTTATACTGAACAGGAGTCGCCTCCAAAGGCTGAGGGGTTGGACCTGTCTCCCTACTACCCTGTCAATGCCAGCTTCCCTGGCCAAGGATCCCAGATGCCTGGCCTCTTTCCCCTCTAATTCCAAAACACCAGCTCCACTATCCCAGCATGGAGCAGCCAGGTGATAATCTGCTCGCCTGGAAGGCGGCTGAAATCCTTCCGCATATCTCGCAACTCACTCAGGGAAAGAGATCGGGTGATCACCTCTGGCTCTTCCTCCTGTTCTCGTGGTGGGCCTGGCTCATCTCTGTCCCTCACTATGCAGGCTGATTTTTTGGTATATTTTGTTTTCTGTATAGGGGCGACTGATACTGGCACTGGCTGTCCCTCTGGCCCAGCTGCCATACTAGTTGGTTCACATTCAGGTCCAGCGACCATTTCTTCCCCTTGAGGGCAATGAGTAGTGTTAAGGAGGACACGGTAGGCATGGGCAAGTCCCCAACACACTGCAGTGAGTCGTGTCTCCCGGGGTTTGTCAGATTGGCAACACACCTTTTCTAAATGCTCCACTATTTTATCAGGACTCTGCACTTGTTCGGGGGTGAAATTCCAAAGCACTGGGGGTGACCACTCACCTAGGCACTTGCCCATTTTTTCCCCACACACCTTGCCACTCATAACTATCTGGCCTCAGGGCAGGTCTCCAGGTGATACTACTATTGGAGAAGAACCGTATAATCCAAAACAGGATTTGGCAGACATTCAGAAAACACAGCACCGCGAACATGCTGGCCTGGACGCTCCAAGGATAGCCAAAACTCTCAAAAACTGGGCAGGTCTCTTCCCCTGGCTCACCCATAGATGGGGTGAGACCACTAACAAATGCCCAGGCCGCATACAGGTACTGGGTCACCCCCACAAGCAGTGATGAAACCATATCATAAGTAGTCAGCATCCAGTACAGCAAAACAAGACTCTTGACACATTTTCCACAGACAATAAACACCAGCACTGGGAACACACAGTGGATATAAGGGTTAATACAGCCCCACCACGCAAGCAAGTCGGCCAGCATTGTAAATATACCTTATTCAAACAATACAAATATATAAACAGAAAATCGCGCCTAACAGATTGTTTTAACACACCCCGGTCAGGATTTTGTCCTTATCTCAACCCTCTCGTGCCCCACGTTGGGCGCCAAAAAGGCTGTGGTGGTCCTGCCGGGACCCGAGACCACGTTGCCGCTGCCCCTCCCCCACTCTCGGACGGGGATGGGACAGGGAGTAAAATGCAAACCCCGGGGTTGAGATAAGGAAGATTTAATACAACAGTGTAACAACAACAACAAACCGAACAACAACAACAACAATAACAGTGATAATAATGTACAGAGCAAGAGCTATACCGCACGGACACAGCACGAGGGTACAGAGCAGGACAAAAGCCGTTCCACACTGCCCGCGCCTGGGCACCCGGACATGACGTCAGCATGGGATGGAATAGCGCGGCTGTAGCTCCCTCCCAACTGATGGGGAAAATTAACCCCATCCTAGCCGAACCAGGACGATCTCCTGCAGTTCCTCTGGAGGAGCTGATGATGGAGGAGCCGATGATGGGATTTGGTGGGGTTTGTGGTGGCACCAGTGATGTCCCCACCGGAGGGGTCACTTTGCTTGTCCAAGTTGCCTGGTTTTAATTGCACAGGACCAAAATTTAAGACTATAATATGTACATCTACAAGAAAGAGGATCATTAGGGGACGGACTAATTGCAGGTAGGGGGAAAAATTAATGAAGCAGACTTTGCTTTTTGGCTTCTGAAGGTGGCGAGAGGTCCCCAGCACAGGATGCAGCCGGATGAGGGCAGAGGGGTGCAGGGACCTCCCCAGCCCTTGCTACTGCTGGCTCGGATGCAGCCGCCACTGCTGAGCCCCGGAGCAATCCCTGGTTTAATGTTCTCAGGAGAAAATATAGAACCTCCAGTTTGTGCAGAGAGCGCACAAGCTTTTCAAAGGCTTTCGCTGTGATGATTTACCCTGAAATGTTGTCACGTTCATCATTAATCTATTTTTTGTCCCCTTTTCTGTAACTTAACCTGTGACAAGACGACATTGTACGTGCTTGATTTCCCAAGAATAAATTACAGTTCAATAAAGGGTATTTTGCTTAGCTGCTCAATTTGCAAGTAAAATGATGCCAATTGCTTTGTTCACAGGATTTTATCCAGCAAGAACAATACCATCTTCAAGATTGTTATTTTTTTTAACCCTCAAGTTATTTTTGTATACCGTATAACAGGAATAAATGGAAAAGTACATGGCAGCCTATATGATTTTGCATTATTGACTAACCACGAGCAGATACAAGGGTACATGTGCCTATAAAACCCCACATACGTACATCTAGAAACGAGGTAAATCACACAAGAGTGATCCACTTTCCAAAGAGAAAATAATCCTTTATATTAGAACTATTTACTATTGCCACACACTGGTTTAGAGTTCCCTGAGTGACTTTTCACGTGTGATTTATGAGTTTGGTTTGGGAAACTGCCCCCTCCCCCAGCCTCCTCCAAGGACCCCCCCAACCACCCCATGGACCAGCACAGCCCCAACAGGGGTCTCCACATCCAAGGTCCCCCAGCCCCATTTAAAATATTGTGGTTTTCACAGAAATTTAATTATTTTTTAAATCATTATAAAATGAGGAGAAAAAGGAAAAAAGCATCTTCCCAGTTATTTACATTTTTAAAATGCAGAGGGGTCCTTCTTGCTGGGAGGACACCCTGGCCATGGGACCATGCAAGTTGGGATGTTTCACGATTAAACCTGGAAAATCCTTTCATCAGAGGAAGGAAAAGGGGGAAAAAAAAAAAATCTGCATGTGAGATGTTGGATATTGCAGGATTTGGTTAACAGGTTCAGGCTTCTCCCAGGACTACCTACCCTGCACTTTTTGGGGAGACCATGGAAGAAACCACCTCCTTGGGGAATATTTTGGATGTTATTCACTGTCCTCTTTCGGTATAAGAGAAAAAGTGAATGGAAATGGTTATATTTGGCATGGAAACCTTGGGTTTGAGGTGCTGGATCTCCATCCTTGAACCTGAGCCACCCCACCGGAGCCAGCTGCCTCCTGCCCAGTGCAGGAACCAGGACGGGTCCCTCCCAACGCTGTTTCACCAAGCATGGGCTTCTATGGGCTATACAGACCCGGGCTGCTAATGGCTTTAAGCGGCTGCTAATTGATCCGTGCAGTCACTATAAGTACGGGTCTGGATACAGTGGTAAAACACTGGCAGCATATTAACTGCTGCGGGAGAGAAATCCAAATCACAAGTTAATTGATCTTTGGGTGAGTGATGCTGAAAGCCCCCACACAGCCCCATTCCCCATCACTGAGGATCTTCCATTGTGCTTGGAGAAACGTGCCAATTTCAGGAGGGAGGACATCTACTTTGCTCTTTTTATCTATTTCTTTGCATTTTGCCTTCAAACCCAGACCAGGCCATTGCATGGCTGCCCACACTGTGATGGACCAACACAGCAGCCCCTAATAAAAAGGTGCCCAATGAAAAGCACTGGGTATCCTTGCAATTAATTAGACTTAATGATGACCTCCAGCAGCACTCGTGCCCGCAGCCAAGTGTTGCAGGGTATTGTATGAGCCACCATGAAGAGCTGTGTTGTGTGTGCAACAGGGACCCACTCCAGTCCTTCTTCCTAGCACAACTCATTTAATTATCCTAATTAAAACATGCGCTGGTAGGTACTTCTCATGGTGAGGGGCTGTGTGGGGCTGAGAGGGAGTGGCAAAACCCCCAGCTCCTGCCCATGGCCACAGGCTCCCAGCGAGAGCCAGAGGATGGAGAGGAGAATGAGCAGGGCAAAGAGAGGGGGTTTGGTGGTGGGTGACAGTGGCCGGTGGCCCTACAGACCTACACTCTCCCTATGCTCCCCACACAGGTGCAGTGCAGACATCAGTGGCACTGCCATCCCCAGCTCCTGCCAAAGCTGACCTCGAGGTTCACTCCTGACCTGGCTTGGATTGGAGCCTGTGACCTAGGGGTGAACTGCACTATATCCCATATCCAGTCTCCCACTGAGTTTATTTTCTAGTGCGGCAGATCAAAGACTGCTGTAAGGAGTAAATCTATCAAAGGCTCAGCATCCTAACATAGATCCAGCTCACTTTAATGTTTACTTTTAACAAGCATACTCCTTCCTATTGTTTAGCAATTGCTTTAAAATGGATAATTATCAGATTTTCCTATTAATGGAAAAAATCAGGCAATCATAAATCTTAAAATGTGCTACTATCTGCACACTGCATGTAGCACGTTAGGGAAAAACAATCTGTGGAGCAAAGCTATTACCAAGTGACCAGGTCTCGGCTCAGCAGCTGGTTTTAATTCCAGTGGAAGATCCCCTCTGCTTCCCAGCAATGCCATCAGACCTGCTCTTCCCAACACTTCTCTGTAAGTGCTGCAAAACTCCAGGGTCAACACTCCAGCAATTCAAATGGGGAGAACCCACGCATCCAAAACAGCGAATGCCAGCCCACTGCTGCATCTGCCTTGCCTCTCCAGACACTGTAAGCCCAGCTCGCGCTCGTGAGACCACACCTTGAGTACTGTGTCCAGTTCTGGGCACCACAGTATAAGAAGGACATTGAGGTGCTGGAGCAAGTTCAGAGAAGGGCAACGAGGCTGGTGAGAGGTCTGGAAAACAAGCCTTATGGAGACCGGCTGAGGGAACTGGGGTTGTTTAGTCTGGAGAAGAGGAGACTGAGAGGAGACCTCATTGCCCTCTACAACTACCTAAAAGGAGGTTGTAGTGAGGCTGGTGTTGGTCTCTTCTCCCAAATTGCTAATGACAGGACGAGAGGAAATGGCCTCAAGTTGCGTCAGGGGAAGTTTAGGTTGGATATCAGGAAGAAGTTCTTTACTGAGAGGGTGGTTAGGCACTGGAACAGGCTGCCCAGGGAGGTGGTGGAGTCGCTGTCCCTGGGGGTGTTCAAAAAACGGGTTGATGAGGCACTTGAGGCCATGGTCTAGTGGTTTAATGGTTAGGAATATGATGGGATAAAGGTTGGACTTGATGACCCTGGAGGTCCCTTCCAACCATAATTATTCTATGATTCTATGATTAACTGGATTCATGGATAATACTGAGTTCAAGTTCCTGGTCAATTCACCCGGACTTTATTTAAACTGATAAACCCCAGGGCACTTCCAAACTGCTCTCTAGTTGTGTTTTGGCTTCATCCCAACCTGGAGCAGGAATGTGAACTAACCCCACTCCCCTCATACACTGCTCCACACCTTCTGTTCAGGCAAGACACAGCCTGTGTCTCTCTGGCTACATCTCTTATCTTGATGAACTTGATGCCTCAGAGTGGGGTCCATTTTCTTGTTAAGTGCTTTACATTGGTTATGTTTGCACTGTCCTTAAGGACTGCATCTCAATTTGCAGCTCCGTGCCTGAATTTCTGTGGTGGTGAGTCCATGGTCTTCCCCAGACCAAAGCCTGAGTTGATGTCAATGTCTCACTGATGCAGATGATCAATAGAATAGAACATTTCAGTTGGAAGGGACCTAAAATGATCATCTAATCCAACTGCCTGACCAATTCAGGGCTGACCAAAAGTTAAAGCGTGTTACTAAGGGCATTGTCCAAATGCCTTTTAAACACTGACTGGCTTGGGGCATTGACCACCTCTCCAGGAAGCCTGTTCCAGTGTTTGACCACCATCTCTGTAAAGACAGGTGGGCCCCTCATTACTAGAAAGACATTGAGGTGCTAGAGTGTGTCCGAAGAAGAATAATGAAGCTGGTGAAGAGTCTGGAGAAAAAGTCTGATGAGGAGCGGCTGAGGGAACTGGGGTTGTTTAGTCTGGAAAACTACCTGAAAGGACGTTGTGGTGAGGTGGGGATCAGTCTCTTTTCCCAAGCATCAAGTGAGAGGACAAGAGGTAATGTCCTCAAGTTGCACCAGGGGAGGTTTAGATTCGATCTTAGGAGAAATTTATTCACTGAAAGGGTTTTCAGGCATTGGAACGGGCTGCCCAGGGCAGTGGTGGCGTCACCATCCCCGGAGGTATTTAAAATATGTGTAGATGTGGTGATGAGGGACATGGTTAGTGGTGGAGTTGGCAGTGTTAGATTTATGGTTGGACTCGATGATCTTAAAGGTCTTTTCCAACCTAAATTATTCTATGATTCTATGATTCTCTCTTCACACACTGTTTTTAAGTCAAAACTGTATTCACTTCAGTGGAGTTGTTCCTGAATTTCACCTGAGTAACTGAAAAAGGCTTCTCTGGCTGCCTGATCATAGACATAAGCCACCAGAAAGCTCTGGAAAATCACCATCTAGTAGGAATTAACTGACAGCACTTTGCACCCTCTGACAAGTTTGGAAGAAGCAAAAACTTAAAGGAAGTGACCTACACAAAGCTGAACGTGGACTAAAATGACTGGTGGAGACGCCACCTTTCAAGTCCTAATATCTTCCTTCCAGCACAAAGAGCAAAAGAATAAGGGAATATGGACCAAGAGATATGGGACAGTCTTGTGGTTGAAGCAGCAGATGACATTCAGAAAAATCAAGGTGAGATTTTGGCCCTCTCCCCCAAAAAGGGTTGGATTCAACTGTAGCCTTGAGGACTGATTTGAGTTTTGCTACAGATTATGAGTGGCTTTGGGTAAATTGCTTAACCAACCTCATTTCCCACTCCCCATGCTAGCTGGGATACTCCTGCCTGTTTTGCTGGGATGTCGCATGAATTATCTGGTATTTGGGAAGCTCTTGAATCCATGGAACTCACATGTAACAATTAAACGTGGTCTTGCTTTTAGATTAGAAATACAATAATCCAGAGCTGAGCACATTTTGTTTTGATTTTCTTATGACTAAATGAATTCACCAAGATGAGTGACAGAGAAATATGATTCACCACATTCATATGACTATTTCCAAAACAGTTCTTACTTTTATCTGAGCAATTGGAAAATGTTAAAAGGCAAGACTATTTTACCCAGCTGACTTAAGAAGGTTGTTTTATTCCACATTTCTGTTTTTAATAAATCTCTCAGGACAAAAACATCCCCCTGCAGCATATATACACAAAGGACAAAAAGGCGTTAAATCCTAAGGGGGGAGGGGAGAGATAAACAGTTTACTTCTATTATCTTTACCATATGTTCTATTCCAACTGGATACACATAAACAGCATGTAATCTTCAAGCTCAGCTTTAGACTCTTTGAAGTGACCTGACCATACTACTCATTTATTTCGAACTAACCTTTCTCTTTGAATCCTAGGTCAAGGTTAATTCTATAATAAAACATACCTCATACAGATGGCTTTTCCAGTGGTGCGAGCAAATAACGAACCCCTCAGTCATAAGCATTTGTTTCACGTAGTATTGTATTTCTACTTTCCCTTCCCTGTATTAATTTCCTTCACAGACCCTAGTTAAGGGGGAAAAAAAATCTCTTTTCCGGTCCATGAGATCAATTTTAAATACACTAGAATTAAATGAAGACATTTAAGCCACATTTCTTTGCTGAAATGCATCCACTAACACCAGAAACTATTTTTATTAGTCTATGTTAAATAATCAGATCTTCAATTTCATAAGAAACTGTACAGCTATGTTATTGAAACTCCTCCGCTGGCAATGACCCTTTCAGAACCTTTTACAAAACTATCTTTGCACTGAATCATAGCAAACCATGGAAAATAGCTTTTCTAGCTAGGAAAATAAAAGGGAAATATATTTGAAAGGCACTTCTCAAAAAAAATATCAGGGCCCCTTGCAACTGCACCCAGCCAGTCTTGTCTGCCTGTAGGTATCAAAGGGTAGAAGCACTCCAAGCAGGGGTGGAAAAGTGCATGAGCTACCTTGACCATGTGGGATGCAGTCGTTAAGAGACACTGAGGTGGACACCATATTGTTCAAAGGATGCTCATGGGGCTGTTTTTAAGAGGACTGGAAAGATGCCTTTGAATCTCCAGCCCACGGCACATACTCGCAGCATTTAATTAAAAGGCAGCAACGCACAAACTAAACCAGCAGTTGTTACATATTTCTTCTGACTCCAAAGCCTTGCCCACATGGTGCCTGTTAGGGCTGTGGGGAGAGGGGTGAGATGAGATCGTATGGGTTTGGGGCTTCTGTGAGGCACAGGCTGGAAGATCTTATCTGCTGAATTGTGCTTCCCCTCCAAATGAATGATGACTTTATCCTGGCTTATCCTCACACATTTTGCAGGCTCGAGTCTGCAGTGGGTTGGTGTTCAGCACCACCAGCATATGAAGGTCCATCTCCCCTAAAGCCGGCACCAAAAGCTTTCAGTACTTCATCCCTGGCTCAGGGGCTGCTTTGGAAAGCAGGGGTTTTAGTCTGATTTTAGAGGAGTTTGACCAGACAGCTCTCTTGCTCAGCATCAATATAGCAAACTTCTTATCTCATCAATATCTGTCATGGCCTAACGCAGCTGAGCTTGCTGTAATGGAAACGCCATCCATTTGAAATCCCAAAGGTAGGCATCAGTTTTGGATCAATGTTCTCAGAATCTCCATTAACTATTATGACGCCAGTGATGGTTTAGATCTACTTTGGGTTAATTTCTTCATGCCAGGACATGTCAACAAAAGGCCTTCGCTTATTTGAGAGACTCTCTTACAGTGATAAGAGTGGTGGCACGGTCCCAGCATCTCCAAAACTGACGTGGTTCCAAGAAAACCCTTTTCCCTAAAATCACAGCCCTGGGCATGCTGTGAGATAAAAGCTACAGCATGCTGCCTGCCACATAAAAGTCCTGAACAGGAGGGAGACCAATGCACCTTTTGATACATGAAGTGTCCCTGCCCATTCCAGGGATATCAGAAATACTCTTCCTCTCTTCTCTACCACAATGAGCGGTTTTTTAAACATGGACATTGGAATTACACCAATTCAAGAGCTCAGAATATCAATGTAAAATTCCACCCAAAGGCATTGAAAGAGATATCTCTACCATTTCCTAATATCATTCTTTAACAGGCACCAAAAAGAAAATTATCACATCTAATGATTTATTAGTGAATGAAACCAGCCAATTAGACAGCCAACAATTGATTTTCAAAGGGATTGCATAGAACAATTTAATGTAATGCAAGATAAGAAACATGTCCTGAGCTGAATCACTGAATGATGTCGCTAACAGCCTGTCAGAGATAGCAGATATTTACAGCAGAATAAGGTACCACATCAGATAAAGTAAAATACATCCTCTCAAGGATAGAAATATGGAAAGGAATCTCTCCAGCTGCATTTCAAGTCTGGGTAATTTCCTTAACTCCTGAGAGAAAGCTTTGTGTGGTGCCAGACCTCTTCTTATAAGTCACCTATTCATGCTGCTGGTGTGCAGGAGACCCTCTGAAGCAAGCGCAGCGTGGCTGCTACCCGGTCTGAGAAAGCCAACAGCAGAAAATACAGTGGGGAATTGAAAATGTGCTGGTTGTGACACTCAGACAGACCTCCATCAGTGTGATAAGCTCTGCAAAGAGTACACAAAACCTAGATTTCAAGGTTTCATCCCAAACCTGCACAATAATAATCCATTATTGATATGTCATGAAGGGAAAAATAGCATGGACCTCACAGGTTGGATAATGTTTAAAGATGTACAAACACGTATGGGTATCTAGCAATTGAGTAACCTAAACCAAAGGTACCTTTAAAATCATTTTGTCTCCATGCTGCCGTTAAATATGTCAGACCCAAGCAAGTATTTGTGCTGTCCCAGAACTGATGGCTTCATATTGCAGGCGTGTTCAAGCAGCTGTTATTGAAACATGCATTTTTGATAAAACGGTAAAAAGCAAGTAAACAAACCTACAACTCAATTCAATTTATATACATCATTGTGAAATCATTTTCAATTTACTGTAACTGTGCAGAGTCTATGATCTCTCTGGTTCTATCCAGAATTACCAAACCTCCTCATACTCCCAAGACATCCAAGCAGGAACAAAGTCCACATTTTGTTTTCTTTGATACCAGTTTGCCCTTAGACAGTATTTAATACAGCTGGTGTTCCTGTTCATCATGAGTAAGGCTGGAAATTGTAGCTCCAGAAGTCTCTGGAGATCCAGTTGCAAGATGAGAGCCCAGTAACAGGTATCCACAAGCGACCCTAACATTTTTCTGAGCATCTGCAATAGCCTACGTGTGTGGTGCCTGTATCAATTACTCCATGGATATATGCAATATCCCTTCTGAATGAAGAAACCCAGCAAGGTGTTAGAATATATATAATATGGCTATACATTTCCAAAATTGCTCAGTCTGAGCAACTTGCACAACAGAGTTGAGGAGACCTCCACCCTGCCAATGGTGACTTCTAATACATCTTTGAACTGGAGAGATACTTCAGAGCAGTAATACTGCCAGTATTTCAGAGAGGAAGATTGATCCCCAGTCTCAGGTAAGGCAGGGAATGCAACTTGGTGAAACCACTGGGAAGCGGTTCAACTAAAAAATAAATTCCTCTCCCTTAATTCTGCAATGCCAGCCTGCAGTAGACGACTCAAACAAACCTGGATTCATTCTTTGAGGCTACAAATTTGGATGATAAAGGGAAGTGCTAAGGAGTAACGACATCTACATGCTTTTGACTTACTACCACCTTAAGTCTGTCAAAATTAGAGCTACATAAACCCAAATTTTACACAAAAAGCACTCTCCCTGGATGGCCGTTCTGGCTGATCAGCATTGCTGCTTTGCATGAATGCAATGCCCAAGCTGGGAGTTTGCATCTGCCCCAGCAGCCAAGGATGAGGGCCTGGGACCCTCCCAATGCCATGCAGGGATGGGGCACAAAGGGCCGCGGTGCGATTTGCATCCCAGCACACTGCTGCAATCCCCGCCAGCCGCCATCCCCCGCCTCGGGGTCATGACATGCTGGTGTTGTGGGTACAGAGAGCTGGGCACCTCCTCCATGTCCCATGGGACATGGACCTGTCCCGGTCTCCTGCTGAGGAGAAGGTGCCATTTCCCTGTACCCCATCCCGGTCTCTGTCTTAGGGGAAGGCGCCATTCCCCCCTCTCCTGGTCTCTACCTGAGGGGAATCATAGAATCACTATGGTTGGAAAGGACCTCCAGGATCATCAAGTCCAACCTTTATCCCATCATCTCCCTAACCACTAGACCATTAGACCATGGCCTCAAGTGCTTCATCCACTCGTTTTTTGAACACCTCCAGGGACGGTGACTCCACCACCTCCCTGGGCAGCCTGTTCCAGTGCCTAACCACCCTCTCAGTAAAGAACTTCTTCCTAAGATCCAATCTAAACTTCCCCTGACGCAACTTGAGGCCATTTCCTCTCATCCTATCATTAATAATTTGGGAGAAGAGACCAACATCAGCCTCACTACAACTGATGAGAAAGAGGCTAATATAATAGTTCAGAGTTGCAAAACTAACCAGCAAGGACAAAAGGCTCAGAGTTTCCAAACAGGAATGCTTAGTAAGATAAGGGAAGAACTGAGAGACTTGCCCTTGAAAGAGGGAGCAGTCAGGCCTGAGTGATCAAACAGTGTTGGCTAAGGGGCCCCAAGGACAATACTCCCTCAGGGAGGAGGGACTGATAAGAACCACAGTGCTAATCAAGGGGTCCCAGGGACCAGAACAGACCGGTCTGGATGTGCAAAGCAAGCAAAGGTGAAAAGGACATCGCGAGGAAGACTCAGAGCCTTCCTCCTGAAGACCTCCAAAGACGACCACCAGGATGCACCGCGCAGGCGCAACCAGGCGGAGCAAGGGGCGTGGGATATTATAATGATTTACCGTAAATCTCCTCCCTAAGACCCTCCCAATGATGTAATCCTCATTCCCACCCGATGTAAGCTTTTGAATATGTAACACTTTATGCTATAAAAGGAGCACGCTTCTGGCCCCAGGTGTGCAAGTTAGGAGGAGCGATCCCCCTTGCACCCGGACCAGGTATGTTAAAAGAGAGACGGGGGAACCTATAAGTCATGAGGAGACGTCCTACGCGAGGTAACAAGCGTTTGCTTGCCCCATTGGGGTGGAAGTCCCCATACAGTTGTTGGGTTGGGGTTCGGGGTTTGAGGCCTAAGGCCCCGAAGGCAGGGGTTCGAGTCCCCTAGGGGGTTCGAGTCCCCCTCTTCTGACGGGTTCGGTGGAAATTGAATCACAGCTAATGGTTTATGATTTATGCTGGAAAATGCGATTTTGATAATCATTGTAATCAGTATTTTATGTTTGTAATAGTTGTCATATTATGTTGTGTGAGTACTAAGTGCAAGGGGCCCCTTTGTGTGGTTGTGTGATTGTTTGGTGTATGAGATGCAGTCTAGCTGCGAAGTGAGTGTGGAGTTCTGATCTGCAGTTCTGTTATCCCGCGAGGGAAACGGTCGGAGACGAACGAAGTGTGTGATACTTGGGACACCGGGACTTAACAACCGGTTCAGTCGGCCAAAGTAAGGGTGTCAGTTAAGGTCGGTTGTTAAACCATCTATGTCCTTAATGCAAAGTGCAAAGTGTATGGCAGGGTCTGCTGACCAGATAACGGTAACAACAGAGTTAAATGTTAATTATTGGTGTCCTATACACAAAAGTGAAGATTTTTCATGTGGCCCAATTTTTGTGATTAAGTGCTATACTTGTGAGCGAAACGTTTGGGTTAGGTTTGGAGACAACTTTTGGTGTGAGTGCGGGAACTGGTCAGAGTGGAATAAAATAGGGGGTGAGGGAGAGCTTGTGAAGGCATACTGTGGAAACTTGAAAGGTGTAAAGAATCAATAGAAAGATTTAAGGTCATACGAGAGGGAGCATCGAGGCCAACCTCCCATCTCCTTGGTACGGAGCGCACCCTAGTGCCTGTCCTTTGTGTCATCACTGTTGTTTGTCCAGGCAAAGCGTTTCAATTGTAATAAATACGTAATATCTCCAAAAGGGAGGCAGGAGTTTTATCCTAGCTGCTGCCTTGAGCTTCAGTGTATACGCTGTGGAGCCAGTACACCCTTAAATAGATTGCGTTGGGTTAATTATCATTGTTGCAGGACCCGATGTCATGTATTTTAGATTAAAATCAGGATGGGAAATAGCCAAGGTGGGGGAACTCTTAAAAAGAGCCCCCTTGAGTGTATTTTGGCCCATTGGAAAGAGATAGGGGGACCCCCAGGTGGAAGTGTTAACAAAAAGACCCTTATAAAGTAAAGGAAAAAATGGCCCTTTAATGGGACACTAAATTATAACACCTTAATACAACTCATGTTATTTTTGAGAAGAGAATGCAAATGGGATGCGTGTTCTTATGCTGATATGTTTTTCACCCTCGGAAACCACCCTGAATATCAGAGAAGCTGCGGTTTGGCACCCCCACAAGATCCATTAGTACTGGCGTTAGAAAATCAGAAAGAAAGGAAGGGAAAGCTGAAGAGGTGTTGCGCTTCATGTAGTATAGGACAAAGGTGTACAAAGCTGGGAAAAGAGAGAGAGACCGAGATAAGAGATTTACCAGAGCACTATAAGCTGCCGGCAGCAGGGAGCCGACAGGAAGAATGTGAGAGCACAGAGCCAGACACCCCGCCCCACAGCCCCATATCCTCTTGCACTCGGAGCTGGGGGGAATTAATAGTGGTACAGGCTCCCTTAAGGGAAGCTGTAGGGCTGGATGGGGGTCCTGCCCTAATAAAAGTCCCATTCTCCTCTTTTGATCTTGAAACCTGGAAAGGAGTGTCACCAAACAGGACAAAGAACTTAGCAACACCAATGTGATGTAGGCCTAACTTGATTTTAGCTAAACTAAAATCATAAAATCATCAAAATCATCAGAATCTGATCAGATTGGTAACATGTCCCCCCTTTGAAAGTCTTGATAATCATACTCAATACTTTCACTTATTTATAATTAATCATGTTTCAATGTCAGTTTTAAAGTCTCTGGATCTCCAATCACTCTCCAGTTTGAGGATGATGCTTTCTTCACTCTGGTATAATGGATCCAAGTGTCAGATTCAGCAATCTTGATTGCAGTGAACGTAGTTAGCAACACTTGATAAGGTCCCTTCCAGTTCTCTTGAAGAGGCTCTGATGTCCAGGTCTTTATGTAGACATAGTCTCCAGGCTGGAAGTTATGGACAGGATTCTCCAAAGTCAAGGGTCGATTTTACACCACTGTGCTCCAGAGTTTAGCTAGAGTTTTTCCAAGAGAAAGCCAATAATTATACACATCCTGTTTTCCTTTTATATGCATACTTGGATTGGGTTCAGGCGTTTCATATGGTTTTCCATACACTAATTCATAGGGGCTGACTGACATCCCACTTCTTGGCTGTATTCGAATACGCAATAATGCCAATGGGAGTGCTTGAGGCCATTTCAAATTAGCCTCCTGGCAAATTTTGCTAATTTGTCTTTTTAAAGTTTGATTCATTCTTTCTACTTTTCCACTAGACTTAGGCCTCCAAGAGGCATGTAAATCCCAGGTTATTCCCAGAGTTTTACTTATATCTTGTATTACAGATGCTACAAAATGTGGGCCCCTATCTGATGATATCCCGAGGGGCACCCCAAACCTTGGGATTATTTCTTGTAAAAGCCACTTAACTGTTTCTTTAGCTTGATTTGTACGACAGGGAAAGGCCTCCGGCCATACAGAAAAAGTATCAACCCTGACCAGAATATACCGATACCCTCTGCATCTGGGTAATTCAGTAAAATCAATCTGCCAGTAATCACCAGGTTCCATCCCAGTTTTTAACTTACCCATTTGAACCTTCCTCTGTATGACTGGATTATTCTTTAAGGCATACTTCACACTTAACAGTAACTGATTTAGCCATTTCTAACATTCTTACTGATATTACATGCTCTTTCAGGAATGTCACCAAGGCTTCCACACCTCAGTGGCATGCCTGATGTTTTATCTGTAGAATTTCTTTCATAATTAATGGGGGTACTACAACTTGACCTTCAGAAGTTGTCCACCATCCTTCTGGATTTTTCTTTGCATTTACAAGTTGAGCCAATTTCTCATCTTCTTTTGAATACTTTGGAAGTTCTTTAGGGAGTGTTACAGTCCTAGTGGGAATTAATGCCATTTCTAGTACTCGTTTTTGGGCTGCCTTCTTAGCAGCTTGATCTGCCAATCTGTTTCCTTCAGCTACTTTTGTACTTCCAGTTTGATGTGCTTTACAGTGCATGATTGCTACTTGGGCCGGTTCTTGAACCGCCAACAATAATTGTAAGACTTCCTTTTGATGCTTAATATTTGCCCCCTGGAAGGACAAAAGTCCTCTTCCTTTCCACAGGGCTCCATGGACATGGACTACTCCAAAAGCATATTTTGAGTCTGTCCATATGTTTACTTTCTTTCCTTTACTTAATTCCAGAGCCCTTATTACGGCAATCAGTTCTGCTTTCTGAGCTGATGTCGTGTTGGGTAATACATTTGCTTCTATCACAGAATTTTCAGTTGTTACCACATATCCAGTGTATCAAGTTCTGTTCTGCACAAAGCTACTGCCATCTGTGAACAGCTCCCACTCGGGGTCCTCGAACAGGACATCCTTCAGGTCTTCTCGGCAGTAATATGTGTGCTCAATAGTCATTAAGCAGTCGTGCTCGTGTCTCTCTTCTTCCTGTGAAGCACTTAAGAAAACTGCAGGATTCACAAGGTTAGTTGTTTTTAATATCACATCATCCTGTTCGGTAAGGATTACTTGGTATTTCATCATTCTGCTAGGGAAGAGCCAATGCCCCCCTTTTTGTTCCAGCACTGTAATAACCATGTGTGGGACAAACTGTGATGACTCTCCCCAGAGTGAGCTTGTGGGCTTCTTGTATCAACATTACTGTTGCTGCTACTGCTCACAAGCAGGCAGGCCATCCCTTACTCACTGTGTCCAGTTGTTTGGAAAAGTATCCCACCGGCCTTTTCCAGCTTCCCATCCTTTGGGTCAGGATTCCCAGAGCAAGGTGTTGCCTCTCATGGACAAACAACTGAAAGTCTTTGGTTAGGTCAGGCAATTCTAGAGCTGGTGCTGACATTAAAGCTTGCTTAAGGTCTCGAAAGGCCTGTTGTTGCTGGTAACCCCACACAAGAGGGGTAGATTTCTGGGCCTGGTAGAGTGGTTTGGCTATCAGCCCATAGTTCATAAGCCAAAGACGACACCACCCGGTCATTCCCAGAAACGCTCTTAAGTCATGCATAGTCCGAGGTTCAGGAATAGCACAAATTGCTTCCTTTCGGTCAGTTCCCAGCTTTCTCTGCCCTTTTGAAATCTCGAAGCCCAAGTATATTACTGTTTGGCTTGCTATTTGGGCTTTCTTTTTAGACACCTTATACCCATTAAGTCCCAGGAAATTTAAAAGTTCAATGGTTACCTGGATACAAGCAGGCTTCTCTTCGGTAGCTATTAGAATATCATCCACATACTGTAGGAGAAGGTGATCTGGTCGTGGAGGTGTTGTCTTTTCCTTTGTCCAAATTTCCAATTCTTTCTCCAGCTGGTTACCAAAGATCGTTGGGCTGTTTTTAAATCCTTGGGGTAGCCGTGTCCAGGGGTATGCAAAAGAAAGCATCTTTCAAATCAAGCACTATAAACCACTGATATGTCTCTCTGAGGGCAGTTAATAATGTATACGGATTTGCCACTACTGGATGGATATCTTTTACGATCTGATTTACAGGTCGCAGATCCTGCACCAATCTAAAATCACCTGAGGGCTTCCGTATTGGTAGGATAGGGGTATTATACTCTGACTCACACTCTTCTAAAATGTTATATTTCAAAAATTTATCAATCAGATTTTTAATTCCTTGCTTTGCTTCTGGTTTAATTGGATATTGTCTAATCCTTACCGGTTTTGCTCCTTTCTTTAATTCAATTTTCACAGGTTGGGCCAATTTAGATTTTCCTGGGATATCGGTTTCCCATACCATGGGGATTACTGCATTATTTACTTCTGGGGGAATTTCTTGTACTTTTGGTTTTTCTAGTATCGTCAAAATTTCTCCCGTTTTTGATTCAGGTATTTTTAAAAACAACTCCCCATCTTCAAAAACAATTTGTGCATTTAATTTAGATAACAAATCTCTTCCCATTAAGGGTATCGGACAATCTGGAACATACAGAAATGTATGTGTTATACTTTTGCTTCCAAATTTCAAATCCAAGGGTTGTAGGAATGGTCAGTTTTCCTCTTTCCCTGTGGCTCCAATAATATTTGCTGGTTTTGTTCCTATTTTTCCTTTTTGTGTATTCAAAACTAAAAATGTTGCTCCCATATCGACCAAATATGTAACCTCTTTTTCTCCCAACTTAATGGTAACCAGAGGCTCAGCTGGGTTCGCCTCCGATCCCCGTCAATATTCTCCCAGAACCATTACTCTTGCTGCTGCTTGCTGTTCATTCAGTTTCTTTGGGCATTCCTTTTCCAGTGCCCCTCCTCTTTACAAAAGGCACATTGATTTATTCCGAGGGGGACTCTATTACCTGTTCTTCCTCTTCCCCCCGCACTCCCCCCTTTGGGTAACCCTTCCCTCTTTCTTGAGTGCTAGCTGCTTAAGACACATTTTAGTAGCAGTACATGCAGGGCAATGTTCCTGGACCTTTTTATCCTTTTTCATAAGAGGCATTATTTGGTCAGTCATCCCACATTCCTTTTGCCACTCAGGTTTTTCCCTTACATAGGAAAACTAATTCACATATGGAGCTTCATCCCACTTTCCTTCTCGTTTACAAAATAACATTAACTGTAAAATAGTATTATAGTTTAAAGTTCCATTCAAGGGCCATACCTCCTGATCTTCTATCTTATACATTGGCCACACATGATTACAGTATTCGATAAGTTGGTTTTTACGCAACTCACGCATCTCTTTCCAGTGAGCCAAAAGGCAACCCAAAGGAGAGGTCCTTGGTATAGAACCCTCATTTCTCTCCTTAAACAACTTTGGGAGCTTAAATGCCATTGTTATACCACCACAGTATAATATAATATTATTATATAGTAATAATATAATTATATAATATAATATTTTTTAACACTCGTTTCGTCCTTTCGCTTCGCTTATCTCCGGCTGCACCCCTCGCGGGATAACAGAACTGCGGATCAAAGCTCCCTCTCGCTTCGCACGCAATTGTGCGTCTCAGACTTACTCAGTCACACTCCACAGCGCTCCACAGTTATTACAGAAATACCAGATGTGTGCACAACAATTTTCCTGAGAGTACTCAAATTACCCAGATACCAGATATGGCAGGACTCCAACCTGCATACACCGATGCCAGCCCTGCGAAACTTTCGTATTCGTCTTACTGGGCGGCGCCTAGGCTTCCACAGACGGGTACCCTCTCAGTCCAACCTTGCGCAGCTTTCGCCGCGTCTGACAGGCAGACTAGGGGACTCGAACCCCTTTCCCAGACCAGATAATTTTAAGAAGTGTCTTACCAATTCCAGGGGACGTCGTGAAGAGCCTTATGGATCAGGGATCGATGGGTATCCCCGAGAAGTTCCTCGGTGCCGGCTGGAACCGATCAGGTCCCCGGCTCCTCCGGTCTCTTTCAGCGAGGTCCCATCTGGGTCGCCAAAACTGTCACCAAACAGGACAAAGAACTTATCAACACCAATGTGATGTTAGATAAGCAGACACTTCTTTATTGACGCGCGGAGGATACGGGGGATAACTCCACCTAGCGTATCCTGGGTTACATCACCTTTAGCAGGGTTTTTATATATTTGAGTTCCATTGTATAAGCTGTTTAACATAAAACTGCATATACTGCTTGCCTTCAATTGCTCATTAAAATTAACCTTTACCTTGATTGGCCCCTAATGATCTGTCGGATTACATCACTTCATGTATATTCATTTCTAATAACAATCATTGGTCACCTATAGTCACGCCATAATCGCGTTATTGATTGTACCCTCTAATATTCAGATTAGGATGGGGAGGGGGATAAGGGGATCTTTAAACAGCACAAGCTGGTCACTGTGACTTTAGCCACTATATGATTAATTACTGTATTGTTTCCACAGTGGTTGCTTAAACATAATATTTTACTTTCTTGACTACATGGTTTCTAGTTAAATACAATGCTGGGCCTTAGCTGCTTGTACCACCTGTTCACTTCATGTACTTTAGCTGCTGGTACCACCTGTTTGTTCTGTGTGCTTTCTGTGGTTACTAAAACAAAACACAGTTACTCCCTCATATGATTCGATTAGGCCTAACTTGATTTTAGCTAAACTAAAATCATAAAATCATCAAAATCATCAGAATCTGATCAGATTGGTAACAGGAGTAGTCAAAGAATATCGTAGTGATTCTGTTGGAGTAACCAGACTCTTTCAGTTTCTAGTAAAACAACATGATCCAGACTGGAGCGATATACAGCTATTACAGGATCACATGACAGAGACTGAAAAACAGTTAATACTAAAAATGGCTCAAGATCTGGCCAGTGATCACCTCAAAAGTACGGGGGGGGACATTAAAGATCATTTCCCTCTACAAGACCCACACTGGGACCCTAATAGGGGAGCCCATAAAGCACTGTTGAGTGCATACAGAGACTGGATTATAAGAGGTATGGAACGGGCAATACCGAAAACAATTAACTGGTCAGCCCTATATGCCGTTAGGCAGGGACCTAAGGATACCCCATCAGAATTCCTGGATAAGTTGCGAGATACCATGAGGTGATGTACACCCTTAGATCCCAGGTCAGAGGTTGGAATACAACAGTTAGTGTCATTATTTATAGGGCAATCAGCAAGTGACATTCGAAGGAAATTTGCAAAAGTTAAAACTGACAGAGAGCAGAAATTTAGAAACCTTGTTAGATGAGGCACGGCGAGTATTCAGTAACCGAGAAGAGGAAGATAAGAGAAGGGATAAATGAGCCTTGGTGGCAGTGCTGCAGGAAAGTAGAGAGGGTCAGAGAATGGGATCAAGGCATTCCTTGGGAAAGGATCAGTGTGCATGGTGCAAGCAGAAGGGACACTGGAAAAGTGAGTGTCCAGAAAGGAGAAAGAATAAAGGAAGGATACAGGCTCATGTCAAAGAAGATTAACAGGGACCTGGGGAATCTACCCTAGCGGATCTACTGGTTGCCTTAAAGCTAGGGAAACAGCAGCGTGAGATGGAATTCTTGGTTGATACTGGTGCAACCTTTTCAGTTCTAAATGAAGCTCTGACACCTCTAGATGATGACTTTGTAATGGTAAGGGGAGCTACTGGCCAAAGCGAAAAGGCGTAACAGATACCTTTTCAGGTTGGCCAGAGGCATTCCAATGCCGTACCAATCAAGCTAGGGAAGTGACTAAGGTATTATTGCGAGAGATAATACCCAGATTTGGGGTCTCCGCAGCAATGTCATCAGATCGAGGGTCACATTTTGTGGCAAGAATTGTTCAACAGACCAGTAAATTGCTAGGTATAGACTGGCAACTACATGCTCCTTACTGACCTCAATCTAGTGGACAGGTCGAAAAGATGAATCATATGATCAAGTTACAAATAGTGAAGTTAGGCCAAGAAGCAGGCCTACCTTGGCCTCAGTCATTGTCTTTGGCCCTTCTGAGGATCAGGGCTAAGCCTAGATCTAAAGAGAGTTTAAGTCCTTTTGAAGTTCTGTATGGAAGACCTTACATAACACAAGCAGGGACCTCATCCCAAGTTGGAGAAGAAATATTAACCGAGTATGTGATAAATTTACAAAAGCAGTTGCGAGAAATAGAGGAATGAGTCTTGGGGGTCAGAGCTCGAGGCCTAGACGGACCGGTACATCGAACCGGGTGACTATATATATGTGAGATCTTTTTCAGATTCCTCTCTCGAACCAAAGTGTCACCAAACAGGACAAAGAACTTATCAACACCAGTGTGATGTTAGATAAGCAGACACTTCTTTATTGATGCGCAGAGGATATGGGGGATAACTCCACCTAGCGTATCCTGGGTTACATCACATTTAGCAGGGTTTTTATATATTTGAGTTCCATTGTATAAGTTGTTTAACATAAAACTGCATACACTGCTCACCTTTAATTACTCATTAAAGTTAACCTTTACCTTGATTGGCCCTTAATGATCTTTCGAGTTACATCACTTCATGTATATTCATTTCTAATAACAATCATTGGTCACCTATAGTCATGCCATAGTCACGCTATTGATTGTAGCCTCTAATATTTAGATTAGGATGGGGAGGGTAATGGGATCTTCAAGCAGCATAACTGGTCACTGTGACTTTAGCCACTATATGATTAATTATTGTATTGTTTCCACGGTGGTTGCTTAAACATAATATCTTACTTTCTTGACTATACGGTTTCTAGTTAAATACAATGCTGGGCCTTAGCTGCTTGTACCACCTGTTCACTTCATGTACTTTAGCTGCTGGTACCACCTGTTTGTTCTGTGTGCTTTCTGTGATTACTAAAGTAAAACACAGTCACTCCCTCATATGATTCGATTAGGCCTAACTTGATTTTAGCTAAAATCATCAAAATCATCAGAATCTGATCAGATTGGTAAGATTTCCCCCCTTTGAAAGTATTGATAATCACACTCAATACTTTCACTTATTCATAGTGTGATCTCGCTGAACCCCAGGTTGTCGTATGATGGTGGATCCTTTGATGGTTTATCTCGTTGTCTCACCACTGCTTGTATAATCATCCGATAAAATTCTGTTCTTTGAGTCAATTGTCGTTCCAAACATTTGTATGCCAGGCTAAGCGCTGTGCTAGGTCTGGTAATGATCTCTCCTCTATCCAGGTTTCCACCATCATAGATTGTAACAGAAAAATGAAATTCAGATAGTTAATTATGCTTCAGTGTCAATTTTAAAGTCTCTGGATCTCCAATCACTCTCCAGTTCAAGGATGGTGCTTTCTTCACTCTGGTATAATGGATTCAGATTCAGCAATCTTGATTGCAGTGAACGTGGTTAGCAGCACTTGATAAGGTCCCTTCTAGTTCTCTTGTAGAGGCTCTGTTGTCCAGGTCTTTATGTACACATAGTCTCCAGGCTGGAAGTTAGGGACAGGATTCTCCAAAGTCAAGGGTCGATTTTACACCACTGCGCTCCAGAGTCTAGCTGAAGTTTTTCCAAGAGAAAGCCAATAATTATATACATCCTGTTTTTCTTTTATATGCATACTTGGATTGGGTTCAGGCATTTCATATGGTTTTCCATACACTAATTCATAGGGGCTGACTGACATCCCACTTCTTGGCCGTATTCGAATATGCAATAATGCCAATGGGAGTGCTTGAGGCCATTTCAAATTAGCCTCCTGGCAAATTTTGCTAATTTGTCTTTTTAAAGTTTGATTCATTCTTTCTACTTTTCCACTAGACTTAGGCCTCCAAGAGGCATGTAAATCCCAGGTTATCCCCAGAGTTTTACTTATATCTTGTATTACAGTTGCTACAAAATGTGGGCCCCTATCTGAAGATATCGCGAGGGGCACCCCAAACCTTGGGATTATTTCTTGTAAAAGCCACATGACTGTTTCTTTAGCTTGATTTGTATGACAGGGAAAGGCCTCTGGCCATACAGAAAAGGTATCAACTCCCACCAGAATATACCGATACCCTCTGCACCTGGGTAATTCAGTAAAATCAATCTGCCAGTAATCACCAGGTTTCATTCCAGTTTTTAACTTACCCATTTGAACCTTTCTTTGTATGACTGGATTATTCTTTAAGGCATACTTCACACTTAACAGTAACTGATTTAGCCATTTCTAACATTCTTACTGATATTACATGCTCTTTCAGGAATGTCACCAAGGCTTCCACACCTCAGTGGCATTCCTGATGCTTTATATGTAGTATTTCTTTCATAATTAATGGGGGTACTACAACCTGACCTTCAGAAGTTGTCTACCAACCTTCTGGATTTTTCTTTGCATTTACAAGTTGAGCTAATTTCGCATCTTCTTTTGAATACTTCGGAAGTTCTTTAGGGAGTATTACAGTCCTAGTGGGAATTAATGCCATTTCTAGTACTCGTTTTTGGGCTGCCTTCTTAGCAGCTTGATCTGCCAATCTGTTTCCTTCGACTATTTTTGTATTTCCAGTTTGATGTGCTTTACAGTGCATGATTGCTACTTGGGCCGGTTCTTGAACCTCTAATAATAATTGTAAGACTTCTTTTTGATGCTTAATATTTGCTCCCTGGGAGGACAATAGTCCTCTTCCTTTCCACAGGGCTCCATGGACAAGGACTACTCCAAAAGCATATTTTGAGCCTGTCCATATATTCACTTTCTTTTCTTTACTTAGTTCTAGACCCCTTATTACGGCAATCAGTTCTGCCTTCTGAGCTGATGTCGTGCTGGGTAACGCATTTGCTTCTATCACAGAGTTTTCAGCTGTTACCGCATATCCAGCGTATTGAGTTCCATTCTGTACAAAGCTATTGCCATCCGTGAACAGCTCCCATTCGGGGTCCTCGAACGGGACATCCTTCAGGTCTTCTGTTTTGCCAATTACTAGGCCTATCACAAAGGACGCAGCCAGCAGAAAAACAAACCAGTAACCAGATTCTATTGCACATAAGAAAGTCAGTATACGGGTGAACGCTGAGGGTACAAACAAGTCAATCAGATTACACATAGCTGACATCAACCCCAGCGACCCCAGGAATGATACAACACGGCCAACAATCGGTGGGACAAACAAAGCAGCGAAGTCTCCCATGGTAGAGATGGGAGACAGCCAAGCCAATAGACGGATAATATAGGAGAGAAATAGCCACATGTTCTCACAAAGCCCGCGTTCACCAGCACCAAACCTGACCGGGGCCCAGTTGCAGCGAGAGTCAGGAGGTCCTTCCCCAACAGGGAAACTCCCAAAAGGCAAACTCATCACCTCCTTTTAAAGGACCATGGGAACCACCCATATGTCAACCTTAATTCAGGGCTCGGGGTTCAGACCCCAGCACTTCATTTGGCCCTTTGACATATAGGTGGACCACGGCCTTCATACCATCCGTACGTGTACAGGCGTCTTTCTTTATCTTGAACTAACCTCAGTCCATCAACTACAGACACTGCTGCAGTCATCTTGGTCGTTGCTTCATGTTCTTCACTGTCATAGTCTTTTTCATTGGAAGATCAGGTTCAGTATACATTTTCTTCACATAGATGTTCTCACACTCTGGCGGCGCCGTGCAAGATCTACAGGACAAAACTTTATACCATTTAGTTATTCCCGCAAATAACATTTATTTGCGGGGACATGTTCCCATTTTTTCTGTCCAGGTCTCATGATTAGGATGGTGTTATCTTTTCCTACCGCTATTACTGCAGCTGGCTCAGGGGGCCCACTCGGCCCTTGGACCCACACCTTTGCCCCATTACTAAAGTTGGTGGATCCAAATCCTTTGTCTCCACAAACAGTAGTAACTTGGTGTGGGTCCCCCCTCCTTACTGTTGTTTTCAAAATTGGTAGTATTAATAGTTGTGCTATTCTATCCTTGGGTCGAATAACCAAATCTTCTCCACCATTGTTTAACAGGATTACTTTAATCTCTCCTTGATAGTCGGCATCAATCACTCCTCCCATGACATGAACACCTTTCAGGGCTAAGTTTGAGCGAGTAGTTATCAGACCAAAGTGTCCTGGGGGAATTTGGACTCCTATCCCGGTGTTAATAACCCTTGTCTGGTTTTGATTTATCTTTACCAGTTCTAATGCATAGAGATCTAACCCAGCAGCCTCTGGAGTGGCCCGGTAGGGGGCCATCACACCCGGGACAATTTCCCAGTAGATCAACGTTTCAGTTCCCGTTAAAGGCTGTATCTGGAGATTGGGCGTAGTCATACACATCAAGGGCGTCTCCATCTCCCCAATGGGCCTATTGTTGAGGGTATGAAGTGCATCCATGAGGTTAGTTCTCCATCGGGATAGCTTTCCATTTCCCACCTTTTTTAACTGCTCCTTCAATAGCCCATTCATCCGTTCAATTAATCCTGCAGCCTGGGGATAGTATGGTATATGGAAGACCCACTGAATATTATGCTGCTCTGCATATTGTTGCACCAATTTGTTTCGAAAATGAGACCCATTATCAGTTTGGATTTGTAAGGGGATCCCATAATACAGAATCATTATATCTATGGTAGAAGTAGTACTATGGTGTGTGGCTTTCTTGCAGGGATAAGCAATCAAATATCCCGAGTATGTGTCCACTGTGGTGCAGATGTATTTGTCCTGGCAATTTTCCACTTCCCAGTTCTCCTTTTATGATATTTGGTACCGGGCGTTTATGAGTGTGTTGGCACACAGGGCATTGGGCAATTATTGTTTTGATCATGTCCAGTGACATAACTATGCCACGCTCTTGGGCCCACTTGTAAGTGGCTTTCTCCCCAAGATGCCCACGTTTGGTGTGCCCATTTCGCCAAGCCTTCATGGTCCCCCTCCTGAGGGAACTCCAGTCCAGCTTGGGAAATCTTTGCCCGGTTATGGGTGACAGAATTGTAAAGTCGCTCAAGTGAATTTATATTGCTATGAGCGTCGACATGAAACACTGTCACCTTTGTTCTTTGAACCAATTCCCAAATATCCTTTCATATTTCCTTTCCCCAGACTGTTTTAGAATAAATTTTCCAATCCTTGGCTACCCATGTTGGCAACCAAGTAGCCAATCCATTAGCCACTGACCAAGAATCGGTATACAGGTGACACTCCCCTAAATCCTCTTGTTTTAAAGCCATATATGCTGCATATAACTCAGCATATTGGCTACTTTCCCCTTCTCCTGTGGTCTCCAGAAATTTTCCCGAGTGAGGGTGATAAGCCACTGCTTTCCAAAAACTTTTCCCTCCTATATATTTAGCTGACCCATTCGTAAACCATGCATGTTCCCTTTCAAGAGGTAGCAATTGATTCAGGGTCTTTCCCCATTGCACAGGGGATTCCTGTTCAACTATAGGATCAGGCTTTACCTCTTGATCCTGCATGAGGGCAGCCACTATTTGTTCATGAAGGGCAGCAACACCACCAGGTCCCACCTTTGCTCTGTCCTGGATGTACCATTTCCATTTTATAATGCTGGATTCTTGAGCATGCCCTATTCGGTGGGTCTTTGGGGAGCTTTTAACCCAGTGCATAATAGGGATTTCAGGGCGCAGAGCCACTTCGTAGCCTATCGTAAGCTCTTCAGTTTCTGCCAAGACCCAATAGCAGGCTAACAGTTGCTTCTCAAAGGGCGTGTAGTTGTTCCCTGCCTCTGGCAACTTTCTTCCCCAAAATCCCAAGGGGACTTTTCTCTTCCCTTGTTTTTGCCAGAGGCTCTAATTAGCATATGACCCATTTACAGATACATTCAGTTCTACTTTGCCTTCCTGCATGGGCCATAAGTCTAAAGCCCTTTGAATAGCCTCTTTAGCCAACTCAAAGGCAGCCTGCTGCTCATTCCCCCATTCGAATTCGTATTTCTTCCTAGTCACCTTGTATAATGGGGCCAAAACCTGTCCTAAATGGGAATGTGTTGTCTCCAGAAACCAAACAGCCCGATAAATCTCTACGCTTCTTTCTTATTCTGTGGTGTTGTAAAGTCAAGGATCTTCTGCCGAGCCTTAGGTAGTATTTCTGGATGGACCACAGTGCCAATGGATTCCAAAAAATTTGACTGTCTGAGACGGCCCTTGGATTTTAGTTGGATTAATCTCCCAGCCTTTCTGCCTCATATGCACTAGGACCACTTCGAGCGTTTGTTGTAATTCAGCCTCATTGCTCCCCTGAATTAGGATGTCATCAATATAGTGGACAATCTGCATATGAGGGGGAAGCTGTACCTTATCCAGGTGCTCAGCCACTATTCTATGACAAATAGTTGGACTATACACCCATCCTTGAGGCAACCTAGTAAAGGTGTACTGCCTCCCTTGCCATGTAAATGCAAATTGATCCCAATGCTCTTCTGCAATTGGGATCATAAAAAATGCATTGGCCAAATCTATGACGGCATACCACGTGCCAGGATGCCTCTGAACTCTTTCTATTAAAGTGATCGTATCAGGTACAGCTGCCACAAGAGGCGGAGTGCTCTTGTTCAGTTCCCTATAATCCACAGTCATTCTCCAGGATCCATCAGCCTTCTTAACTGGCCAGATTGGACTATTCCACATGGTGGTAGTCGGTTTATAAACTCCTGCAGCCAGTAAATCGTTTGGGAAATTTCTTCGTGACTGCCTGGAATCCTGTACTGGTTCATGGTTACGACCTTGGTCGCAGTTGGAATTTGAATGGGAGGCATCTTTATCTTTCCTACTAGAATTGCCCGGTTAGTGATATAACTCCTTACCACAAATTGATACCGACCATCAGGGAGATTCAAAGTAAGTCCCTTCAGAATATCTATTCCAATTATATACTCTGGGATCAGAACAATCATGACTGTTTATTGTTGTTTCAGAAGGTTTCCAATTTTCATTTCGATTTGGGTTTGTACTGCCTCAATTTGCTTTCCGCCCAACCCTGTAATAATCACGGATTGCCCTTTGAATTTCTCAGGGTTCCCATAGATTAAGGAGGCCTCCACTCCGGTATCCACTAAGGCTTTTATGATTTGAGAGGACCGGTTTTTCCAGAATATTGGTAGCTCCACATGAGGTTGCCGGTCCTCCCGCGCCCAACGTACCGGCACTTGGCCAACATTTCAGAAAGAATTATAATGCCTAGTTTCTTGTGAGGGATATAGGTCAGAGTACTGCTGCCACTCGTGGTTCCTCTCTGGAGCAACAGAGGGCCTGCCGCAAGCAGAGGTGGGGTCCTGTTGAGGTTCCAGAGGGGGTGCTGTAGGCTGAGCAGCTCTCGAATCATATGCCTGATAATTTTGCACCTTCCTACGGGGTTTCTGTAACCCTCTCTGTTTATACATCCTCCATAATTCATTGGTATCAAGACCATCAGTCTTAGTGAGAGGTACACCATCTTTCAGCAAACTTTTAAACATTTGTCCTCGAGACATCCTATATTCGGTATTTTTACGGCGTCAGGTGTCTCCATTCCCTGTACTCTCCCAGGGGCCCCGTTGACGTCGGAATTCTCGATACCCCTGATGCTCCCGGGGGCCCCATTCTCCAAGGTCACCCAATTGCTGCATTTTCTCAATTACATCTCTAATGGGATTCCCTGTTTCACTAAGTAGAAGAGTCACAAGAACATTCTTATATGCCGGTGGAGCAGTTTTAATGATCGCACTTCTCATGGGCACAGACAATCTAAGCTGCATTAATACCTCAACATGCCCCACATTAATGGCCAGTTTCATTCCTTCTTCCTTTACCCGCTGTATACCATCCTGCAGAGTATACCACGGTCGGTCAGATCCTGGCCAGGCATTCTCTAGGGGGTATTTTGCCTTGCACCCTGCAGCAGCTACAGCCAATAGATTGGTACTCTGATCATTATTTCGAAATGCATCCTGCACAGGAGGGTCAAAACTCAGTGTTACAAACTTTTTACAGTCCAAGTTATCCAGGCTAACCCCTGATGCTCCCTGATCATACAAACGTACCATCCAAGCAAGCAGGGGCTCTCCTGGCCTCTGACTAAATCGTGCAAGGATATCATTTACTTCTTGCTGTGTAAAATCCTCCATTGTGGGTCTGTTCACTGGTGGCTGGTGTTCCCAAAATTCTATCTTTTTCCTGATGACTGGTCTCGCATCTGCAGAGTCATCTGAGGCACCAGCCCCATTGGACTCCGCAGGGTACCAAATATCATCATCCGAGTAATCAGGATTACAGTGCACATCCACCTCTACAACTTCTGAGTGGACCTTCTTATGATTAGATTGCCCCCTACCCTTCCCACATTTACAATGGGCAACTTGCACTGGAGCCTTCTTAGGCACAGCTTGGCAAGTGTCCAGCTTGTCAGTAAGGAGCTTGTTTAAAGATTCTAAAGTCACAATCTGATCCTGCATGTGGGAACATTCTACCAGTAATTGTTCTTTCTGCTGGTGCTGTTTCTTATATGCCGTCAACAAAATCCATCCCCGTCTCCCGAAGGTTAGAGCATCCCGTGCCTTATTGGAGAGCTTTTGAATAGTTTCCAATACATCCTGTGGTTCAGCCTCTGCCAGCTGCTTCTCCCACTGTTGACATGGCCCCCCAAATTTAACCCATTCGAGAGCCAGCCAACTATACACGGGATCTTCCCAACCGGGAGCTTCAGACAGGGCCAGCCTCGTCGCCAATTCTGTTTTGCCAATTACTAGGCCTAGTGCAAAGGACGCAGCCAGCAGAAAAACAAACCAGTAACCAGAAAGTTGCGGGAAGTCATGGCAAGCAATCACATAGAGATTTAATAAATCTTGTGAAAGGCACTTTAACGGCCTTACAACCCGATTTATATAGAGAGAGCACTAAGTCACAAGACTCTTCACGAGACTCTTCTAGCTACTAATTGGCTAATAGCACTAGTGTGGCATAAATTGATTTGCGACCTTAAAGCATGCATTCACACCGTCACACCTTTCCCAACTTCCCATCCTGCTTCAGCATCCAGGTCAGGCTCGAAGGTTGGATTGCTCACATGACCATTGCTTGCTAAAAACCCCCCCAACAAATCCCCCTTCTTGTTTTCGAGCAATCCAAACAAATGATGGGAACAACGAGGAAATTATGATGGTGAGTTTCTTCAAATTCTCTCTTAATTGCTGCAGTTGCTTATGAATAGAGAAAGAACGGTTAGACAGATTCATGCGACGCATTTCTTCTAAAATCTTTACAACCTTAACCTATGGCTAAGAACAGAAAAATTTCACAGCGGTTCTTATTTTACTACACAGCATGCCTAACACTATCTAAATCTTCAGTTAATTCTGTCTGTCCCTTTTTAAACAGGTTTTCTATCCCTACACACAGTCACGCATTATCTGATTTGTTGAAGGTCTCTAGCACAAGGCAAACATGCAAGTCAGTTCAGCTCTCGTTGATTCTTGAGTTCTTCTCACGCAGAGTCCAATTGGTCACTCTTATCTGTTCGCTCCTGCAAGCTGTCATTGCTCTTTCTCATTTTATCTTCCTCTGAAGTAACTTCTAGAATGTGGCTATGTGCCTAGGCCAACATCCCGTATGGCTGGTTCACTATATGGTTATTCTCTTTTAAAATACATTCCTACAATTCCCCCTTTTTCTTCTTGAGCCAGCCATACGTTCTTCATGGTATATTTAATCATGCTTGTTACCTTTTCGAAAACATAAAGTACAATCATTAATATAATAGCGACCAATAATAGGTGGAATTCAATAATAGGTGGAATTAACAAAAAAACAAAGTCTCCCACAGAAGAAATGGGAGACAACCAAGTCAATAGGCTCATCATATAGAAGTAGACCCATATTGTTTTCCCACGAAGCCCCCGTTTGCAAATGCCAAACCTGACCGGGGCCCAGTTGCAGGGAGAGTCAGGAGGTCCTTCCCCAACAGGACAACTCTGCGAAGTGCGTCCACCTCACAGACAGACACTCCACCCTTCCGCAAGTGGCCCCAGCCCCCATCCCCAAAACAGGACACCTGGCACTCATTTTTCCAATGTGGGGCACTTGGGGCTTGTTTACCCAAGGGCTCCCCCCACAAGGCCGGCTGCACCTTGAAGGAAAGCCAAAAGACAAACTTGTCCCCTCCTCCTTAAAGGACCATGGGAACCACCCATATGTCAACCTAGGACATCTGCGGATCTGGTCCTGACATCTGTGGTATTAAAATAGCCTCTTATTATTACTTGACTTCTTATCTGGGGGTGGGATCACTACCTAATAACTGTCATTCAGTAACAAATTCAATATAAACTTATTTTTATAAATCCCTTAACCTAATTTTGACAAATTCCAACACTCTAATTAAACATGTTCAAAAAAAAAAAGGTCGCCAGACGGGGCCATTGATAAACAAAAGGATTATTTCCCATTCGATTTGCCCATGTTACCCACATGTTCTGTCTGAGATTAATAGTGTGGGGAACATAGGAGGCTCCTAACAATTTATTTTGATGATAACGCCTTTACTGACGAGTCTTGGCACTGCGGCTCCTTCCATGGTTTTACCCATCTAGAAGGAATCCATCGGAGACCTTCACCTGTGAGCAAACACATATATCCTCTTCCAGTTAGTTTCACTTCAGCTGGTCCTTCCCAAAGTCCTGTGTTGAGATTTTTATACTGCACCAAAATTTTCTGTTGTTCATCTAACCCAGTTTTTAAAACTGCACTATGAATTACCATAGGTGGATCTTTTCTTTCTCCTGTGAGACGCAGGTAATTTAGCACATACACAGCTTTAGCTAATTTTTCTGCTGGGGTACTGGGCTCTCCCCCTTTTTGTTTTTGAAGCAAATATTACAGTGTTTGATGGGCTCGTTCGACCATTGCTTGTCCTGTGGGGGAGTGAGGAATACCTGTGGTGTGCTGAATACCCCAAGCAAGATAAAATTGTTGAAATCTACGAGACGTATATGCAGGGCCATTGTCAGTCTTGAGGGATAATGGGACTCCTAAAACTGCAAAACTGGAATATAGATGTTTTTCAACATGTTTAGCAGTCTCTCCAGTTTGAGCTGTCGCCCATACAGCCATAGAAAATGTGTCAATTACAACATGGACATATTTCAATCTGCGAAACTCTACAACGTGTCACATCCATTTGCCACAATTGCAAGGGTCCCAGTCCTTTAGGGTTGACCCCGAGGCCAATTCCAAACCCTATTTTCTGACAGGCTGGACAGGACTTCATGATCCCTTGTGCATCTGTCAAGGGCAAATGAAATTGTCGTGCTAACATTTTTGCTGATTGGTGGAAAAATGCATGGGAATTTTTTGCTTGCTCAAAAATATTTACAGGTGGACCAGTCCAAGCCAGAGCTACCAATTGATCAGCCTTATTGTTTCCAATGGCCAATCGTTCAGTCATTAAGTTACTGAGAATATGGGTGATGAAATATGATTGACGTCTGTCATTTAAGGTCAACAATAACTCTCGCAACAGCTCAGCAAGCAGCTTATTCGAGACCTCACGAAGCATAGCCCTTTCCATGCGCCACACCACTCCAACCACATAGAGAGAGTCTGATACAATATTCAGTGGCTGATCATTCCAGTGTTGAAATGCCCATATTACAGCTCGGAGCTCTAATGTCTGCAAGGAGTCTATAGACCCTCCCTGGATGGTATGACTATCCCATTGACCAGGCTCCTTTTCCCAGGTGACTCATGCCTTTTTAGTTTTCTTTCCTGCATCAGTGAAAAGAGTGATACCGTTTACCTGTGTTTCAGACCGATACGGCTCTTCCTCAAAGATCTGGTTTTGCAGCATAGGGATCATGCGGTGAGCAGGATAAACATTTGTGAGGAGACCCGTGAAATCTGCGCAGGCAATTTGCAGAGCATGAGAATTTCTAATGAGCCATTCTAAATATTCCAGAACCAATGGCACAATAATTGATTGTGGATCCGCTCCTGCTATTTCTTGAATTCTAGATCGTCCTTTCATAATTAATTGCGCAATTATTCCAATTCGGGTCACAATGGTTTTTCTCTGCCTCATTGGAGAAAATATCCACTCCAAAATGCGTAAAGGATTTGGCCCTTCCTGCACCCATTGGATGATGAGGGCAAGTGGCCAATCTCTACCTTGTTGTGAATTGACAATCATAAGGACAATAGGATACTGAGCATTAAATCGAGCTGCGTGACATTGAGATGTTTTTTCACTGATTTTGCTCAATGCACACTGTTGTTCAGGACCAAGCTCACGTTTCTTGTTAGCTTGAGCAGAGGTGCCTAATAACTGAATTGAAGGTTTTAAATCATCATTTGTTATGCCACAGATACCTCTTACCCATTGAATATCGGCAACCAGCTTCTGGATATCACTGAGCGTTTTGATGTCTGATTTGATTTCTAGTTTTTGTGGTCTGACACTACTTCCTGTGATGATCCAGCCCAAATATTTCCAAGGTGATTGCCGTTGAATTTTTTCAGGGGCAATTTTTAACCCCCTCTTCTCTAATTCTCTGGTCATCGCTATTAAAATGGTTTCTTTTTGCAAATGTTTCCCAGCAATTAATATATCTTCCATATAGTGATAAATTATCAGTTGCAGATATTTCTTTCGAATTGGTCCTAAGGCCCAGGCAACAAATGCCTGGCACATGATAGGAGAACTTTTCACGCCTTGAGGCAAGACCAGCCAATGATATCTTTCTGCCGGTTCGGCCTTGTTAACAGAGGGAACCGAAAAGGCAAACTTTTCTACATCGTCTTTACACAATGGAATTGTGAAAAAAACAATCTTTCAAGTCAATAATCAGTAAATCCCAGTCCTTGGGTAGCATAACAGGAGATGGCAAACCCGGCTGCAAGGATCCCATATTTTCCATGACTGCATTAACTACCCTTAAGTCATGCAACAATCTCCACTTCCCACCTTTCTTGGGAATAGTGAAGATTGGTGTGTTCCAGGGGCTGTCTGAAGGAACAATATGTCCTGATACTTGCGGCGATCCTGTTGAGCCGAATCCCCCGCCTCCTCCTTCTGCTATAAATCTTGTGTTCCTCGACCGGGTAAAAGGAACCAGTTGAGCTATGCGGCTACCTTTTGGAATAAAAACAGGTGGAGTTAACAAATAAACCATTATATTTACAGTTCCTACAAAATCAGCATCAATTACTCCAGGCAAAACAAAAATACCCCGTCCAGAGGTTGAAGATCTTCCTAACAATAAGGCACTAAGACCATGACCTAATGGCCCTTGAATATTGCTATCTATTAGATGCACTCCGGTGTCTTGTAGAGTGACGTCTACGGCTGTTCCACATCCACTCCAGCACTTCCAGCTGTGGCAGAGGGAATGGTATCGAGGCATCCTTTTGCTGTTGGGATGCTGCCCAAGCCCCCTGCATTTGTGTCATCGCGCAAGAGGGCGTGGCGCTCCTGTTCCCGTTTCCCTTACCTTTACCGTTGCATTCTGATGTGTTATGGCTATCCTTTTGACAATGAACACACCATTTTGATCGTTTTAAAGCTTTACATTGAATTTTCCAGTGACCTAATTTGCCGCAATTAAAACACTTCTTTTTTCTCTTTGCCTCCCTTTTTTTGTTTTAACAAGGGGGCGATGACTCCTTTCACAGTAGGAGCGATAGCTCCTTGCAAGGCAGCAGCAATATAGGCCACATTATTCATTTGTGTGGTGCGTTCAGCCAATTCAATCAGATCAGCTACCTCTGAATTTTTTGGTAGCGTCCCTAAGACCCGTTTGGTTTTTTCATTGGCATTATCAAAGGCCAGCATTTTAAACATTTGCTGTTTCATGGCCTCATTAAGATCAGGGTGACTGTCAATAGCAGAATATAATTTGTCTACAAACTGTGCATAGCTATCATTTGGCCCTTGCTTGACATGCGTGAACCCATAAGGCTTCCCTGGCTCATGCACTGAAAAAATGGCCAGCAGTGCTAGTTGTTGAGATAACTGCAGAACTTCTGTTGAAAATTGAGACTGCATTTGTACAGAGGCCAAAGGGCCCACACCCAATAGCATTTGGGCCTGAATTCCATATAATGGGTCATTTTGTTGGCGTGGTTTAGCTTGCCCTGCATCACACAATCTCTGCCAAGTTCTTTGGAATATGAGCTGTTGTGATGGAGTAAGCAAAAAATTTGCAACCTGTGTACTATCAAATGGAATCAACAAATCAGCGGTGAAAATATAGCGAATTATTTGTTGAGTGAGCTGTGACTGCAACCCATACTGCGCAATGGCAGACAGAGTTTTTTCTAGCATTTTCCAATCAAAAGACTCCCACTTTTGACCCGTTGGAGTTAAAATAACAGGGAAAGCCTGCGGAAGAAAAGACCCCTCAACAACTGCATCTTTGATGATTCCTCTCCAGCGCTCAGTGGAGTCCTGAGGATCTCTGGCTCCGGTGAAGAGATGCTCTGGAGGCGGCAGCGGCGGGGCAGACGGTTGCAGAGCTGAGGCTTGTGGAGAAACGCCTTCTGGCGTGAAGGGGTTGAAAAGTTTAGATCTGCCCAGTGTAACAGCAACCGCTGTTTTCTCAACTAGGGTGTGACGTTGCAATTGCAGCTCGCTGAGGCGTGCCATCACATCTCTCATGCATTCGTCCACTGATGGGGAGGGCCGGTCGGGGTTGTCCTCGGGGCTGGTATCGTCACCCGAGGGCGGGGATGACAGGGCCGGTGAAAAAGGGAGCGGTGGATAAGTACCCGCCCCTGATCTGCATAATGGACCGCCCACTTCTGTTTTTGCCTTTGTTGTTACTTCCGCATTCGTCTCAGTCGGTTTCAGGCTCAGAAGCGAGGCGCTGCCTGGCAGAGCTCCGCCAGGTTAAACAGGGGGCGGCGCAGGCGGCAGCGGTCTGGCGGGGGCGGCGGCGGGTTAGGGGTGGAACGTTTAACTCGGGAGGTGGAGCCCCGAGGACCTGGAATCGCGAAATTCTGCGCGAAGGGATTAAAAGGAGACGAAACCGCCATGGATGCAGGGTCGGCCCCCCCCTTTTTCTCCTCTCCGGGAGTCAAAGCCGCATATGCAGCAGCAGCAGCCCGTTCCCCTTTCATTGTGCTCAAAGTCTCTCTTATTTGTTTCCACAGTATCGAACGTTTATAGGCTTCTTTGCCACTCTTTCCTCTGTTACTAACTTCATCCCACAGACTCATGCCTATGGCTTCCCAGGTAGACAGCTCAAACGCTGTGTTCACCCCGGATATCAAGTTTCTGTCCCGTGCCCACTGCAGCAGACCCTTCAGGGCTTGTGCGTCATAAGAAATTCCTCTCACAGAGAGTACATCTTGGAGGAGCTTAATTACCGCTTCCTTCACTTTGGTAAGTGTAAACCCCATCTCCTCCCCGACCGCTCACTGACCTTTTTAGTGAGAATTCAGAACAGGACCAGTTGTCCTTCGGTGCACACCATCTTCGTCCACCGGGCACTGCGGAATGACTGTCGCCGGGGCAGCGACAACTTTCGGTCGGCTTTTCCACCCTCTCCGTCTGCTTTCCTTCACGCTGACAGCATCAGCTTCTAGCAGCGGTCCTGAGGGTCCCTGTTCGGGCGCCACTTGCGGGAAGTCATGGCAAGCAATTACATAGAGACTTAAAAAATCTTGTGAAAGGCACTTTAATGGTGTTACTACCCGGTTTATATAGACAGAGCACTGAGTCACAAGACTCTTCACAAGACTCTTCTAACTACTAATTGGCTAATAGCACTAGTGTGACATAAATTGATTTGCGACCTTAAAGCATGCATTCACACCGTCACAACTTTCCCAACTTCCCATCCTGCTTCAGCATCCGGGTCAGGCTCATAGGTTGGATTGCTCACATGACCATTGCTTGCTAAAAACCCACCAACAGAAAGTCAGTATATGGGTGAATGCTGAGGGTACAAACAAGTCAATCAGATTACACATAGCTGACATCAACCCCAGCGACCCCCGGAATGATACAACATGGCCAACAATCGGTGGGACAAACAAAGCAACGAAGTCTCCCACGGTAGAGATGGGAGACAGCCAAGCCAATAGACGGATAATATAGGAGAGAAATAGCCACATGTTCTCACAAAGACCACGTTCACCAGCACCAAACCTGATCTGGGCCCAGTTGCAGGGAGAGTCAGGAGGTCCTTCCCCAACAAGGAAACTCTGCGAAGTGCATCCACCTCACAGACAGACACTCCACCCTTACTGCAAGTGGTCCCAGCTTTTATGCCCAAAGCAGGACACCTGGCACTTGTTTACCCAAATGCAGGGCACCTGGGGCTTGTTTACCCAAGGGCTTTCCTTACAAGGCTGGCCACACCTTGGAGGAAAGCCAAATGGCAAACTCATCCCCTCCTCTTAAAGGACCATGGGGCCCACCCATATGTCAACCTTAATTCAGGGCTTGGGGTTCAGACCCCAGCACTTCATCTTCTCAGCTGGAGTATGTGTGCTCAGTAGTTGTTATGCAGTCCTGCTCTGGTCTCTCTTCTTCCTGTGAAGCACTTAAGAAAACTGCAGGATTCACAAGGTTAGTTGTTTTCAGGACCACATCATCCTGTTCGGTAAGGATTACTTGGTATTTCATCATTCTGCTAGGGGAGAGCCAATGCCCCCCTTTTGGTTCCAGCACTGTAATAACCATGTGTGGGACATAAACTTTGATGACTCTCCCCAGAGTGAGCTTGTGGGCTTCTTGTATCAACATTACTGTTGCTGCTACTGCTCACAAGCAGGCAGGCCATCCCTTACTCACTGTGTCCAGTTGTTTGGAAAAGTATCCCACCGGCCTTTTCCAGCTTCCCATCCTTTGGGTCAGGACTCCCAGAGCAAGGTGTTGCCTCTCATGGACAAACAACTGAAAGTCTTGGGTTAGGTCAGGCAATTCTAGAGCTGGTGCTGACATTACAGCTTGCTTAAGGTCTTGAAAGGCCTGTTGTTGTTGGTAACCCCACACAAGAGGGGTAGATTTCTGGGCCTGGTAGAGTGGTTTGGCTATCAGCCCATAGTTCATAATCCAAAGACGACACCACCCGGTCATTCCCAGAAACGCTCTTAAGTCATGCATAGTCCGAGGTTCAGGAATAGCACAAATTGCTTCCTTTCGGTCAGTTCCCAGCTTTCTCTGTCCCTTTGAAATCTCAAAGCCCAAGTATATTACTGTTTGGCTTGCTATTTGGGCTTTCTTTTTAGACACCTTATACCCATTACGTTCCAAGAAATTTAAAAGTTCAGTGGTTACCTGGATACAAGCAGCCTTCTCTTCGGTAGCTATCAGAATATCATCCACATACTATAGGAGAAGGTGATCTGGTCGTGGAGTCGTTGTCTTCTCTTTTGTCCAAATTTCCAATTCTTTTGCCAGCTTGTTACCAAAGATCATTGGGCTGTTTTTAAATCCTTGGGGTAGCTGTGTCCATGTTAATTGTGTTTTGTGCCCTGTCTGTGGGTCTTCCCACTCAAAAGCAAATAAATTACGACTTTCCTGTTCCAGGGGTATGCAAAAGAAAGCATCTTTCAAATCAAGCACTATAAACCACTGATATGTCTCTCTGAGGGCAGTTAATAATGTATACGGATTTGCCACTACTGGATGGATATCTTTTACGATCTGATTTACAGGTCGCAGATCTTGCACTAATCTAAAATCACCTGTGGGCTTCCGTACTGGTAGGATAGGAGTATTGTACTCTGACTCACACTCTTCTAAAATTTTATATTTCAAAAATTTATCAATCAGATTTTTAATTCCTTGCTTTGCTTCTGGTTTAATTGGATATTGTTTAATCCTTACCGGTTTTGCTCCTTTCTTTAATTCAGTTTTCACAGGTTGGGCTAATTTGGATTTTCCGGGGATATCAGTTTCCCATACCATGGGGATTACTGCATTATTCACTTCTGGGGGAATTTTTTGTACTTTTGTTTTTTCTTGTATCATCAAAATTTCTCATGTCTTTCATTCAGGTATTTTTAAAAACAACTCCCCATCTTCAAAAACAATCTGTGCATTTAATTTAGATAACAGATCTCTTCCCATTAAGGGTATCGGACACTCTGGAACATACAGAAATGTATGTGTTATACTTTTGCTTCCAAATTTCAAATCCAAGGGTTGTAGGAATGGTCGGTTTTCCTCTTTCCCTGTGGCTCCAATAATGTTTGCCATTTTTGCTCCTATCATTCTTTTCTGTGTATTCAAAACTGAGAAAGTTGCTCCCGTATCTACTAAGAATGTAACCTCTTTTTCTCCCAGCTTGATGGTAACCAGAGGCTCAGCTGGGTTTGCCTCTGGTTCCTGTTAATCTGTGTATTCTCTTAGAACTATTACTTTTGCTGACACAGAGTATCAAATATATTGTTGCCACAACTCCTTCTCCTCTCCAAATATAAAATTTCCAACTCTTCTTTGTGTTTCTACCTTCTCTTACCATTCTTTCTTAAACCCCCACACAAGAGGGGTGTCTCGGACAGCGCTTACACATACAACAACACAAAATAACTAAAACACAAACAACAGCAATAACACAAATCTGCAGGTCTGATAGTACAATCATTTAAAGGAAACTCTAACCCTGAATACCAAACAAACTCTAACTCTTACCCCAACCCTGCACACCTCTTGCTACGCTTTATAAGCAGCTGCTGCGTTTTACAGGCAGGAATTCCCTGAATGGGGGGGGGGGGGGGGTGGGCACAGTACAATAGGAACCCTGTTCCTGGCTCTCCTGTCCAGGAGTCGAAAGACTCTCCCTGAGAAATGCTCGGTGCTAGCTGGAGAGGTCTAATATGCTCCCGGGATCCGTTGAGGTTCAGGAATAATTTCTTAATTAAAGTCCAGATGCAAAATCAAAACGTCTTAGATTCTGTAATCCGTCTGACCAGAATTGTACCTTTCAGATACCCAGATGCCCCTTCTGGGAGCTCAGATGTATACCCTCAGGCACTAATAGCCTGATATACGGCGCCCTGCCTAGGATGTCTCCTACGAGTTACGGGAAGCCCCTGATGACTGGTCCCTGACTCCAAAACAAATTTTAAAGCATACCTTATTCCTGTAGATGGTCCCTGTATGCTCCTGCAGTGACCCAGATGAGGCGAGGAGTCCCTCTGGGAAATTCCAGGGGTACCCTAGAGAGTCCTATTCTCAGCGGGTCCTGCAGCCAAGCAGAGGTTGTCCCATCTTCTAACTTATACATTGGCCATACAGGATTACAATATTCAATAAGTTGATTTTAACATAATCCACACATATCTTTCCAGTGAGCCAAAAGGCAACCTAAAGGAGAGGTCCTTGGTATAGAACCCTCATTTCCCTCCTTAAACGACTTTGGGAACTTAAATGCCATCATTATATCACCACAGTATAATATAATATAATAATATATATATAGTAATAATATAATCTAATTATATAATATTTTCAACACTCATTTCGTCCTTTCGCTTTGCTTATCTCCGGCTGCACCCCTCGCGGGATAACAGAACCACGGATCAAAGCTCCCTCTCGCTTCACACGCAATTGTGCGTCTCAGACTCACTCAGTCACACTCCACAGCGCTCCACAGTTATTACAGAAATACCAGATGTGTGCACAACAATTTCCTGAGAGTACTCAAATTACCCAGATACCAGATATGGCAGGACTCCAACCTGCATACACCGATGCCAGCCCTGCGAAACTTTCGTATTCGTCTTATCGTGCGGCACCTAGGCTTCCACAGACGGGTACCCTCTCAGTCCAACCCTGCGCAGCTTTCGCCGCATCTGACAGGCAGACTAGGGGACTCGAACCCCTTTCCCCAGACCAGATAATTTTTAAGAAGTGTCTTACCAATTCCAGGGGACGTCGTGAAGAGTCTTGGGGATCGATGGGTATCCCCGAGAATTTCCTCAGTGCCGGCTGAAACCGATCAGGTCCCCGACTCCTCCGGTCTCTTTCAACGAGGTCCCATCTGGGTCGCCAAAACTGTCACCAAACAGGACAAAGAACTTATCAACACCAATGCGATGTAGATAAGCAGACACTTCTTTATTGACGCGTGGAGGATACGGGGGATAACTCTGCCGAGCGTATCCTGGGTTACATCACATTTAGCAGGATTTTTATATATTTGATTTCTATTGTGTAAGTTGTTTAACATAAAACTGCATACACTGCTCACCTTTAATTACTCATTAAAGTTAACCTTTACCTTGATTGGCCCTTAATGATCTTTCGAGTTACATCACTTCATGTATATTCATTTCTAATAACAATCATTGGTCACCTATAGTCACGCCATAGTCACGCTATTGATTGTAGCCTCTAATATTTAGATTAGGATGGGGAGGGTGATAAGGGGATCTTTAAGCAGCATAACTGGTCACTGTGACTTTAGCCACTATATGATTAATTACTGTATTATTTCCATGGTGGTTGCTTAAACATAATATCTTACTTTCTTGACTATACGGTTTCTAGTTACAGACAATGCTGGGCCCCAGCTGCTTGTACCACCTGTTCGCTTCATGTACTTTAGCTGCTGGCACCACCTGTTTGCTCTGTATGCTTTCTGTGACTACTGAAGTAAAACACAGTCACTCCCTCATATGATTCGATTAGGCCTAACTTGATTTTAGCTAAAATCATCAAAATCATCAAAATTTGATTAGATTGGTAACAAAAGTGGGAAGGCCCGTTCCAGGTATTGCTGACTGCACACACAGCTATAAAGATCAAGGAACGTTCCTCCTGGATACATCACATTCAAGTTAAGAAGGTTCCAAAGCAACAATGGGAAGTTACACCAACTGGACCGCTGAAGCTCCAGATTCGACGAAAAGACGGACTGTGATAATAATCCTAATTGGGCAAATGGTAGGTGGTACAAAGGCCTGGGATCTTAATGCACACTATGCCTTGATACTAAACAAGACTAATTGCTGGATATGTACTTAAATACCTGAACATGGAGGGAAAGGAGTCTCCTTAATTGGTATACCACTACCAAACACCCATATTACATTGTAGGACATAACTCTGAGCAACTCCTGGAATATGACTTATGATAAACACCAAAATTTGGAAATTGTTAGTCCCAAAGCCAATGACCCCTATTACATATGTTTTCAGAGATGTAATCCCCCAAAACCAGATAAGCTAAACTGCACCAGGAGTTTATATGTAGGAAATAATACTAATTGCAACCAAACCATCAATCTTAACAGTGAACTTCCTTTTTCTTACACAGTACCAAAAGGGCAGGAGTGGTATTGGTTGTGTAATGATACAGCCTATAAGATGTTACCCAAAAACTGAAGAGGAACCTGTACCCTAGGCGCAGCAGTTCCCCATATAACAATCCACACCTCCCTCCACTCTCAAGGTGGGTGAGTTAGATCACTCCTTAAACGAATTCAGAGAGAGAATCCATTAATAAAAAGACCCACCGCGTTTCATAGCTTTGCTCAATGGTTTCTCCCTTGGTTGGGGGTAAATGAATTAAAAAAAGCAATTGTAAACATCTCAGCTGTAATAGAAAATATTAAAAAAAACCCAATAGATGCTATACAAGCACTTCAAACTGAAGTATCTAGCCTGTCAAGAGTAGTGCTACAAAATAGAATAGCCCTAGATCTTTTGTTAGCTGCTCAGGGAAGAGTCTGTACAATCGTAAACACTAGTTGGTGCATGTATGTAGACCAAAGTAAAAGAATAGTCATCGATCTACAAGAAATATTGAAACAAACACAAATTCTGTATCAGATTACCCAGGATGATACATCCTGGGGTTTTGAAGAAATCTGGCACAAGCTCACTTCTTGGCTACCTAATTTTACTGGGTTTAAATCATTGTTTATTGGTGTGCTAATGTTTATAATTTACATCACAACATTATTTTGCTTAATTACCTGTTTGCTACGATGTTGTTCTGGAATGTTTGTCAAGACGTTGTTAAAATAGCAAGATTAACCCAATAATATAGTAAAGGAATTTACTAACTGTACAGAAAAGGGGGGAATTGATGAGAAAGAGGCTAATATAATAGTTTAGAGTTGCAAAACTAAACAGCAAGGACAAAAGCTTAGAGCTGCCAAACAGAAATGCTTAGTAAGATAAGGGAAGAACTGAGAGACTTGCCCTTGAAAGAGGGAGCAGGGGGGCCTGAGTGATCAAACAGTGTTGGCTAAGGGGCCCCAAGGACAATACTCCCTCAGGGAGGAGGGACTGATCCCAGTGGCCAGAACAGACCGGTCTGGATGTGCAAAGCAAGCAAAGGTGAAAAGGACATCGTGAGAAAGACTCAGAGCCTTCCTCCTGAAGACCCCCAAAGATGACCACCAGGATGCACCGCGCAGGCGCAACCAGGCGGAGCAAGGGGCGTGGAATATTATAATGATTTACCGTAAATCTCCTCCCTAAGACCCTCCCAATGATGTAATCCTCATTCCCACCTGATGTAAACTTATGAATACGTAACACTTTATGCTATAAAAGGAGCACGCTTCTGGCCCCAGGTGTGCAAGTTGGGAGGAGCGATCCCCCTTGCACCCGGCGCCGTAATAAACATACCTGCTTTATAATTTTTCCGGAGTTATAGAGTTTGATTCCGCACGTCACAACCTCCTTTTAGGTAGTTGTAGAGAGCAATGAGGTCTCCTCTCGAGAAGGAGCCATTCCCCCCCCGTACCCCTCTCCCAGTCTCTGCCCTAGGGGAAGGCGCCATTCCCCCAGGCCTCCCTCATCCCCGCCCCCGAGGCACAGCCGCGGCCTTTGCGGCCTCAGTGGTCCGGCCGAGCACCGCAGCGCTGCGGGCCGGGCGGAGGCAGCCGCCCAGCGGCGGGGCGGGGCGGGGCAACACCGCCCGGGTGGGAGCTGTGGCCTCCTCGCAACCGCCGCCGGTCGGCAACCCCCGCCGGGCATGCTACGGCACGGGCCCGGCCCCGGCGAGGCGGTCTCCCGCGTCAGGGAGGGACCCGTTGGCCGCCGATCTGCGGTGCAGCCTCTTCGCCACCGCGCTGCAGAGCTACAAACGCGACTCGACGCTGAGGCCCTTCCCGGGCCGCTACACGGACGGCGACAGCAAGGACTTTGAGGGGCTGGTGAGTGCCGGTACCCCTGGCCCGGGGGTGTTTAACCCACCCGGGAATACGGTGTGGGAGTGGGAAAACAGCGGTGTGAAAGGGCTGGAGAAACGGCAAGTCCCAGGCCGGGCTGCCCGTGGGAGGAGGCGAGGTCGCCCTCTGAGGTGAGGGCAGCGGTGCCTGGGGGTACGGATACAGCAGGATAAAATGTTGATCCGGCTAAGGAATCCGGGATTTAAAGTACATTCGGGATTCTGACCAATAAACCACGCAACTTCCACAATCCCGTGATGGGATACAAAGCGTTTTAAGAGCTTGCCCTACATGAAATTCAGTTAATTCTGAAGGGTTTGTGTTTTAATGTGTTTAGCCCACTGCCTTGTGACTCGTTTTCTTTCAGGAGCTTGCTTGGTTATTCCTCTGTGTACCTTACACGTAGTGTTGGTAAATATTTGTATTTTATAACTTGTGTGGTGTTCATTTTTAGGGCAAGTGACAAACTTTCCCAGAAACTGGATACAAATGTTTATATCTCAGAACAAAAACTGATTTTCCATTACAACCCTATTAGGGTGAAATATTGTTTTGTTTTCACTAGAGGTCTCTGTTTAATCGTCATGAGGAGCTTGCACTAAACACCTGTCTCGTTAGCTTGCAGATACCAACACTCTGCCAAGCCTGAAAGAACTTCTGGAGTCTGTTCCAAACGTAGAGAAAAGGACCTGCTGGGATTTGTTTAGTTGGATTTTATCATCCAAGGTCTTCATGATACAATACTAAAAAGCAGGAGGTAAGTTTTGAATTCTGAAAGTCTGGATTAGAATTTGTCCTTGAAGGCAAACCTGCACTTCAGAGAGTATTTCCTCCTGCCAGAAGTTAGTTGTTGTGAGAGCTTGACAGTTAAACATGAACACTTTTTTTTCTGTAAAGAGAGAGGCTTGTTTGTTTTGTTTTTTAAATAAAATTTTCAGGAACACTGGTTGGAAGAAATAGTTATTGCTGTCAGTAGTTGATGATGAGCAGTGCTTGTAGTTTGTCCAACTCAGGTCCTGCTTCTCACTGTGAGACACAAATCTGTGCTTCTGTATACTGCCCCAAAAATGGAAAGGTTGAGAGTCCCTGAGGAACTTCTGTAACAGGGATCAAAATAGTTGTAGAGATTAGTAGCAAGATGAAAACAACTTCTGTTTTCACATTTTTTCCTCTTCCAAGATCAGCTGATGAATACATCATCTTAGTCGTCAAAGTAGAATTGTGACATTGTCCTTACATCATCAGTTAATTCATAATCACAGTTTAAGGGTTTTTCTTCTGGAAAGAAAAATTAGGATTTAGCTTTGATAGCAAGGAACTCAGAAATTTTACTGTCTGCTTACTCGTTCTAAGTTGTGACAGTGTTGAATTCTAATACAGAAAGTGTTAGATCATCAAAATACATAAAGCACTCTGAAAGGCTAAGGGATAGTAAGCAGCATTTTCAGTGAGTAATCAAACCCCATAAACCAACATTTACATTCCTTCCTGTTTTTAAGTACGATAAGATCCAAGAACTCACAGGGATGTCTGAGGCTGCAGTTCTTGCTCCAGACTACCTCTTTGAGATCGAGTATTGTGATCAAATGAATGCCAAGTTTGCTAAGACCAAGGGAGAGCGGGACCTTATCTACGCCTTCCACAGGAGCCGCCTGGAGAACTTCCATTCCATACTGCACAACGGCCTGCACTGCCATCTGAACAGGGTGAGGCTCCTGGTATTGACAGTCTTCTGTTGGTCACTTGCAGCTAGGGATACTTTTTAAAAATAGGCCCAAAATTCCTTTAGGGGTATGAAATGTGCTGGTGATCTTACACTGCTGTTGTCACTTCAGTGTAGGCTTTTGTGGATGCTTGTGTTGGATTTTCTAGTGCAGCCTGAGGGTAAAAACTGGAAGTGACACAAATCCCTTTTCTCCAGTGTGATGAACTACAGCTTTGCTTCTTTGCCTCTGAAAATACTGGCCTGTCTGACAGCCTGCAGCTGGAGAGTGCCTATACACAGAAGAGGAGGATAGTGACAGAGGCAACATAGAGATTTTCTCTTTTTGCCTGGCCTCAAGTTTAGATCAACTCAGTTTTAGGTGCTACTTGCAAATGGAGCCTTCTCTAAATGGCCTGGCTAAGGAAGATATCCCATAGGATTTCCACCTCTTCCAGTTTCAATGGGAAGGCAGTTGGGACTCACAGCTTTTTGTGTCATCTGTAAAGCAGCTCTGACACAGCAGCTGCTTAACCTTCCAGTCAAGCTGCACTATGGTTTTCCTCCATGTTCTTTATGAGTAGTGGCTTATCAGGTACAGTGGACTTACTGCATTAATAATTTTAGCTGGTGTGGCAAACTCTCTTGATTCAAAGTTATTAAAACAGTTATATTTGAAAGGAGGAGTGGCTGACCCACCAGAAGGCTGTGCTGCCATTCAGAGAGACCTAGACAGGCTGGAGAGTTGGGCAGAGAGAAATGTAATGAAATATAACAAGGGCAAGTGTAGTCTTGCATCTGGGGAAGAACAACCCCATGTGTCAGTATAAGTTGGGGACTGACCTGCTGGAGAGCAGCGTAGGGGAAAGGGACCTGGGGGTCCTGGTGGACAGCAGGATGACCATGAGCCAGCAATGTGCCCTTGTGGCCAAGAAGGCCAATGGCATCCTGGGGTGTATTAGAAGGGGTGTGGTTAGTAGGTCAAGAGAGGTTCTCCTCCCCCTCTACTCTGCCCTGGTGAGGCCACATCTGGAATATTGTGTCTAGTTCTGGGCCCCTCAGTTCAAGAAGGACAGGGAACTGCTTGAGAGAGTCCAGTGCAGAGCCACAAAGATGATTAAGGGAGTGGAACATCTCCCTTATGAGGAAAGGCTGAGGGAGCTGGGTCTCTTTAGCTTGGAGAAGAGGAGACTGAGGGGTGACCTTATTAATGTCTATAAATATGTAAAGGGTGAGTGTCATGAGGATGGAGCCAGGCTCTTCTCAGTGACATCCAATGATAGGACAAGGGGCAGTGGGTACAAGCTGGAACATAGGAGGTTCCACATAAATACGAGGAAGAACTTCTTCACAGTGAGGGTAACAGAGCACTGGAACAGGCTGCCCAGAGAGGTTGTGGAGTCTCCTTCTCTGGAGACATTCAAAGCCTGCCTGGATACGTTCCTGTGTCACCTGATCTAGGTATTCCTGCTCTGGCAGGGGGATTGGACTAGATGATCTTTTGAGGTCCCTTCCAATCCCTAACATTCTGTGATTCTGTGAATTCACAGTTAAAAAGTGCTTCCCTCTTTTCTAGTAAAGCATGGATTTAAATGTGAGTAAAGCCTTGCCTTGTTTGCGGAGGTTGGATTATTTGAGTGATGGCAGTCCCAATATATCAGTGAAATGTCTCTAACAGCAGTGCAATCATGTTGATATAAAATACTTATGCTGGCAAATAAAATCCAAATCCGGGAAGGCATGAATCTGTCCACACCAAGGGCTGTGCCAAGCAGCTAATTTGAGGGATGGAAGAGGATAGCTGCCCCACCCTGAGGAAGTTGTGCCAGGACAACAACAGTGCATGGAGCAGGCCCAACAAGGGTCAGAAAAGCCTTTCTTGATTTACCTTCAGAAGCAGAACTGCCAGTCAGGAAGTAAAGAACACTTATGTGCTGTTTATAGTTTGTATTATATGATTTTAGGATACATTTCTGCTCCATTTCAGACATCCCTGTTTGGCGAAGGTACCTATCTTACCAGTGACCTGAGCCTGGCTCTCCTTTATAGCCCTCATGGTCTTGGTTGGCAGCAAAGCACGTTGGGCTCTATCCTTAGCTGCGTAGCTGTTTGTGAGATCATTGACCACCCCGATGTAAAGTGCCAGGTGAAAAAGAAAGGTGAGTCCACTGCAATAATAACTATGTGTAGTTCATCTCTTACTTAGCTCTTGTATTTCAGCTTTATGCATGTATGCTGTGGTATAAACAGTGCAGTATATGGAGTGTGGGTACCCTTCATCAGAAACTGGCTGCAGACTCAATAAAATGCACAACAGGCTCATTGTCCATGAAGCTTCTCTTAAAATAGTATATTTAAAGGGTAGAAAATACTTTGGTGGCATTGTTTGTTTTTCCTAGTTTCAGTAATATGATAAAATCGTGTTCCATAATTCCTCATCATTTCACCTGTGATGGTGGGACAGAAGCATCACAGATGTATCAATAATGAGCCTTATTAGATGTCTAGAAAGCCTCTGCTTAGATTGTCATCCTTCCTGCTTGCAGGGCTCAGTCAGTCCTTCAATGTTGTTTTTCTCTCTGTTAATATTGGCAGCTCCTCAAGCAGCGTGTGAGACACCCACCTCCACATCACCCTGGTCTGGGACATAATGCTATCCATACCAAGGATGACTAGGAGTGGTATAGCCTCAAGCAAACTTTTCAGTCTGTTCTTGGATGCTGAGGGATTCGGGGGAATACCAAGACTAGATTTTTGGTTATCTCATTCCCACTCTTGTGGGTGTGGGGTGTTGGTTATTTACTCTTTTACAGTTACTTGGAAGTTGTGCATCTTTTTTTTTTTGTTTTGTTTTTTTTTTTTTTTATCTTCCCCCTTTTTTCTCTTCCCTTTCAGATTCAGAAGAAATAGACAGAAAAAGAGCAAGAGTGAAAAACAGCAAAGGGGGTGACGTACCACAGAAATACTTCGTTGTCACAAACAATCAGCTTTTACGAGTTAAATACTTGCTAGTGTATTCACAGAAACAGCACAGGAGGTAAGAGTTCAGCTATCTCGAGTGGTGAGCATGCTGACAGCCAGATAAGCACATCTTATTTTTGAAAAACAACAGAAAACAAGCAAGAAAGATACACTGCACTCTGACTGTTTTTAGCCTGCTTCCTGTGGTAATAAGGCTTACACTATCATGTTCCCTCTGTCTCTTTGACACTCCCAGGCTCATCTCAGTTTGCTTTTTTACCAGACCTGTAAGCACTTAGTATCTTTGAAAGCTCTAATAATGTTTGTGGCAGGAAACAGAGTGAAACTCTGATGAGTGCAACTTTGAAAACAAGGGCAGTTTTAACTGTGCCCTTCTCTATCCTAAGTGGCAGTGTTCGCCCAGCTAATGTGCGTACAGGCCAGGCAGTGACAGCTCCAAACCACAGAGAAAGATGTGAGCATGGGGAAAAAGGACAGGATTGTGCATGGAGACTTGGGGAATCAGGCTTTGTTAGTTACAGGGATTGTACCTTCCGTTTTTATTGTGTTAGCTTAACCATTTCAAATAACAAAACCTAAGATACTCTTTGCCAAAGTATTCATGCATCTCTGACAGAATTCATGTGCTTTTCCCTTTTCCAGGTCTTCTAGTCAATCTTCCTGGTTTCACATACACCGTTTTGCCATAATGATGATGCTGTACCTACTGCTGCTAATAGTGATAGGAGCCAGCAACTTGCCAACCTTCATCTACTACCAGCACAGAATGTTTGACTCGGAGAGGTGAATTGCCTGAGATTATAAACTCTTATTTTCACAAAATGCCTTAATAATAGCCAGTCTGCAATGCACTGCCTCTGTTCCAGAGCTCTGGAAATAAAGGTGCCTGGAGCTTTCCAGTTCTGTCACCAATCCATTATCTTCGTGGCATCTTTCCATTTATTCTTATTTCTGTGTTCCTGTGATTCATGAGGATGCCCAGTACAGCTGAAAAGGATTGTGGTGGTGCAGCTTAGTATGAACTAATTGTGAAGGGTCCATGAGAAAAAGTTATTTAAAATTAATGAAAACTAATCATGGAAGCACTCAGGTGTAACTGTTTTCTGTCAAACTGAGGTATGTTTGTGCAAGTGGGAAAGGAGGATTTTTCTGTATGTCAGGCAAAGCAACCTGTGGGGTGTCTTACCAGTTTGTTTTCAGAAACTGAATTTAGTGATGTTTAGCATGTATCAATGCAGATGGGATCACTTAAAACTAACTTTGGCCAGGAATTTTTATATTTGAGCATAATGATTGTAAGAAAACAACAAAAAAATAAAACAACCACCAAAATGGAAGAAGTTAAATGGTTTTTAGTATGGGTCGTGTGTCCCCGTGTCCGTCCCCCGCCCCCCCCCCCCCCCCCCCGTAAAATATCTACAAGGTTTGTGCTCTCAGCCACTATCTGTCATGTCCGTGGTTCGGGTGCAGATCAGACAGACTCGGGCCCTTCAGCATCAGTACTGAATAAGGATTATTCCTATCAAACTGCCTTCCACTTATATTTTCTGCATCAGGAAGAGGGAGGGTGAAGGGCTCCACTTCTGCTGCCACCTGACAGGCTTTTTGGGGTTGTGGCTGCCTGGGTTTTAGGATCCGGTTCAACAACTGTGCCTGTATTGAGTTGTTTTCAGACTCCCTTTATGAACAAATGGACTAACTGGCAGTAACATGCCAATTATTTCCTGAAACACTTGTAAGAAATGGAGTGAAATGGCAGCAGAACTGGTAGGGTTGTATTTTATGTCTGTGAACATTTGTAGTAGAGTTAACTTCACATAGACTTCACTTCGGCCTCCACACAAAAACACATGCAGGATACTATATGTATGTAAGATAGATTGTCCACTCTTCAGTTTCCACAAAGAGGTAGAGTTTTCCATGCTCAGGGTTATGGCAGTTACACTGTTTGCAAAGTGCTTTGGCTTAATGCTGATGTGTAAAACCTCAGTATCTCTCAGATTCATCTTTTCTAGTCTAGAAGGGCATTTTGGGGGGTTGTTTGAAAACACACATATAGGTAAGCACAAGTTAGTCGTGCAACACGAACAGGGCAACACTCTCCCTCTCCTGTCCAAATCCTTTGTGTTTGCTGTTGTTACAAAGCAACCTACAACTACCCGAAACTGAAAAAGGAGCAAAGGACTGTCCTGTGAGCAGTGACTGGGCATGGGATTAACACGATGAAGAGCTGAGGGATTCGAGGCAAAGACAAGCTCGATATATGCCACAGTTCAAGCTTGCAGTCTGGCTTTTAGCACTAGACTTGATAAACACAGGTTTTCATTGCACAGTGAACCCTGACCACAAAGTAAAAAAAAAATCTCATCACATATTTCCAGCAAATGAGTCTGGGATTACTACCTTACTCATTAAATATTTCAAAGAAAATCTCTTCTTTCTCTAATGTTGTTCTGGTACCAAATTGCCAGAAATAAAGACCTGGTAATCAGGTTTTCTAACTCAAGGCTGAGAAGGAGTTCATTTACAGCAACCCCTCTTCTTGGTGGATGGAGCTAGAAGCATTTATTCCAGTTAATTTTGCTGCCAGAACAAGTTTCTTTATTCACCATACAGCTTGCAAAACAAGAGCATTATAATCCCATTCCCCATTGCCTTTTACAGTCCATTAATAACACTCACATTGTGTTGCCTCAGCCTGAGAAACAGGTGTGCTAATTATAGCATTGATTTGCAATTAAAATATACATAAACTAATGCTTTATTGCACAACAGATTCAACTACTTTATAGTAGTTTACTCCTTGATGTTCCAATGTAGAAACTTGGGGTTTGAGACGTGGGGTTTCTGGGAATATTTCTGGTCCACCTCAGCATGTTATATATAATGTTGTAACAGACAGGTGTCACTTTAGAGTAAAACCAGCCAGAAAACCTAGAGGTATTTGATGCTATTTAAGGGGTATTGTGTTGTTAAAATGCTTGTATGTCTGCAAATGAAACATCTTTGGAACAGATGGGCTGTTGGGGACCCTTTGGAAGAGGAGGGGGTTAGGAGCAGTTGTGGGATGGACTGCAGGGAAAGGCACCAGCCTGGGAGTCCACTAGTTGGATGAAATGAGCAGATGGGGAGGAACACAGCAGAGGTTTGAGGCTCTCTGCTTAGGGTTGCTTTGCACAGGAAGGTTTCTGAAGAGCAACAAATGCATAGCAGCTGTTCACTACCTCCTCATGTCTGTCTGGGCTTTCATTTGGCTTCAAGCCATTCAGCTGAGCTCCCTTCCAAAGCATGGGGCAATAGCATCCCTGTAGGGAGCTAGTCCTAAGATGCACCAGCTGCTCCAGGCTACAACCCCAGAGAGAAAAGTATTGCAGGGGCTCTCACAGCAGACACATGCAGTCCAGCACTGCAATTAAATCAGGCAGGTATCAAAGGAAAAAAGAAATCAAATCGGCTTTTTCTGCTTTGAACAGACCCAGAAGAAAGAGGTGGCTGCAGGTAGGGACTGAGTCCTAATAGACATCTCTCACACTTCTAGTCCTGCAGGGATGCTGGGCACAGCCACCTCAGTGCTTCAGCTCCACATCTGCAGAGCAGGGTAACACTGTCCTCAAAGGCAATGGGAAAATAAATACATTTAAGGTGCTCAGATTCTACCTTAGCAGGCCAGCAAAACACTCCCACGCTTGTTTTCTATGCTCTCTGCTGATTTCAGCATGTGTTGCTCAACGTGGCGAAATGCAGTCAGCTGAATTAATGCGAGTATTGTGCTGAGTAACTAAATATTATGAATTAACCCCAGGTTCGCGTTAACCTCTTAAGCCACTTAGCGTGGCTCTTTGAACATGCACAGTACTATAAAAATGCTAATGGGGGAATGAATCAGAATTTCCTCCCCAACAAAGGGCTGCTGTGTCTGAAGCTGGCAACCCAGGGTGAGGTCGAGGAGTTATAAAATATAGAGCTACCCATGCTTATTAATATGTTCGTTATGTTACTGTGGTGAATATTAAGGAACTGTTACAGAGTCAGAGAAATCCAACTCTGCTGTGACTGCAAGGAGAAGCATTGCAGCTGATGTTTCCAGGGGAAACAGGCAGATTTTGGGGAAGTGGAAGAGTTTTCCTCCCATAAGGGCAAATAATATATATAAACTTATATTTTTATATATGTTGCATACATATCAGGAGCCAGCTAAGGAGAAGGGCAGGCACTGTTGGAGACCAGGGGCTGGAGGCAACGTGGGGAAAGAGGGAACCATGGCAGAAAGCAGGACCACTCTGGGACGGTGAGGAGCAAGGCTCTGAGTTTCATGCTCCTGATGATGCAAAAATCTTTTGCTCTCTAAAGTACAAGTGGATTTAAGACATGCAGAATCAGAAGTGAGGGGACATTAAACCAGGCCTGGGCTTCAGTCCACCTCTGGCAGGACTCAGACTCAGGTTGATCCCCAGTGACCTGGAAAACAGCTGCCCTGGGGAGGTGCTTCCCACCTGCTCGCTCCCCCTTCCCACGTGCGTTGGGCATATGGCTTGGCAGCACACTCTTCTGGTGACATTTTCCTTCTATCACAAAATCTGTCGTTTTGGACACCTTGCCCACACTCCAGGCTTCCCAACATGTCAGCCTTGAACACCAGCAACAGGAGAGAAGGTATCAAGAGGCGGGTGGAAGAAGCAGCACTGGAGTGCCTGCAAGCATCCCAAGGGATGTGCTCTACTTCCCCAAAGGACCAAGGTATGTATCCTTGCCAGCATCCCAATTTTCCTACTCTTCACCTAAAGCCAAATCTGCTTCCACTCTCTCACTGTACCCATGGGTTGTAAAGGTGGCGGGTCCCTCCTAGAAGGGAAAAAGTGCTCCTTACTCCTCAGGGAAGGTCTCTGAGCAATCCTGCTGCTGTGCAAGAGGACAAACAGCTTAAGAGTGTGAGCAGTGCTGGACCCGTTCTCTCCCACTCAGCAGAAAGCAGATGAACATTTTCAGGAGATTAAAGACATTTTCCTGCTTATTTGAGGCTTGCCAGAAAACCAACACACCTTCAAGGTCTGCCTCCCATTAGTAACATAAACAAAGAAACCAAACAAGTGTCTGATGAATAAATCAGCTTCCCCTACCACAAGTCATTCCCATCACCTTACAAGAAACTCTTTTTTGCACTGGTTGAGCCGAGCCAGCCCGGCAACAGCGAGCCCCACTCCCATTAGCATTGTGTAATTAACCTTGAGCAGAACGAGTCCATGAAAGCCAAACAGTGATTACGCATCTCATTGGAGTCTGGATGCTTCCTGAAGGGCTCATACTAATCCCTACTAGTCAGTCTGGGATCCTGGACCTCTTAATTGAATTTTTTTCTCCTTGGGCAGCATGTTTAGCAGAAGCAATACTTCATACAGGGAAAGACAAGTGCTCAACACTCATCTCCAGCTCAGCATCCCCCCAAACACTGTGGCTGCCCCTGTCCTCATCACCCAGCCTCAGTTTGGGCTGGTTGCCACCTCTCCAATTTTAATAATTTGTTAGCTGGGGCACTGGGAGACCAGTGCAGATCCTTTCTGACTGATGGGGATCCATCCCCTCTTGGAAACAGATTTGAGAAAGCCCTCTTAGTGCCCAAAGGAGATTTACTTTTTTGGTGGGAGACATCTGCCAGCTTCCCTACACATGCAACCCCAGCAAGTCAAGAGCTGCTTTTAAAACAAAACTCATCCTGGTAAAGACCAGATGCTCACTCAAAGCAGCAGTGGCCACAACAATGCCCAGGGAACTGCCCCCCTGCCAAGTGCAGAGCTGCCCAAAGATTTAACAAAACCAGAGGAAAAAAAAAACCCCAAAACAAACCATCTGGATCACAACTAAATTACTCTTCAAAAGCAAAAAAACCACATTTAACAACAAAAAATAAATAATCTATTATTTCTAATTGCATGAAAGGGAACAAAACAGTTGAATAAAGCCATCTCTTCAACCCAGAGAAGAGGCCACCACTTTCACAAGCAACTTCTAGCACTTCGGTGAGAAGCAAAAAAATCCATTTTACTCACCACAGCTCAGCTGATCCCTCCAGCAGTCTCCCTTGACCTCACAGTGCAGCCAAAGACCACCAGCACCCACCTAGAACCCATGGGTGCTGATGAGTCTTCTCCACCCACAGGTGTTTCCCATCACCTTCCTCATTGGGACACCTCAGGCATCACCTGTGGAGTGGCTGCACCCACCCTGCTTGGGGCAGAGACGGAGTGCAGGTGTTGGGTCAAGCCATTAAGGTGAAGAAAATACGTGTAAATGAAGGAGGGGAAAATAGAGGGGAGAAAATGTGGGGGTTTCTCCTATTAGCCTGTGCCAGCTGCTGGGGACAGCCCAGAGCATGGTCTGAGACCTGCCAGCTCCTGCCCTGGAGAGGGGTTGGGGACAGAGACAGTTGAGAGGGGCTGGGCTATGTCACCCTCTGCTTACTCCAAATACTCATTCTTCTGGTCAGCCCTGTGTCCCATAAAGCTGCTATGTAACAATGTGTTCCTACCACCCCCTGCTTGCCAAAACAAGGCCGCAGGGACTGTTTTCCCTTCTGGCTGTGTCCAAAAGGGAGAAAAAACCCTGTCCCATCCCATCCCATTCCCATCCCACTGCAGTTCTTTGTGCCCCACTTGCCCGAGCCCTTCCATCCCTGCAGCACCTTCTCCCTCCCCAGCACAGAGGCAGCCCAGGGGGACTAATGTCCTTGTATTATTCACTTGCCAAAGATTTACATCCTTTCTAGGGCTTGACACACAGCTGTGGGAAAACCAGGCATGCTCTGAGCCAGGAGATCCAAAATATCCAGAAAGCTTTTCCTACAGCAGGTGGGGAAAATGGAGTAAAAGCCTGTGATCGCCCCTTTGCAGCCTCTCGGGGTGACACCACATTGCACTGTGCATTCATGCAGCTCTGCACTTTGGTGTAGGTGCAAGGGACACTTACAGATTGGCCACCTTGGGAGACGTGGCCCTGGACCATGTAGGAGCTGGTATGTCTCCTGCCAGGGGTTGATGTTGGAAGTGTGGCAGATGCTTGATCCCAGAATCAGGGCTAGAGCACACAAAAAGGACAGTTTTCTAATTGTCACAGGGCTGACAGAATATGGAAGAATGACCACAAATACCCCTGAATGTTTTTCACCCTGAGTACAGGCAGGAGACTCTTCCCTGGTTTGTGGCCTGACCCATGGAAGTGGGGTGGCAAACCTCTCTATGACAGTCTCCAGAATGATCCTATGGGACAAAGCAGCCCCTGAAGCTGTGCCTCCCATCTCCTTGTGGGTATCTCTTCAGCAGACTGTGTTGACAGTTGTCCCATTGGAGCCCCCTGATGCCACCCCACCATTTACAGCACCATCCTTGATGTTCTTCTCTGAGACCGAGACAGGTCTGTGTCTCTTGTGCCTGGTAATGGATGTTTCAATGCCCCTGAGACACAACTGCACATCCTCCCGAAAGGAGGGGGTGTACAGTCCGTAAATGATGGGGTCGGTGCATGTGTGCAGCAAGCCAAAGAGAAAAAAGCTGTGGTTGACATACTCTGGCATCTTCTGAATCATGGCTGGCTGGAACCAGTACCACAAGCCCAGGAGGTAGTATGGAGTCCAGCAGATGATGAAGGTGGCGACGATCACTATGGTCATCTTGAGAGTCTTCATGCGTGCCTTGGAGATGTGGTCATTTTGATTTCTTATCAAACTTGTCAGGGAGAGTCAAAAGCATAGCTGGGATGGGAGAAAACCAGAATACAACCATTCACCATGCTTCTGCCAGAGAGGGGAGACCATTCATGGTCTGGTCCACAGCCCACAGCAAGCAGAAGACAGCAAAGAGGGAGGTCAAGAAGCCTCTGTCAAACCCCTCGGTTGGGTTACCCTTCAAAGGGTGTTGGCAGAGATCCCACAACACTCCAGGCTGGAGCAGGGTCAGTCATAGAGTCATGGTGGACACTAAAGGGCTGGGACCTGCTTACCTTTGTTGATCTTTAGCTGCTTACTGATCTCCCAAATGATCCGGATGTAGCAAATGATCATGACGCTCAGGGGAGTGATGTAGATGTAGGAATGTATTTAAATGAGAATGACCATATAGTGAACCAGCCATACGGGATGTTGGCCTAGGTATGTAGCTGCATTCTAGAAACTACTTCAAAGGAAGAAAAAATAAGAAAGAGCAATGACAGCTTCCCTAAGGAATGCAGGAGTGAGCAGATAAGAGTGACCAATTGGACACTGTGGGAGAAGAACTTAAGAACCAACGAAAACTGAACTAAGCTGTATGTTTACCTTGTGCTAGAGACTTTTAACCAATTAAATGATGCGTGACTGGGTCTAGGGAAAGTAAGATGGTATAAAAGGGACAGACAAGGTAAATAAAGGGTCTTCAGTTTGATTCACACTGAATGGTGCGGAGTCCAGTTTTTTCTCCTCATGTAGAGGGTGGTGAAGGTGAACATGTTGTAGATGGTTTCCTCCCAGTGTGCTCGGAAGCTCCCGTGGGTAACACACTGGGTGAAGTTCCCTCCTGGGACTGTGTGCAGGTGGAAAAGGAAAAGCTGAAAGGGAGAACCAAATGATAACTCAGAGAGGCTCTGGAACAGGGCACCATGTCCTGCAGATGCTCCTGGCTGTGCACGGACAGCACCTCCCTGCTGCTGTTGGACTAGGAGAGGTGCTCTGGACACCTAACTCATGGCTGTGGCCAGGATGGATGGGGTCTGGTGGCTTTGAAATCAAATTTTTTGCCCATACCAGATGTTATTTTGGTCAGGAACTGCTCAGGTTTGTCTTGGTCTGCTTCAACATGTTTTGCGGTGGTGCAGTGATGCATTTTTAGAAGATAACCATGTGCATGAGGAATAAAAAATAGTGGACACAATTTTTTCCCAGCCCTTAATGTAGCACCCTGATGGTGCTGCAATGAATGGATGCTGTAAGAAAGGCACTGAGCACCCAATGCCGCAAACACACCACTTCACTCAGCAAAGCCAGGCCGGTGGAGGCGAAGATGGATCGGGATGGACTTGGGGCTGCTGGGATGGGGAAGCCCTTCTCCAAAACCACCCCAGCCTGGGAAAACTACATGGGGAGGGCACTGAGCCCTACCTGTGGCAAAGCCAGGAGCACGCTGCCAGCCCAGGCAGCACGGAGCAGCAGCCCATTGCAGTGGCGAGCGCGGGAGAAGGGATGGAGGACAGCTGCATGCCGGTCCAGGCTGATGACCACCAGCACCAGGGCGGCCACATACATGGCAAAGAGCTTGAGGAAGTTGAGGAGCTTGCAGGAGATGTCCCCCCCATACCACTGCACCATCACATTCCATGCCGCGTCCAGGGGAATCACCACCACTGTCACCAGCAGGTCGGCCAGCACCAGGCTGAGGATCAGTGGCCGCACGTGGGATTTCCTCCTCTTCTTCAGCAAGCTGCCGAGCACTGCCGCATTGCTGCCCACTGCCAGCAAGAAGAAGACGGCTGTGATGATCATGCGGGTCCTCGCTGCTTGTGTGAACTGGGGCTCAACCCAGCGCTCAGGGCAGCCAGAGGCTGAGATGTTGGTGTCCCCCTCTGTGGCAGGGAGAACTGAGGAGCTGCTCGTCACTCATCCCCTGCTGAAATTCAAGTGGCAAAGTGAACCCCCTCTTAGGGGCTGTGTTGTGTGCTACAGCTTCAATATAAGGAGAAACAGGGAGATGGTGGGATCTACACCAGAGGCACCAGCAGCAACCTGCCAGTCCCCACCTGTCCCTGCCTGTCCTCTCTGTGTTGCCCATTGTGCCAAGCCGCTGCACCTCCTGGTCACGGTGACACTGTCTGGATGCCCTCTCTGGCTAACCCCTGCTGTAGCTATAGTGATCGCTCACACAGACATATATTTTTAGCTCTTTGCGAGGTGGTTGAGCATCTGGGAAGCAGGAGTGGTGGCCAGGACCATGGGATGAGCCACTGCCTGCCAGTGCCTGGCCAGGAACGGGTCACACCAGAGCTGGCTGAGCCTGTGCCAGAGCAGCCGTGCTCAGTTCAAGGACTTGTCCTTCCAAAGGGGCTTTGCAAGCAGTGCTCAGCTTTCTGGAAACCCCACGGTAGTTTCCATTAGTGTGTTAAACCTTAACAGTCCACCTCCATCTCCAGTGCCAGATCTGGGGCCATGGGTGGGAGCACCTGGGGGTGGCCAGGAGGGGAGAAGGGGGATCCCATGCTGCCTGGGGACTGACAGCGGCTCTCAGGAGAGGATCATGGTGGCATTTAGGAGCCTGGACCTCCCCAGGACCTGGGCAGCACCTTGGTCCATTTGCCTTTGGGAGGTGAAGCAGGAGGTGAAGGTGGGTGATGAGCCCCCCTGACAGGGGGTGGCTGTAGGGTGACGAGTCCCGTGATGCTCCCCCACAGCTTGATTTCATTGCCCTTTTTGCCCAAGCACCAACAGCCTGAGGACAACTCATGTTTCAAGGGCAAATACTTCCAACCCACAGGGACACAAACTGTTAACTGTCCCAGCTGCAGGTAGCATACGTCTCTTACCATTTCAAACACCTTCTGTTTTGCTGATACCAAAATAAAACATTCCCCACCTTTGCACAAAGTACATGAGCAGCAGAGATCTAATCTGTCTCTCCTGCTTTGTGGGATGGAGATGCCTACACATTGCAGCAAGCCACCCTCCTTCAGCCTCACCACCTGCACCCCAAGCCCCTGAGACTGAGCCCCCTTGCTGCCTTCACCTCCCTCCCTCCCCAAAGACCAACCCAACAAGCAAGCAGTGAAAATAAAAAAGCAGTTAAAGAGTACCGAGCTGCTTGCTGGCTGTCTGGGAGAAACCAGGGGAAACCCGTGTCGAGGTCTGGATTAGTCCCAGCTGATGGGAATGTACCTGGCATACGCATGCCCTTATGCCAAGAGAAGATGCTCCTCATCTTTATCCATGGGTCTCCCACCGCCGCGGTGCTGAGTCAGGATGCTCCAGCCCCTCTTTGCATCACATCCCTGCAACAAACCCCTTGTAGCAGCAGAATTTCCCCCTGACAGTGGCCGAGCCAGGAGCGCCGCTGTTTTTAGCACAGGCGTACGCAGGCAGCTGGAGATGGCAACACTGATGCAAACATCCCCTGCACCAGCAAACCAGGAGCAGGGTATGTGAAGGTGGGCACCCACAGGCAGCCTAACTCCAGCAGCTGACGGTGTTTCACCCCTGGGTGAGGGCCAGCACCCCTGCTCTTGCGGGCTTAACAAGCTGCCTGTTTTCAGGCTTAATGAGCAGACAGCAGGGATGATGACAAAGCCACCGTATTGCAAGAAATGGCCAAAATTCAAGATGTGGCCAAATGTGGTCCCATCAGGGATAAGTGCCAACGCTCCCTGCATTGGTTTTCTATAAATACAGAAAAATGAGTTAATTATCCCTGGAGTTAGTGATGAACATCCCGTTGCTCAGACAACCGGGAGACTTGCAGCACACACACACACACCCCCCAGTGATGCTCCTGAACCACACGGGTCCGTGGGAGCATCACAGATGAACACAGGTACATGTCTGGACTGGAAATGCAGTAAAAAGGGAATTAATAAGGAGAAACTTGGGTCATTTTGCTATTTTAATGAATATACTCTTTCCTCTGTGCTCTATTGGTTCCCACCTTGTTCTTTTTGTATTTCTTTCAGTGTAACACAGTGAGAGCTTGGTGTGTGGTGTGAAACCCTGGGAGGGACAAAGAGCTCACAAGGGCTTAAAAAATATGATGTGCAATGCAAGACCAGGGAGGGAAACTGAGGACACCCTGCTCCACTGGCCAGCAAAAATCAAAAAGCTGTGGGGAGGACAGAGGGCCAGCCCAGGTCCCGCTGGGGACGGTGCTGGCACGGACACTCCCAGGGACATCGCGGGGACTTTAATTACATGCAAATAGACCTTCACATCTCCCAGTCTATTAAATTAGGAAGTACATGGCATACAGGGGGACGCAGGTCCCAAGCTGGAGGTGGTGGCTCTGTGCTGTTCCCCAAGAGGAGGAGGTTCACTTTCTGGGATAGGAAGTTTTCCGTCATTAAACATTCCTACTTATTTTCTGGAGAAAATGCCTGAGCTCTGAGGGTGGGTTGCACCACCTCTGAGGCTGCTCCGCTTGCAGGAGTGCTCACGGGCACAGCAAAAAAAGGAAGATTTTTTTCCCCATTGTAGGTTTAAGAGTCAAATTGTGTGGCAGAGAGACCGGATCCCAAGACCTAGGAGATGCTGCAGGCACTGGACCACATCAGCCCCTGAGGCATCACCATCCCTCAGATGATGTTCCTTAACCCCTCCACCACTTCTGCATTTAACCACCAAAAGGGATCAGGATGGAAACTCTCTGCTCAGAGCAATTAATGCATTCAAAGTGCTTTATTATCCCAGGAGAAAGAGAAAAGCAGGCAGTGTGGGACAGCAGGCAGTGTGGGACAGCAGGCACCCAGCAAGCCCCAGACACTCCTGCCCCGTGGGAGGGGACCGTCCCCATTACCTCCTTACCTGTCAGGGGCACCGCCCACCAGCGCTGCGGGAACAAGCCCGGCCCCTTGGAGTAAAATAAGCACAGAAACCACAACGAAGTTGGGTGGAAGCCCTTTTATTACAGCAGCCGCCTCCTTCTTGCATTAAGGCTCCTACTTAAAGCCGAGATAAATTCGGCCCCACATGCTCATTCTGATTTTTCCTTTCATTTAGCTCTTTGCACCTGCACGAAAGCAATTAAATAGCGAGTCAGGAATGTATTCCCTGTTTGCCCTCCTTCCCGTCTGGCTGTCTTTTTGTCTAGAAATGTCCTCTCCATCCTCGACTGTATGATGCAAGAGAGGGACAGGATTTTTCTTGGGAACTGTAAGTCTCACTCATGCCACAACAAAGCCTTTGGTCCCCGTTCAGAGAGGATTTTTTTAACATGTCATCATGCAAAAATGTCCTGGGCATGCATTAGCAATAACTCTTATTTTAAGGGTGGGGACCCTTATTAAAATGACTATTTTTCTCCAATGTTTGCACAGTAACCCCCTTGTGTTTTCTCTTTTTTTTTTTTGCTCATCTCCTCAAAGGTCAGCTTGGATGTTGTCTGCTCAGCAGCCTTCAGCTGAACCTCTGAGCACTGGTTTAATGATCAGAGGGTTTTGGTCCCCGGGATTAGGAAACAGCGCTGGCACGTAGGATTGTGTTTCCATACACCCCAGCTCGACTCTTTCCAAAACCCCCTCCTTTTGGGATGCTGCCCCAGTCCATCCCCGGAGCTGCAGCCCAGCGCTGGGTCACAGAGAGCCAGAGCATCTCCAGGCTCCTCAAAATGGGACTTTTCTCCCCAAATCCATACAGATCATCCCAGGATGCCAGAGAAAACAGAAACCAGAAATCCACACCAGGTAGCACAGCCCCAGTAGCAATTTTTCACATGAGCAGACCTTGAGCAGAAGTACAGGCACTGTGTTTTTTCATTGGACATCCCATTTAAACGGGGATCTGATGCAGGGAGAGCAGCATAGGATATAATTTCCACTACCCTTGTGCAAATGCAGGCAGGGAGCTTGCTGCTGCTGTTCATCCTAATAAATCATCGCTGGGGTCTTGGCTTCACAAAAGAGAGAAAGAACATGTCTTTTCACCTCTGAGAGAAACTCCTGCTTCTGGGCATGGCAGGGGGGTAATGACAGCTCTTCTTGGAGCAGAGCCATCCTGCAGCAGCACCCACCACTTGCACCCTCACCCCCAGCACCAGGTACTTCTGCTGGGCTGGCTGTCCAAAAATTCTCCTTTGCTCAGAAAAAACTCATGATTTCAGAGTTTTTAATGTTGATTATTTATTTTCCTCTTCCAATTCTTCTCCTCCTCCAAGCCTTGAATTGTCTCAGGAGCAGCTCGTCCAAGGAAATTTTTGTCTCATACTGGACTCAAAACAGAAAGTCTAGTCAGGGACATCTGACATGCAATGTTTTTGTGAGTAAATACCAGTGTCTATGAAGTCATTTCCCGGGGTTAGAAATGAGCTCACCTCTGGAACAGGTTCTCTTCTTACCCAAAGTTCACAAGTCAAGTGGTTGTGAAGCTCCCAGTTTTCATCCTTCTCATTAAAAAACCTGAAAGTTTTAAAGTCCCCTTCTTGAAAGTCCTCGTTTAAAGCAGAATGAGGGATCTCTCCTGCCTACCAGGCTCAATATTTTGGCAAGTTGTGTCTTTGGGTTGTCTCTTGGTGAAATAATGCGCTGTTTCTTATTCAGCTTCATATATTGGAGCCCTTGCTGGTAAAAGTCCTTCTCCGGGGGGGGGGGGGGAGGTATCATGCCACACGACAGTGGTGCTGAGAAAAACATGCTCTTGATGCTCAAACCTGCTGAATTTCCCATTTTTAATACCCTGGCTGGTGCTCCTAGTGTTGCTGAGCCCAGAACATCACACTGGATGTCCAAGTCACGGACCCAGCTGGGATGGATAAAAGCACAAGGACCCCACTGGCAGAGCCCAGGTGTCCAGAGCATCATTCCCAGAAGTTCCCCAAATTTACATCTTCCCACATGGAGCAGCAGCTCTCGGGGTCTTTCCTCTGTCTTTCACTGGGACATCTCAACCAGAGAAAAATCCCCCTTCCCCATCTCTAAACTAGACAAGAGAGAAGGGTGAATTTATCACCCCAGACCAAACCCTGAGGTGAAGCTCCAGAAAACACAGTGGGCTTTGGTGCTGAGCCCCATCTGCTCACCACCAAGGAATAAAACCTGGATGTGTGCATTCCCACTCCACCCATGGGTCATCTTTCCCACAACAGCTTCCTTACCCAGGCTAGAATCCCCAGCTGGGGGGGATTTATTTGGGAAGTCTCACCCAGGACCTCAGTCCTGTGATGCTCCTGTCCCCAGTGAATCAGGAAAAGCACCCATGGGGTCAATGGAAGGGCTGTGGGTCCCTTTCAGCTCCAGCACACACTGACCCAGCCAGGGTTGTTTTTTTTTGCCCTAACTGGGTATTTTTCTTGAGCTGGAAGAAATTATGAAATCTCAATGTTTTCATTGTGACTAACCCATGGAAGTGAACAATTTTGCCCTTGTTTTTGGATGGGTTTTAGTTGCTCTCCTTGTCTTTGCCTTTCATGCCCGCTTTTATCCGCTGATGAAGATATTAAACACCACCGGTCCCAGTACCGACCCCTGAGGGACTCCACTAGTCACAGGATTGTGTGTCCCAAGGCCGTATTTAAGCGCTCCCTTTGGATGCTCCTTCCCAGACACAGGTCAGATTCAAGGGCTGGTTTCCTCTGTTTCATGGGGCAGGAGGAGAGATGTGGGTAAAGCTGAGAGTCCCACAGGGCCCTCGGCAGCATTACCTGGGGCTCACAGGAGCAAGAAGCAGGGAAAATCTCCCCTGGACCATCTTTCCCCTGTCCGTGGCATCTCAGAGCAGTTCTCCAGGCTTAAAAACACCCTTGGGTGAACTTCATGCAGGGACAAGACTGCTTTTAGGAAAGGATCGTTGACTCAATGGGGAGAGATGCCATTAATACTGAATTAAATGAGCTGGAGTAATATTATTTCTGCTCCCCCACCTTGTTTTTACCCTCCTGCAAGCAGCCTACTGTTGGGGGGTCTTTAGCAAGCAATGGTCATGTGAGCAATCCAACCTTCGAGCCTGACCCGGATGCTGAAGCAGGATGGGAAGTTGGGAAAGGTGTGACGGTGGGAATGCATGCTTTAAGGTCGCAAATCAATTTATGCCACACTAGTGCTATTAGCCAATTAGTAGTTAGCAGAGTCTCGTGAAGAGTCTTGTGACTTAGTGCTCCGTCTATATAAACCGGGTTGTAACACCATTAAAGTGCCTTTCACAAGATTTATTAAGTCTCTATGTGATTGCTTGCCATGACTTCCCGCAAGTGGCACCCGAACAGGGACCCTCAGAACTGCTGCTAGAAGCTGATGCTGTCAGCGTGAAGAAAAGCAGACGGAGAGGGTAGAAAAGCCGACCGAAAGTTGTCGCTGCCCCGGCGACAGTCGTTCCGCAGTGCCCAGCGGACGGAGACGGTGTGCACCGAAGGACAACTGGTCCTGTTCGGAATTCTCACTAAAAAGGTTAGTGAGCGGTCGGGGAGGAGATGGGGTTTACGCTTACCAAAGTGAAGGAAGCGGTAATTAAGCTCCTCCAAGATATGCTCTCTGTGAGAGTAATTTCTTATGACGCACAAGCCCTGAAGGGTCTGCTGCAGTGGGCACGGGACAGAAACTTGATATCCGGGGTGAACACAGCATTTGAGCTGTCTGCCTGGGAAGCCATAGGCACGAGTCTGTGGGATGAAGTTAGTAACAGAGGAAAGAGTGGCAAAGAAGCCTATAAACGTTCGATACTGTGGAAACAAATAAGAGAGACTTTGAGCACAATGAAAGGGGAACGGGCTGCTGCTGCTGCTGCATATGCGGCTTTGACTCCCGGAGAGGAGAAAAAAGGGGGGGCCGACCCTGCACCCACGGCGGTTTCGTCTCCTTTTAATCCCTTCGCGCAGAATTTCGCGATTCCAGGTCCTCGGGGCTCCACCTCCCGAGTTAAACGTTCCACCCCTAACCCGCCGCCGCCCCTCCCCAGACTGCCGCCGCTGCCGCCTGCGCCGCCCCGTTTCACCTGGCGGAGCTCTGCCAGGCAGCGCCGCGCTTCTGAGCCTGAAACCGACTGAGACGAATGCGGAAGTAACAACAAAGGCAAAAACAGAAGTGGGTGGTCCATTATGCAGATCAGGGGCGGGTACTTATCCACCGCTCCCTTTTACACCGGCCCTGTCATCCCCGCCCTCGGGTGACGATACCAGCCCCGAGGACAACCCCGACCAGGCCTCCCCATCAGTGGACGAATGCATGAGAGATGTGATGGCACGCCTCAGCGAGCTGGAATTACAACATCACACCCTAGTGGAAAAAACAGCGGTTGCTGCTTCACTGGACAGATCTACACTTTTCAACCCCTTCACGTCAGGAGGCGTTTCCCCACAAGCTTCAGCTCTGCAACCGTCTGCCCCGCCGCTGCCGCCTCCAGAGCATCTCTTCACCGGAGCCAGAGATCCTCAGGACTCCACTGAGCGCTGGAGAGGAATCATCAAAGATGCAGTTGTTGAGGGGTCTTTTCTTCCGCAGGCTTTCCCTGTTATTTTATCCCCAACAGGTCAAAAGTGGGAGTCTTTTGATTGGAAAATGCTAGAGAAAGCTCGGTCTGCCATTGCGCAGTATGGGTTGCAGTCACAGCTCACTCAACAAATAATTAGCTATATTTTCACCACTGATTTGTTGATTCCATTTGATAGTACACAGGTTGCAAATGTTTTGCTTACTCCATCACAACAGCTCATGTTCCAAAGAACTTGGCAGAGATTGTGTGATGCGGAGCAAGCTAAACCACGCCAACAAAATGACCCATTATATGGAATTCAGGCCCAAATGCTATTGGGTATGGGACCTTTGGCCTCTGTACAAATGCAGTCTCAATTTTCAACAGAAGTTCTGCAGTTATCTCAACAACTAGCACTGCAGGGCATTTTTTCAGTGCATGAGCCAGGGAAGCCCTATGGGTTCACGCATGTCAAACAAGGGCCAAATGATAGCTATGCACAGTTTGTAGACAAATTATATTCTGCCATTGACAGTCACCCTGATCTTAATGAGGCCATGAAACAGCAAATGTTTAAAATGCTGGCCTTTGATAATGCCAATGAAAAAACCAAACGGGTCTTAGGGATGCTACCAAAAAATTCAGAGGTAGCTGATCTGATTGAATTGGCTGAACACACCACACAAATGAATAATGTGGCCTATGTTGCTGCTGCCTTGCAAGGAGCTATTGCTCCTACTATGAAAGGAGTCATTGCCCCCTTGTTAAAACAAAAAAAGGGAGGCAAAGAGAAAAAAGAAAAGAAGTGTTTTAATTGCGGCAAATTAGGTCACTGGAAAATTCAATGTAAAGCTTTAAAACGATCAAAATGGTGTGTTCATTGTCAAAAGGATAGCCATAACACATCAGAATGCAACGGTAAAGGTAAGGGAAACGGGAACAGGAGCGCCACGCCCTCTTGCACGATGACACAAATGCAGGGGGCTTGGGCAGCATCCCAACAGCAAAAGGATGCCTCTATACCATTCCCTCCGCCACAGCTGGAAGTGCTGGAGTGGACGTGGAACAGCCGTAGACGTCACTCTACAAGACACCGGAGTGCATCTAATAGATAGCAATATACAAGGGCCATTAGGTCATGGTCTTAGTGCCTTATTGTTAGGAAGATCTTCAACCTCTAGACGGGGTATTTTTGTTTTGCCTGGAGTAATTGATGCTGATTTTGTAGGAATTGTAAAAATAATGGATTATTTGTTAACACCACCTGTTTTTATTCCAAAAGGTAGCCGCATAGCTCAACTGGTTCCTTTTAAATCTTGTGTTCCTCGACCGGGTATAGCAGAAGGAGGAGGCGGGGGATTCGGCTCAACAGGATCGCCGCAAGTATCAGGACATATTGTTCCTTCAGACAGCCCCTGGAACACACCAATCTTCACTATTCCCAAGAAAGGTGGGAAGTGGAGATTGTTGCATGACTTAAGGGTAGTTAATGCAGTCATGGAAAATATGGGATCCTTGCAGCCGGGTTTGCCATCTCCTGTTATGCTACCCAAGGACTGGGATTTACTGATTATTGACTTGAAAGATTGTTTTTTCACAATTCCACTGTGTAAAGACGATGTAGAAAAGTTTGCCTTTTCGGTTCCCTCTGTTAACAAGGCCGAACCGGCAGAAAGATATCATTGGCTGGTCTTGCCTCAAGGCATGAAAACTTCTCCTATCATGTGCCAGGCATTTGTTGCCTGGGCCTTAGGACCAATTCGAAAGAAATATCTGCAACTGATAATTTATCACTATATGGAAGATATATTAATTGCTGGGAAACATTTGCAAAAAGAAACCATTTTAATAGCGATGACTAGAGAATTAGAGAAGAGGGGGTTAAAAATTGCCCCTGAAAAAATTCAACAGCAATCACCTTGGAAATATTTGGGCTGGATCATCACAGGAAGTAGTGTCAGACCACAAAAACTAGAAATCAAATCAGACATCAAAACGCTCAATGATATCCAGAAGCTGGTTGGCAATATTGAATGGGTAAGAGGTATCTGTGGCATAACAAATGATGATTTAAAACCTTCAATTCAGTTATTAGGCACCTCTACTCAAGCTAACAAGAAACGTGAGCTTGGTCCTGAACAGCAGTGTGCACTGAGCAAAACCAGTGAAAAAATAACACAATGTCATACAGCTCGATTTAATGCTCAGTATCCTATTGTCCTTATGATTGTCGACTCACAACAAGGTAGAGATTGGCCACTTGCCCTCATCATCCAATGGGTGCAGGAAGGGCCAAATCCTTTACGCATTTTAGAGTGGATATTTTCTCCTATGAGGCAGAGAAAAACCATTGTGACCCGAATTGGAATAATTGCGCAATTAATTATGAAAGGACGATCTAGAATTCAAGAAATAGCAGGAGCGGATCCACAATCAATTATTGTGCCATTGGTTCTGGAATATTTAGAATGGCTCATTAGAAATTCTCTTGCTCTGCAAATTGCCTGCGCAGATTTCACGGGTCTCCTCACAAATGTTCATCCTGCTCACCGCATGATCCCTATGCTGCAAAACCAGATCTTTGAGGAAGAGCCGTATCGGTCTGAAACACCGGTAAACGGTATCACTGTTTTCACTGATGCAGGAGAGAAAACTAAAAAGGCAGGAGTCACCTGGGAAAAGGAGCCTGGTCAATGGAATAGTCACATCATCCAGGGTGGGACCATAGACTCCTTGCAGACATTAGAGCTCCGAGCTGTAATATGGGCATTTCAACACTGGAATGATCAGCCACTGAATATTGTATCAGACTCTCTCTATGTGGTTGGAGTGGTGTGGCGCATGGAAAGGGCTATGCTTCGTGAGGTCTCGAATAAGCTGCTTGCTGAGCTGTTGCGAGAATTATTATTGACCTTAAATGACAGACGGCAATCATATTTCATCACCCATATTCGCAGTCACTTAATGACTGAACGATTGGCCATTGGAAACAATAAGGCTGATCAATTGGTAGCTCTGGCTTGGACTGGTCCACCTGTAAATATTTTTGAGCAAGCAAAAAATTCCCATGCATTTTTCTACCAATCAGCAAAAATGATAGCACGACAATTTCATTTGCCCTTGACAGATGCACAAGGGATCATGAAGTCCTGTCCAGCCTGTCAGAAAATAGGGTTTGGAATTGGCCTCGGGGTCAACCCTAAAGGACTGGGACCCTTGCAATTGTGGCAAATGTATGTGACACATGTTGTAGAGTTTGGCAGATTGAAATATGTCCATGTTGTAATTGACACATTTTCTATGGCTGTATGGGCGACAGCTCAAACTGGAGAGACTGCTAAACATGTTGAAAAACATCTATATTCCAGTTTTGCAATTTTAGGAGTCCCATTATCCCTCAAGACTGACAATGGCCCTGCATATACCTCTTGTAGATTTCAACAGTTTTGTCTCACTTGGGGTATTCAGCACACCACTGGTATTCCTCACTCCCCCACAGGACAAGCAATGGTCGAACGAGCCCATCAAACTCTGAAAGATTTGCTTCAAAAACAAAAAGGGGGAGAGCCCAGTACCCCAGCAGAAAAATTAGCTAAAGCTGTGTATGTGCTAAATTACCTGCGTCTCACAGGAGAAAGAAAAGATCCACCTATGGTAATTCATAGTGCAGTTTTAAAAACCGGGTTAGATGAACAACAGAAAATTTTGGTGCAGTATAAAAATCTCAACACAGGACTTTGGGAAGGACCAGCTGAAGTGAAACTAACTGGAAGAGGATATATGTGTTTGCTCACAGGTGAAGGTCTCCGATGGATTCCTTCTAGATGGGTAAAACCATGGAAGGAGCCGCAGTGCCAAGACTCGTCAGTAAAGGCTTTATCATCAAAATAAATTGTTAGAAGCCCCACACTGTTAATCTCAGACAGAACATGTGGGTGACGTGGGCAAATCGAAGGGGAAATAATCCTTTTGTTTATCAATGGCCCCGTCTGGCGACCTTTTTTTTTTTTGAACATGTTTAATTAGTGTTTTAGAATTTGTCAAAATAAGGTTAAGGGATTTATAAAAATAAGTTTATATTGAATTTGTTACTGAATGACAGTTATTAGGTAGTGATCCAACCCCCAGAAAACAAGTCAAGTAATAATAAGAGGCTATTTTAACACCATAGATGTCAGGACCAGATCCGCAGATGTCCTAGGTTGACATATGGGTGGTTCCCATGGTCCTTTAAAGAGGAGGGGATGACTTTGCCTTTTGGCTTTCCTTCAAGGTGCAGCCGGCCTTGTGGGGGGGAGCCCTTGGGTAAACAAACCCCAGGTGCCCCACATTGGAAAAATGAGTGCCAGGTGTCCTGTTTTGGCGACAGGGGCTGGGGCCACTTGCAGAAGGGTGGAGTGTCTGTCTGTGAGGTGGACACACTTTGCAGAGTTTTCCTGTTGGGGAAGGACCTCCTGATTCTCCCTGCAACTGGGCCCCGGTCAGGTTTGGCATTTGCAAACGGGGGCTTCGTGGAAAAACAATATGGGTCTACTTCTATATGATGAGCCTATTGACTTGGTTGTCTCCCATTCCTTCTGTGGGAGACTTTGTTTCTTTGTTAATTCTACCTATTATTGAATTCCACCTATTATTGGTTGCTATTATATTAAGGATTGTACTTTGTGTTTTCGAAAAGGTAACAAGCATGATTAAATATACCATGAAGAACGTATGGCTGGCTCAAGAAGAAAAAGGGGGAATTGTAGGAATGTATTTTAAAAGAGAATAACCATATAGTGAACCAGCCATACGGGATGTTGGCATAGGCATGTAGCTGCATTCTAGAAGCTACTTCAGAGGAAGAAAAAATAAGGAAGAGCAATAACCGCTTGCAGGAGTGAGCAGATAAGAGTGTCCAGTTGGACACTGCGTGAGAAGAACTCAAGAATCAACGAGAGCTGAACTGACTTGCATGTTTGCCTTGTGCTAGAGACCTTCAACAAATCAGATAATGCGTGACTGTGTGTAGGGATAGAAAACCTGTTTAAAAAGGGACAGACAGAATTAACTGAAGATTTAGATAGTGTTAGGCATGCTGTGTAGTAAAATAAGAACCGCTGTGAAATTTTTCTGTTCTTAGCCCTAGGTCAAGGTTGTAAAGATTTTAGATGAAATGCGTCACATGAATCTGTCTAACCATTCTTTCTCTATTCATAAGCAACTGCAGCAATTAAAAGAGAATATGAAGAAACTCACCATCATAATTTCCTCGTTGTTCCCATCATTGGTTTGGATTGCTCAAAATTAAGAAGGGGGATTTGTTGGGGGGTTTTTAGCAAGCAATGGTCATGTGAGCAATCCAACCTTCGAGCCTGACCCGGATGCTGAAGCAGGATGGGAAGTTGGGAAAGGTGTGACGGTGTAAATGCATGCTTTAAGGTCGCAAATCAATTTATGCCACGCTAGTGCTGTTAACCAATTAGTAGCTAGAAGAGTCTCGTGAAGAGTCTTGTGACTTAGTGCTCTGTATATATATAAACTGGGTTGTAACGCCATTAAAGTGCCTTTCACAAGATTTATTAAGTCTCTGTGTGATTGCTTGCCATGACTTCCCGCAGCCTACTCCTGGCCGAGCCCTGGCACTGTGGTGTCCCTTGGGATGAGCATTGGTGCAAAGGCACATTTACTCTCCCGCAAAAGCTGATACTGCCATGACCGCCCCGAGGGGAATCCCAGCAGTGCTGGAATTAGCTCAGCAGACATGAGCTTTTCCAAGCATGTCCTCGGCACGATGCATGAGATCGTGAGATATTTTACAGCTCTGGTCACACCTATGACCACAGACACTCCAGGAAGAGAAGGCATTTCTGTGCTGTCTTTTGCTAGCACAGATGCTGGCAAACTTTTGGAGCTGAAACTCAGAGGCGGATCAGCCCCGATTACCCCAACCCAGGCTCAGCTCCACATTGCTCAGTGCAATAATTAACCTGAAATAAATTCATGCATAGTTCAACAAGGAGTCCTCACCACTCACCCAGCTCCATCTCTTGGTTGTTTTCTGCCCGTCCCAAGTAGAAGCTCATCTGCACACTGAAAAGCACCTTTTCACCTGATGTTCCACTTTCTTTTCCCTCCCTGCCAGCACAGGTGCACAGCCTGGAGCACATCTGAGCCCAAACCTAATGTCCGTAAATAAAAGCAATAAATTAAGGATTTTTTCAGGAGCAATTAATTGCCCAAAGCAACATGTACTTCAACACAGGATGGTCTTTGTCCACCAAACCCTGTCCAGAGCTAAAGCAAACAGCCAGCAGGCTGTGGCTTGGAGCTCTGCTCCTGCTCTTCCACCGCAGTTTAAATGTCCCTGTTGAGGTGCTGCCCTGGCTCAGAGCTGACCACGTTCCCATCGCACCCGTTCATGTCCTGCCATTACATTCCCATCACTGATCTGAGGTTGTGCAATAACTCAGGCCCTGCCACTACCAGCAGGATGTTCCTGGCAAATATTGGTGTCACACCGGCATGTGGCTGCATGATGTTGCCCTGCAAAAGTCCTCGAGAAGTTAATGCTCCAGACGCAGCATGGGGACCTGGCTGGGATGTGCATTACTCATGGAGGGCTTGAAAATAACGGCCTTCTCCATCTCGCAGAGAGTTTCTAAATGAGCCAGAACACTTATCTTAATTTCCCCAGCTCAGCAATGTAATTAAAAAGAGATTTGCTATTGAGACATTTTTGGCACTCTCATAGCATCTCCTGTCTCTGCTCTTCCAAGCTGTGATGGAGAAGGAGAGATGGCAGGGTGTTTTGCCAATTACTAGGCCTAGTGCAAAGGACGCAGCCAACAGAAAAACAATCCAGTAAGCAGATTCCATTGCACATAGAGGAGTCAGTATATGGGGGATCGCTGGGGGTACAATCAAGTCAGATAGATCACACATAATAGACATCAACCCCAGGAATGACACAGCACGACCAATAATAGGTGGAATAAACAAAGATACAAGGTATCCCATAGAAAAAATGGAAGACAACCAAGTCAATAGGCTGATCATATACAATAGAAGTAGCCACATATTGTCCCCCCCCACAAAGCCTGTGTTTGTAAATGCCAGACCTGACTGGGGCCCAGTTGCATGAAGAGTCAGGAAGTCCTTCCCCAACAGGGAAACTCTGCAAAGTGCATCCACCTCACAGACAGACACTCCACCCTTCCTGCAAGTGGTCCCAGCTTTTATGCCCAAAGCAGGACACCTGGCACTCATTTACCCAATGCAGGGTACCTGGGGCTTGTTTACCCAAGGGCTTTCCTTACAAGGCTGGCCACACCTTGGAGGAAAGTCAAAAGGCAAACTCATTCCCTCCTCTTAAAGGACCATGGGGCCCACCCATATGTCAACCTTAATTCAGGGCTTGGGGTTCAGACCCCAGCACTTCACAGGGGTAGACATGGCATCCAGGAGGGAAACACTGACATTCCACTGGGATATCCCAGTGACCAGTGATCCCCTCTCCAGGTGCTGTGGGTCTGGATGCGGGGCTGTATGTGTGCAGCAGGGATGCAGGTAACAGTCCCTGGGCACTCCAATAACAGCCATGCCTGGCAAAAGCACTAGGAAAAGCCCTTTTCTTTGACAGATGTGATGACAGAGCAGGGACCCCCCCCTGTTTTACATGCCAGGAGGGTCAGCATGTTGTGCTGGTGCCAGCAGACATTCAGGGGCTCACCAGCATGGCCAGAGCTGCTTGCCCTCCCCCAGCTCCCAGCTCTTTCATCACTCCAGAAAAAGCCTTCCTGACCTCTAGAGCTAAAATCAGTCTTTCCCTGGCTCCTGGCTTTCATGTCGTCCCCCCTGGAGTGCTTTTTGCATCTGTTTCATAAATGATGTACATGAAGCTGAGCCGCAGTCGAGGCTTTAGCTCCTAAGCAAATCCTTCCGGGGGGAAAGGTCCACTCACTCCTTTTCTCCCAGCTACAGCCTGTAAATCCTCATCCACACAATAAAAACAAACTCCAGTAGTTCATTTTGTGGGCTCTTTTCCAAAGCTTTTAGACAGCTGGAGTGTGATTTTTGTGCTGATGAAGCGATGGAGGAGGGCTTAAGTGAAACAATACTGTGGTGGCTGCGAGGTTTGCTGGTGGTTCACAGCTCAGAGTGAACCCCAGGGAACTGCCACATCTCCAAGTTCTCCTACAAACCATGGAAATCGCCACTCCAGCTCCTGGGATAGCAAAAAAGGATTTAAAAAACATTGGCCACCCCTGGAGCATGGCTGGAGGAGTGCCGGGAGCCAAGTGCTTAATGAAATCCCAGCTCCCAGCTTGCCCTCCTAAACCACACAAACTTCCCCAAAGTGTTTGGGATGGAACAAAGTCATCAATCAGGTATTTTAACTCCCATCTCCGTAAACAGGAGCGAGCCCAGAAACACGGAGCAGGGGAAAAATAACCGTCAGCTCCCTTCAGTGGAGCGAAGAGGGTGTGGGGAGGGAGGATGGGGGCAGCCAGCAGGGAACTGAGCACAGCATCAGCCCCAAAGGGTGTTTCATGGACCCCACAGGGTATTTCATGGAGCACTTCACACACCCCACAGCCTGTAAATCCCACATGCAGCCCTGAGAGCAGCCCCACCATTCACGTCACCCTCCCGGTGCAATGCAGTCAGTGTCGGTGACGGTCACTCTGCCGATGCTGTATCGGAAAGGGTGGGAGGCACAAATAGCTGGGATGAGCATCACCAGCTGTTTTTTCCCCTGGGTTTATTAGAAGGACACAAGAAGGGTGATGGAGACAACCATGGAAGAGCGTGGAGAGGGAGGTGCTGTTGCACCATCAGTTATCACACTCCTCTTACACTGCCCCATCCATGGCACCGGCTTGGGGGGAGCATTAAACATGGCAGTGTTCACATAAATATATTATGGCCTTATAATTACACATTGGTGATGAAATAATGGACAAATCCCATGAGAGCCAGGCAGGTCCCCTAGGGTTAATCTGGGAGTGGAATGCATCTGTGAGGCCATGGCTTTGCTGCACCAATGCTTTGGTTGGGAAACATCAGCTTTGGACAGCTGAACCCAAAGCCAGAAAGATAAAAGTGGTTTGGTCTGGATTGCATCCTTCCCTGCTGTCCAAGGGTGCTACAGCCCTGCAGAGTGATGGCCTGGCTGCATCTGGGCACAGGGGAGCATCCCCATGTCCCCTTCGCCCCATGGGTCAGGGCATCGACCACCTCGGGCAGATGGAAAGCAGCCAAGCATCTCCTGGCGCCGCGGTACAGCCAGTGGTGCTCAGCACTGGAAACATCTGGGGATCTGCTCATGCTGCTCCATCCAACATCAGCCACACACCGGAGCTGCAGTGAGGGATGGTGAAGCTGAGAGAGATTGTGCAACCGGACTGTTCTAGAGACTTGGTTTTTGCATGAACTCACACATCCCATATGCACTCCTGAAGCCGTACACGTCTCCTGAGCCAGCCTTGCAGGAGCCACACTGAAGAGGAGACACACTAAGGAGGCTGCAAAATCCCATGTGAAACACCCATGGCTGTGCTGGGCCAGAGCTAATGCCTGGGTTCCACAACATAAAAAATAACATCCTTTGCCTTTTGCAGAAAAGCATGTTTCTTTACCCTGCAGTGTGACCCATGGAAACCAGTGCCACCATGTGCCAAGTGGCCAGTGGAACTGGAGCTGCCTGCCGAGGCATCGGTGCTGTGCCAGGGATGGCCTGGTTGCAGTGGGAGGAAGGTGCCATCCGTGGAAGATGAATTCCTTAATCTGGGTCTCACACCTTTCCCACATCTTGTCCTCATCACAGAAAACGCGGCCAAACTCCATGTTAATCCCACAGGTCCCGGGCCTCTGTCGTGCCGGGTGCTCCTTACCCATCAGATAAATATTATGACGTGTTTTGGCACATCTCAGGTGTTTTTTCCTTTTCCCTCGTAAACACAAACAGGAGCTGGTGAAGACCACCACCAATTATTTCTTATGTGACACCCTGATCGATATTTCTCTTGCACCACTCCTGCTGCAGTGGGGCCGGCAAGGATTACTAAGAGGCAGCCCAGGACACTGCTGGCACATCCCGCTCACCCCTGGCCACCCTGACACACATCCCCATCCCTCTGGGGTGGCTCCTGCCATGCACCGCACACGCTTTCACACCATAATCCTACAGCAAACTGGCAGCATGGCCCCACGGAGAGGGGGCCACAGGGGCTGCGTGTGTGGGTGGAATTCACTCGCACACAGCCTCGCACGCTTTGTGCAATGCCCAGGAACTCGAGCCAGGACTGGCTGCCAGCTTGCCTCCCCAGGTGCCTCTGAGAAATAGATATGAGGCCCTGGTTGAATATAGCCAGACTAATGAGGATGTGGTGCATAGGCAACCTACATCAGAGGTCTCACCACAGACAGGAAAACCTCATAGAAAAATAACAACCTCTTCCACAAGGAAGAAGAGAAGAGTGCTAGTTGTTGGGGACTCACTCCTGAAGGGAACTGAGGGCCCAATATGCAGAGCTGACCCTCATCACAGGGAGGTCTGCAGTCTGCCTGGAGCCCAAATCAGGGATATCGCCCGGAAGCTCCACAACCTGGTGCAGTCGACAGACTACTACCCACTACTGATCTTCCAGACAGGTGGGGAGGAAGCTGCATCCCGTAGCCTGAGGGGGATGAAGAAAGACTTCAAGGCCTTGGGACGGTTGGTGAAAGAGTCTGGGGCACAGGTTATCTTCTCCTCCCTCCTTCCATTTTCAGGTGATGACATGGGACGCAATAGGAGGATTCATTCTGTAAATGCCTAGCTATGAGACTGGTGCTACAGGCAGGGCTTTGGGTTCTTTGATAATGGCTGGTTTTATAAGACTAGAGACCTGATGGTAATAACTGGGGAAGGCTTACCTCGTAGGGGCAAAAGTGTTCTGGGACAGGTATTAGCAGGGCTCATTCGGAGAGCTTTAAACTAGATTTGAAGGGGGATGGGGTTGTAGCTGGCCTTGCACCACTGGGGCAGTGCTTTAGTATTGATGAAGACCAGGAGGCCTCCCACCCTCCTAGGGTGAAATCGGTGTGCTCGGCTCGCTCTCTGAAATGCCTGTACACCAATGCACACAGCATGGGGAATAAACAGGAGGAGTTAGAAATCCGTGTTCGGTCAGGGGGTTATGATCTAGTGGCGATTACAGAGATCTGGTGGGACAGCTCGCATGACTGGAATGTGGTCACGGATGGCTGTGTCCTTTTCAGGAAAGATAGGCCAGCGAGGCGAGGTGGTGAAGTTGCTCTTTACGTGAGTGAGCAACTAGGGTTGAGTTCTGTCCAGGGGCGGATCAGGAGCGAGTTGAGAGCTTGTGGGTGTGAATTAAGGGGCAGGCTGGCATGGGTGATACTGTTGTGGGTGTCTATTACAGGCCACCGGATCAGGGTGAGGAGGTTGATGAGGCCTTCTACAGGCAGCTGATAGCGGTCTCGCAAATGCAGGCCCTGGTTGTCATGGGGGACTTCAACTACCCTGATATTTGCTGGGAGGCCTACTCAGCCAGCCAGCCACAGTCCAGGAGGTTCCTTCAGTGCATTGATGATAACTTCCTGATGCAAATGGTGGATGAGCCAACTAGGAGAGGAGCACTGCTGGATCTTATTCTCACAAACAAGGAGGGTCTGGTTGAAGCGCTGAAGGTTGAGGGTAGCCTTGGTTGCAGTGACCATGAGATGGTGGAGTTCAGGATCTCATGTGGCAGGAACAGAATACCTAGCAGAACTACAACCCTGGACTTCAGTAGGGCCAACTTTGGCCTTTCCAAGCAATTGCTAGGGGAAATCCCATGGGACAGGGTACTTGAAGGTAAAAGGGCCCAAGATAGTTGGTTAGCGTTCAAGGACCTCTTCTTCCGAGCTCAAGACCAGTGCATCCCAACAGGTAGGAAGTCAAGAAAGGGTGCCGGGAGACCTGCATAGTTAAACAGGGAACTGCTGGGCAAACTCAAGGGGAAGAAGAGAGAATGTACAGATCATGGAAGGAGGGGCCGGCCACTTGGGAGGAATATAAGTCTGTTGTCAGAGGATGCAGGGAGGTGACTAGGAAGGCCAAGGCCTCCTTGGAATTAAACCTTGCAAGAAAGGTCAAGGACAACAGAAAGGGCTTCTTCAAATACATTGCAGATAAAACTAACACTAGAGGCAATGTAGGCCCAATGGTGAATGAGGTGGGTGCCCTGGTGACAGAGGATAAAAAGAAGGGAGAGTTACTGAATGCCTACTTTGCCTCTGTCTATACTGCTGGAGGCTGTCCTGAGGAGCCCAGGACCCCTGAGGCTCCAGAGGAAGTCAGGATAGGGGAGGAGTTGGTCCTGGTTGATGAGGACTGGGTTAGGGATCAGTTACGCAACCTGAACATCCATAAATCCATGGGTCCTGATGGCATGCACTCATGGGTGCTGAGGGAGCTGGCGGATGTCATTGCTAGGCCACTCTCCATCATCTTTGTTAAGTCATGGGGAATGGGAGAGGTGCCTGAGGACTGGAGGAAAGCAAATGTCACTCCAGTCTTCAAAAAAGGCAAGAAGGAAGACCCGGGTAACTATAGACCGATCAGCCTCACCTCCATCCCTGGAAAGGTGAAGGGAACAACTTATCCTGGGGTCTGTCTCTAGGCATGTCAAGGATAAGAGGGTCATTAGGGGCAGTCAACATGTCTTCACCAAGGGGAAGTCATGCTTGACCAACCTGATAGCCTTTTATGAGGACATAACCCAGTGGAGAGATGATGGTAAAGCAGTGGATGTGGTCTTCCTTGATTTCAGTAAAGCATTTGACACAGTCTCCCACAGCATCCTCACAGCTAAACTGAGGAAGTGTGGTCTGGATGATTGGATAGTGAGGTGGATTGTGAAGTGGCTGAAGCAAAGAAGCCAGAGAGTTGTGGTCAGTGGGACAGAATCTAGTTGGAGGCCTCTATCTAGTGGAGTCCCTCAGGGGTCAGTACTGGGACCAGTACTATTCAATATAGTCATCAATGATTTGGATGAGGGAATAGAGTGCTCTGTCAGCAAGTTTGCTGATGACACAAAACTGGGAGGAGTGGCTGACACACCAGAAGGCTGTGCTGCCATTCAGAGAGACCTAGACAGGCTGGAGAGTTGGGCGGGGAGAAATGTAATGAAATATAACAAGGGCAAGTGTAGAGTCTTGCATCTGGGGAAGAACAACCCCATGTGCCAGTATAAGTTGGGGACTGACCTGCTTGAGAGCAGCGTAGGGGAAAGGGACCTGGGGGTCCTGGTGGACAGCAGGATGACCATGAGCCAGCAATGTGCCCTTGTGGCCAAGAAGGCCAATGGCATCCTGGGGTGTATTAGAAGGGGTGTGGTTAGTAGGTCAAGAGAGGTTCTCCTCCCCCTCTACTCTGCCCTGGTGAGGTTGCATCTGGAATATTGTGTCCAGTTCTGGGCCCCCCAGTTCAAGAAGGACAGGGAACTACTTGAGAGAGTCCAGCGCAGAGCCACAAAGATGATTAAGGGAGTGGAACATCTCCCTTATGAGGAAAGGCTGAGGGAGCTGGGTCTCTTTAGCTTGGAGAAGACTGAGGGGTGACCTTATTAATGTCTATAAATATGTAAAGGGTGAGTGTCATGAGGATGGAGCCAGGCTCTTCTCAGTGACATCCAATGATAGGACAAGGGGCAATGGGTACAAGCTGGAACATAGGAGGTTCCGCATAAATGTGAGGAAAAACTTCTTCACAGTGAGGGTAACAGAGCACTGGAACTGGCTGCCCAGAGAGGTTGTGGAGTCTCCTTGTCTGGAGACATTCAAAGCCCGCCTGGACATGTTCCTGTGTCACCTGATTTAGGTATTCCTGCTCTGGCAGGGGGATTGGACTAGATGATCTTTTGAGGTCCCTTCCAATCCCTAACATTCTGTGATTCTGTGAGGTTACATGGGAAAAACATGGCTGCAGAGGGAGGCAGGACCTGGGGGTGTCAAAGCTAGCCTGGGGTATGTAGGGACCTCTCATTAGAGGCCTTTGCTAGATCTCCCCATGGCTCAAGAGAGATGTAGTCACAATTATTTGCAAGATGTGACCTGCCTCTGCAGCTCTGCACTACCCCGGGTGTCCAAACCACACATTCAGCTTTGCCCATTGTCCTTGTGTCCCCACAGCACCCTCATTTGACCCCTGCCAGAGCCAGCATGGGGGCAGAGGTGAGTGGGCAGCGTGGGGGTCAGCACCCAGCTGAGCTCTGCCCCATGCTGACGAAACATGGGAACCCCACAGGCAACGCTGGGTGGGCACTGTGTTTGTCCCAGACTGGACAAGAACCAAAAAGCATCCCCAAAACTCATTGCACCGCGTGCCTGTATGCTGTATCTCCATCTCGAACACTCAGCAGCATCTATTTGGGATCTGGACCCAGGGTGAACCCCTAACAGTGATGGTGCCATGCCAGGACATGTTGCCCACACCAGGATGTGGTACCCAGACCATGCCCTGTGCCACCACCGGCAGCACCCTGCCATGCCATGGCATCACCACCAGTTCTGGCGGCTGCCGTTTTGCCGAGGGTTTATGTTTACCGTCACCTTGTTAAGGGATTATTCAGCCTGTGGTTTCCTCGCTCGTCTGATCTGTTTTTGCTCAGCAGCCGGTGGCTCGCTGCCATCCCCTAAGCTACATGCCAGGCTACATAAGCGACCTTACTGCCTTGGCTGCGGGGAGGCTCGTGCGCAGCCCGGCTTGGCAGCAGCGCAGGGGAGGCTTCAGTAAGCTGTAACTCTTTCTTCCCAACCATCTGTAAATCCCTTAACCCACCACTGACAAGCCCTCGCCTCACCCCTGGACTGCAGCTGAGCTGGCAGCTCCGGGGCAAGAGGATGGGACTCTCCTTAATTGGGGTTTTTATGGGTTTTGTAGGTAAGAGCAAAAAAACCAACCCAACCCTAAGTTTTTCCCCTTTGTCACAGCTAGTGGTTATATCATTTTGCTGTGTTATTAAGGTGGCATAATTAAGAGCGGCTGCAATTGAGGGTGAGGCGGAAATTAATTAATGGGCCGATGAAGGTGCAGAGGCTGCAGGTTGGAAAACATCAGTGGGGATGTGGCTCTCCACATCCCACTTCTCCCCTCCTCGTCCCAGCTAAATGGGTTTGGGGGAGAGTTATGGGGATGGTCGAGTGGGGGGTCGGTGGGGATGATGTTTGATCTCCCATGGCTCCATCCCATGCCAGCTCCCCCAGACCCCTGCCAGAGAGGGGATATGGTTGATATTGAACCCTCCCCACCCCTGGGATCCGTCCACTTGATCCCCCCCTTTCCCAGCATCATGTGTCCTGGGGACAGAGGGACACATCCTATCCCAAACCCAGCGCCGAACAAGTCACAGCCAGCTCCCAAAATAGCCACTGGGTGGGAAACAGGCTTTCAGCCCAGATTAATTTTTCCTGGTTATTGTCTGGCTGCGAGTTCATGGCCCCGCCGTAAGCCCACAAACCACTGCTCATGTGTTGCTTGTTATTTTTGCTTGACTGGGATTTGCTGAGTCATAATCAAAGTATTTCCTAGCCCCACATTCCCTGCTCTCGGAGGGGATGATTAATACCACTTACAGCATGTTCTCGCTGCCGGCTGCTCTGCATCAGCCTCATTTTATGGGTAAACTGAGGCACTGAAAGGCTGAGGCAACCTTTTCCTCTCCCAAATTCATTAATTTTGGGTGCATAAAATAAAGCACCTGGAATTTCAGCTGGTCTCACTCAGGATAACACCAGCTCCATGGGTACCTTCAGAAAATAAATACCCAAATGCTTGATGCCGCAGGGCTGAGAGACTCAAAATCTGAAGTTGCTGAGCCAGGGAAGAGCAACACAAAGCCTCAGTCTCTCATCTCTGCATGCAGTGAAAGGGAAATATTTGGCTTCTTGCTCACATTTTCAGAGGTTTGGCTTGTGCACAGGGTTTTCTGCTTTCAGAGGTGCTCAGGAGCCTTCCCCCTCCCCACGCTCCCAGGATGTATTGGGATAAGATGCTATCTTTGCGCTAAGCCCAGTTTGCAGGCAGAGGGATGGAGACATGGACATGTTCCTGCTCATGTGAGGGGCAGAGTGGGGTGCCGGGGGACCCATGGAGCCACATGGGCTGTGAGAACATCCCTGCAGAAGTATTTAAGCTGTTAAAAAGTGCTTTAAGGAGATGTCATTACAAAGCAGCGCTCTGCAGAATAGATCTGGGCTCAGATGTGACGGTGAGCAGCAGAGGGGATGTGAGTGTAGTCACAGGGACCTTGCTGCTCCCCTCTCGGGGGGTAAATGGAGGGCTGCTGGGGGTGGGTGGGTGGTATAAGCATCCCTGTGGCATGTTTTGGACTGATTCAGCCTGGGAGAAGCTCCCTGAAGGTGGCAGGACCCTGAGTGAGCCTCAACACAGCTGGGCTTGTCTCCACAGGTCTGGGGAAGGTGCTGTGGGTACTTCAAGAAGCCCCTGGTCACCTCTGGAGACAACGATGACCACAGCAAAATGACTGATCCTCCTCCTGGGAGCTACATCTGGTTTAGGTGAAGGTTAAATGTTTCTGTTCCTGTCACTGTGCTGTCCCAGGCTCATGGGCACACCAGCATGAAGGCACATCCGTCGGCAGCCAGTGAGCCAGCAGACACGGGTCCAACATCAATGCCGGGCACTGCTCTGGATCAGTGCAGTATTTGCCGGGCCAAACAACTTCCAGACAAGGGCTGGCACCCATCCAGCCCCCGGCACATGGGCAAAACTCATCTGTGAGTCAGTCAGCCTCTGGTTGACCAGGGATGAGCACCCCTGCTCACCGGACATGCTGGGACCATACCTGCCTGCTGCCCCCAAGGCCCCATGGTGGCTAGCCCACACCCTGGCTCCCCTCTGCTTCCAGCAGACCCACCCTGGCCAGTGCCTGATCCATCGCCCAAGCACAAACCATCCCCCTTGGGCACACGGGCAGCCAGAAAGTGCAGAAACAGTCCATGTCCCATAGCAACAACCATCCTCATTAGGTCCAACCTCATCCACCTAGGGTTCATTTCTCCCTGTGCAGGGAGAGGCAGGATATATTTTATATTTCCAGCTATAAAAAAATGATTTAATCTGATCTGCTCCAACACAGAAACCACAAACATTTTTTTCTTGGGCACTAAGGGAAATAGCAAATTTTCATCGTACCTGAGCTGCAGTGATGCTGTGGGGCATCTCCTGCCCTGCATCCCACAGGAGCTCTAACCAGCCACAACCCAAAGGGAAATCTGAAAAACTGAGCCTAAGGATGTCCAATCCCTTGAATCCAATTAATTTATTATTAATCTAAAATAATCTCTAATTTATTGACCCGTAGGTCAAAGGCTTCTGAAACCAGCCCTCGGCAGGATCCAGATAGGACACAAAACCTTCAGCCCGCTGGTAATGCTCAGCTTGGAGAGTAGGTAATTGCCCACCTTGGGCAGCTTTCCTTTGCCAGGATGAGGGTATTTATACATGTATTGTTTTTTTTTTTCAGTCTTCATTTACAACCAAACAATATTCTTTGAGTAAATGAGAACATTTAGGCAATGGAATAAATGTTAATCATCCGCTATGTCCTGTAGGGTTTTGTCTATCGCTGACACATGCTGTTGGCTCCTCTCCTGGAAAAGTGAAGGTCAAGTGCATGACTACAGCCCCAACTCCCGTGGGAGGCACATGTGGCCCTGGGAGGGTGAGGAGCACCCAGGGATGGGCAAGAACACGCTCCCACGTGCCTTTCCCCTGCCCAGCCTGTCTCCATGCCCAGGGCAGTTGAGGAAAACATTGCTTTAGAATCAAAGCCTGTGGGGCACTGATTACCCATAGAGTCTGCTCTGCTCATTAATCCCGAGGAGATACCCTCACCCCTCAAGCTTTACTGCCCAGTGCTCGGGATTTAAATTCCAGCAGCAACTGAAAGGGCTGGATGTGCTGATGGCATAGTCGAGGGATTAGAGGACTTTCCCAGCCTCCTGTCCTGCTCCCAGCAGCTCTCTTAGCCGCTGGGGAGAATCAAAGCACTTAAAACACTCAGAGAGAGGTCCCCTCCACCTGCTGAGAGGTATCTTTAGGAAAACTACCAGGAAAATTGTTTCCCCTCAAAGTGCACAAGGCAGTGATGCTGAGGCTGGGGCTGGCAGAGCAGGGAATGACTCCTGGTTTGCTAGGGAGAAATAAAACAAAACCTTGTGTTTTTGAACAATGCAATGGAAAACCGAAGCATCTGCCTTTGGCAGCAATGAGCTGTAAACTCAGTTTTTGCCTCCAGGAGAGGGTGTGCCTGACCTGGCCAGGTTGAGCAGCTGGGCTGGGTGCCCCGCATGCTTCTTGCCCGAATCACCCCGCGTGTTCTCTGCCCACAGGTACGAGGAGTAGCTCTCGAAGGGGAGACCCGACCTTCACCTACATCAGATGCAGTAAGTTCCTGCTGGATGGTGCCGTGGGGTAGCCCTGTCCCTCCACACATCCCTGTCACCCCTCAAGCCCCTCGGCTTCTCCCCCGTCCTCCACTTTCTGCTTTTTCTGCTGTTGAGGTGCTACCCAGAGCCATTTTCCTCCACAGGACTCCCCTCCTCCTTTCTTATCATCACCAGCCCTGCAGATTAAAGCAGCCAATCCCAAACAAGCATCTTACTGAGACCCCAGTTTAACCTGTTGCACTTAAATTTTTGCTTGGGGCAAGTATAGATGAGCATTTATCCACAGGAAGGGGCCACATCCCCAAGCCCATCTTCTCCTGCATCCCCCAAACTGCTAAATAAGATCTAAGGATGTGCCACTCCAGATGCCAACAGATTAAAAACTCACCCATCTAAGCCAAGTGCTGGCTCCGAACTAGACATGATGCTTCTGTGGCTGCTCTCATTTAAATGGTCTTTTCCAGGCACCTCCTTTTGTAAGCCAGGGCTTCGGTTTCGACCATCACTACGTGCCTGTCTGTCTTTCTAGAAAATAACCCAACCTGGTTTATTACAAATCGGGTGGAAGGGTAGGTGTGGGAGATGACATGGCACATATCTCCAAGAAACCTTATTTTTAGAAACTTCAGTCACAAATGCATCCTCATAAACGTTATTAGAACACTGTCATTTAAAAATAAACCCAAACCACAGACTTGGAGTGGATCTCATCAATTCAAAGCAGCTTAAATTAATACCATCTAGTAGCCTGGTTAAAGAAATACCTTTAAAAATCTAACCACATATTAGACTCTCAATAAACCCTAACATGCTCAGCCTGCTTGGCAGCATCTTAGGCTTCTGTTTGCACAGTAAAACTGGACACACACTTCCCCTATAGAGAACATATGCTGAAGTATGGTTAAAGACATTCAACACGATCATAGCAACAATTTCACCTTTTTTTTTTTTGTTTTCTTATTTAACTACATTTGAAACGCAGGCGAGCGTTGCCCCTCAGCCAGCATTTAAATGACAATGTGTGTTTGATTTCTTTTAAGCCGAAATTATTCAACACTAAGCATGAGCCGAGTGCACTTTGCTCCCCTCCAGTTTATCTTAATCATGCTGAATTGAGTAGCCTGCAGGGAATTAAGTCAGAAGCATTCAGGTGCCTTCTCATGCTTTATTTCCCATCTCCCTGAACATGCTTTGAGTTTGTTTAATCCATGTGGTGCATAATATCCAAATGCATATAGAAGCTGTTATGTAGAAGCTATATAGAAGCTGCTAAGAAAACAACTGCCCATTTTCAGGCATCTGTATGTGTAATGTGCATCTCAGTAACACACCACTGATGTTATTCAAGGTCCACTGGTGCAAGATTCAAAAAGGTTTTTGTCTCCATGGTCAAAATGGAGCGAGTGCTCAGGAAAGTGTGGCCAAACCGGTGTGCAGAAGCGTACCAGATCCTGCCTAGCTGAGCACTTCTGGGGCATGCACTGTAACGAAGCAACTGAGGAAGGGTGGCTCTGCATTGGGCATGTTTGCTCAGGTGCTCCTATAACCTCACTTATGGGCAGGGTATGATGTCCTGATCTCACCACTGCGTAGGCGTTGTACTCCCTTCATGGTCATTTTACCATCTTTCTCTTCCTTGTTGGAATTTTGTGATGCCGGTACCTTCCCAAGCAGGGCTGGAGAGTACCAGGGAGCAGAGCACTGGGAGTTTACAGCCAAATAGCACGATAAGGGGAGGATCCAGATATGGGGAGTCATCAGGGATCCATAAAGATCCTGGAGATAAAGAAAAAGTCTCATTAATATTGTTATAACATCAGCTCTCAAGGTGGAGTCAGTGATGGCAGGCAGCTGCCTCCATGCAGTCTCCAGGAGAAGAGTTGGGAATATTCAATTGCCACAGCACCTGCTGAAGGGGCTTGTAATTAATTATATTGTTCTTATAATCCTCTTTTAAGCAAATCATTCTGAAAATAGTCTGTTTTCCTCCAGGGAAGTTGTTTCAGGTTTTCCCTGATTTCTTCCATTTATTTCCAGCTATAAAAAAAATTATCAGGTAGCTGCTGCACAGGGATGCTCTGTGATTGTAAAAGGAATGACCTGAGCCCTTGCCTTGGGAAGGGACAGATTATTATTTAGAATTAATCACTATAGGTAATGAAAATGTTTCAGAATCACTCTTTGGGAGACCATTCGTTAAACCCATTGGGTAATGCTCATTTGGCAATTAACCTATGTCCTGCCCAAGCCAGGATACCACTGAATAAGGGGAGACAGCTTTTAAGATAGACCAAAGTAATGATTTTTGGGTATGAGTTGGTAACAGAAACCTACAAAGTTTAAGGCATTTAGATTTGTAATTTTGCCAGGGTTGAGCTAAGAGCTTATGTGCTGATCTGGATTCAATTTTCCCCGAAATTCAGCCCTTTGGGGAAGGTAAATAACAGTTCCTAGCTGTAATTATATCCATGTGGCTGCTTTCTACTAATTGTCAGGTTCAAAATTACATTTCCCTGTGTTTCTAATGCACAGATGTTGAAAATCAGTAAAAATATGGTTTGGATACAATTTATTCCTTATGCAGTATCTGCCTTATTGCATCTAAATTAAAAGCAGATACGAGATCGTGCCATGAGTGTTATGGGGACTTGGGTCTGCTTTCTGACCTGCTTGCCTCTCCTCCAGCCTGCAACATCACCTGCACCATGGGCCGCGTCAATGCTGACTGTGATGCCTGCATGTGTGAGGATGCCACCCTGCATGGGAAGGTCTCTCTTGAGGATGGGTCACCTGCTACTGATGCCCGGGTTTACCTGCAAGCCAAGAAACTCAAGCTGTTGACAACGGCCGATAAGAGGGGCATGTTTAGGATCCCGGGGGTTTGTCCCGATGGCAAAAACAACCTTAAAATAAAGAAAGCCAAATATGCAACAGCAACTGTCACTGTGCCCGAGAGCAACAGAAGAAACCTGGCGATCCACGTGCAGCTGCAACGATCAGGTAGTCCCAAAAGAGGGGGAGGATGCAGGAGGCTTTACGCACTAATCAGAAATAAATTGTGATTTTAGGAGGAGAAGAGTAACGAGATGGCCTTTTCCTCCTCCTGCAGGCAAACCCTACATTTTCAGGAGCCCCAATGACAAAGCCAGGAGACTGGGACAGAGTGTGTCACTCTGCTGCGATGCCCACGGGAGCCCGGCCCCCGACCGCTACCTCTGGTAAGGAACTCGAGTTTGATCAGGCAGAAGTCTTAGCTGTCCCACAGATACAATTTTTATCTCCTTACCATCTCCATAAAGGTAGTTTTTTAGCTATAGAACAGCTAAACACGACTGGCAGCTCTGCCTGCTTGCCAGCTGCCTGGCAGCGGTACTGCCAGGGGAAGGGAAATAACTTTTAGGTGATGCCATCTAGCCAGACTACAAATGGGGAAACTGAGGCTCAAGGTCTGGCAAAATCCACATAGTAGGATACAGTATGAGGCCATCATTCTGCTCCAGCCAGGCTGTCAGCCTCTGTCCCCTCAACTGTCTGCCTGTTCCTGGCAGGTACCACAACAAGCTCACTGCTGGATCCCTCCTTATACAAATATAAAAACAACCTGATTCTGAAGAACCTGAACAGAGACCACTCTGGAGAGTATTTCTGCAAGGCCATCAGTGCTGGGGGGTCAGCAAAGTCCCAATCTGCCAAGCTGACTGTCATAGGTAAGAGAAAGTGTGCATGATGCTCTCCAAGCAGCTGGGGAGGTGGCAGGGTGCAGAAACCAGAAACTGAGATACATGTGGGAAAGAAAAGTTGCAGGAAAAATATTTGGAGTTTATTTCATGCACCCATTAGCAGATAAGCTTTTGTGAGCTGGTTATGAACCAGATGCTCTCTACAAACCGGAGCTCTGGATTGCAGGTGACCTGCCAAGCTCAATCTGCTGCTTTCAGCAGATTTCTCATCACTGTACTTGGTGCCTGACATAAGAATATTTCTGTTTATTTAAGGGTTTTTTTTAAACCCTGTGACACATTTTAGTCTGTTGATAGCCAAAAAAGCCAGGCAGCTGCAGAACATCCAGCTGAGGGTGGGTTGGATGGCAGTGGTGGGTACACAGGAGCTGGGATGCTCCTGCAAATGGCACTGCTCTTCATTGAGTACATAAAGTCAAAGCTGAGCACCTGCTTCACCGAAATGGAGGCCAGATGAATTCAGCTAACCAAAATCCTGCAAAACATCTGTTTTATGGCTGTGAAAACCTCATTGTTATTGGAAGTAATCTTTAGCTCTGAGGGTTTCAGACCACATAAGGATGACTGTACAATTATTTCATGCTGCTCATTAAGAAATCCTATTCAACAGGAAGACAAGAGGCAGCCTGCAACCCCCCACCCCAAAGCCACCTCATTCAACTTCCGCATGACTGCTTCCAAAAAGAAACCAATTCCTCCTACTATGATGTGGGCAAGTGCCCAGTGAAGACCTGTGCTGGGAAGCTGGATAAGGGACTCCGGTGTAAGGACAACATCACCTACTGCTGCAGGGTGTCCAAGATGGAAACCAGAGACATCTCCTGCAACAGGTACATGCTCCCCACTAAAGTCATCATACAATGTGGCTGCAAAAAATGCACTGAGACCAAAATAATGGTTCGAGGCAGAGCCACAGCAGCAGATAACAGTGAGCTAATGAGTTTTGGCCACATCTACATGGGGAACAAGAGAGTGAGTATAACCGGCTACAAGGGAACCTTCTCCATCCATGTCCCAGCAGACACAGACAGACTGGTTCTTACTTTCATCGATCGGCTACAGAAGTTTGTGAACACAACAAAAGTTCTGCCCTTCAAGGAAAACGGAGGTGCTGTGTTTCATGAGATCAAGCTACTGAGAAAGAAAGCCCCTGTTACACTGGAATCCACCGAAACCAACGTGATTTCCCTGGGAGAAATGGAAGAAGATGATTCAATCGCTGAATTAGAAATCCCTCCCGACACGTTTTATAGGAAAAATGGAGAAGCCTACAGAGGCAAAGTGAAAGCCAGCGTGACATTCCTGGACCCAAGAAACATCTCAATGGCTGCTGTGACACAAAGTGACCTGAACTTTGTAGACGAGGAAGGAGACATATTCCCGCTCCGTACATACGGCATGTTTTCTGTGGACTTCACTGACGAACAGGGCACCGAGTCTCTTAATGCAGAACATGGGAACATGGAGATCAAAGAGAGGCGGCTTTTTAACCTGGATGTCCCAGAGAGCAGGCAGTGCTACGTCAAAGTCCGGGCATACAGAAGTGAGAGATTTCTGCAAAGCGAGCAGATCCAAGGGGTTGTGATTTCTATTATAAACACCGAACCAGAACCAGGGTTTTCCTCCAACCCCAGAGCATGGGGCCATTTTGACAGCGTGGTCACTGGTCCCAACGGTGCCTGTGTGCCCACCTTCTGTGATGAGCAAAACCCCAAGGCCTATGCAGCTTATATCTTGGCAAGCATGGGAGGTGAAGAGCTCGAAGCAGTGACCTCTGCTCCTAAGCTCAACCCTAATGCTATTGGGGTCCCACAGCCATACTTTAACAAGCTCAACTACAGGAGAACAGACCACAAGGACTCTAGCACTAAGAAAACGGCATTCAGCATCAACATGGCCAAGCCAAGCTCTAATTCCCCAGAAGAGAACAATGGCCCTATTTATGTCTACGAAAACCCAAGAGAATGCAAGGAAGCTCTATACAGTGCTGCTCACTTCAGGTTTTACAGGATAGAGGGAGATTGGTACAACTACAACACCATTCCCTTCAGTGAAGATGACCTCATGAGCTGGACTGATGACTACCTGGCATGGTGGCCCAAGCCCATGGAATTTAGGGCCTGCTATATTAAAGTAAAAATAAATGGACCCCAAGAGGTGAACATAAGGTCTCGTAACATGGGTGGGATGCACCCGCGTACCATTGGCAAGCTCTACAGCATCAGGGATGTCCGCAGCATTCATGACTCTGAGCAGCCAGACGTGTCAGCAGCTTGCCTGGAGTTCAAGTGCAGCGGCATGCTCTTCGACCAAGACCGCATGGACCGCACGCTCATGAAAGTGGTCCCGCAAGGCAGCTGCCACCAAGAGAGCATCAACAGCATGCTCCACAAGTACCTGGTGAACCACCTCACCATGGCTACAAACAATGACTCCAGTGAGTACACAATGCTGGCTCCTCTCGACCCACTGGGCCACGACTACGGCATCTACACCATCACTGACCAAGACCCAAGGATTGCCAAGGAAATCGTCCTGGGCAGGTGTTTTGATGGCACGTCTGATGGCACCTCCAGAACCATAAAGAGCAACACTGGCGTTGGGTTGACTTTCACCTGTTCAGAGAGAAGCGCAGCGGAGCAAAGCGCCTTCCAGTCTCAGAGGAACTCGGGCCAGCAGTCCATACTGGTTCTGCCAGGGGAGAGCCCTGCGTACCAAAGGCAGTCAGCAAGCCGCCGAACCACCCAAGGCAGGATCCCGATGAGAGGTCAACGTTCTTCCACATACTAGAGCTGTATAGGAGCATCAGTAAAGTCACTCGCACTTGATTAAATATAATTTAAAAGTAACATCTACCTGCTAATAACCTAATTAAAAGATGGTCAGTGTCATTATTTTTGAGGCGTAATTAAGGTGCACTTTTTTTTCCACCAGAAAGACATAAGGCAAAAATTGGGGGCCAGAAGCAGTAGTGGGTTCATGTCTTATTAAATGCATCCATAAAAATCTTCTTTCTGCCTGACATTAAACAGCTTCATGTGATAGCCTAAAGGGAAGACTAAACACATAATTCAATTAAGTCATGTACATAAAACATTCTTCTGTTCTGCATCTGCAGACTTTTTCAGCCCAAGTACCTGTACAGTAGTTGGTAACATGAGAAGAAATAAACTGATTTCCTCATACTGAATTCAACTGCAAGGTTTTGTACTTGAAATGTAACTATTTTATTTATTTCTAGCTTGTTCTAGAATGACTGTATTCAAGCTAAACTACCGGAAGCTGCATTTCTGAAAACTCACATGCTCGATAGCACAAGAGAAGCCATGTGGATTTGTAGGCTCCACATGGATAAAACTACAGTTTTCTATTACTTCTTGCATTATTTGACAAGAAAATCCATGCTCTGTGATAGGGTAGGTTAATAAAAAACCTCATTTTGTAACTTCGACAACGCTGTGTTGCTTTTGTGTTTCGCATGCCCAAGCATGTGCAGAGCTGACCAAATAATCTGCAAAATTTCACCCTTCTGTTCACAAACAGGTCACAGCTTTATTGATGTGAGACTGATCCTGGGTATGGGTGAGGGGTTTGGTGGGTAGTTGGTGCTCCCCCAGATCCAGGGCTTGGCTGCAGGCAGGGAATCTGTCCCTAGCTTGAGATGTGGAGAGGCAGCAACAGCACTGGGAGAAGTGGAGCAGCAGATCAGGGCAAGGGATGAACTAAGGATGCAGCAGCAGGGCTCCTAGAGTGGGACAAGGTGGGGGGAAAAGAGGGTTGGGAACCATGCTTTAAGGATGACAGGAAACCAGGCAATGTAGGACAAGGCTGGGAGGTGCAGACACAGGCTCTCCTCCGCATTCAGCAGCAGCAAGCAGGATGCTGCTGGGCAAGAAGCTGCTCTTAGCTGAAGGTACAGATAGCCACAGAAGGGGTCAGACAGACAGAGATCCATCTCCAAGTGACCTATTACGTTGCCCTATCAAACCCCCACTATTTCTAGCACAGAATCGAAGACCTCACCAGCATAGAAGATACCCTGTGTTTATACCCACACACACCACTGGCAATAAATTTTTGGGGTGTAGGCAAGCCAGCAAGCCTCCAACACCGAAATTTCCACCGAGAGATCACAAAAAGGTGGGCAGTACTACTGGATGAAAACTGAAATTCAAACACATGCTCAAACGTGGATTTCCCTCTCCTACCCGATCCCCTCCTATGGGTATGAAGCCAGTTCTAGGTCTATATTGTCTTACCTACAGCCCATTAAGGGCGCGGAGAATCTTTCAACAGCCTTTAGCAAGCTTCAGAACAGGTTCTCAGATCTGACTCGGGGCATCCCAGGTGTTAAATGCAGAGCTGTGCAGGACTGAGTACCTATGCAGCCTGAATTATGCTTAAAAAGGTAGGAAAAAAAGCCTTAATAATCCATGCTTTTATGCAAATTGACAGTTATCAAAGAGAAGCAGAAAAATAAGAGCTGTGGAATACTCTGGCACATCCTCTTCATACCAATGAATTTAGTCTCTGTGTGTTTTCTTTTGTGTCTAGTCTGCTGCAAGGGCTTGGCGTGAGCTGGGGCCAAGGCAGCCAGTGGGGAGCATTAGCTCGGACCTTCCCACAGAGCTCTTGGCTTGCGCTGCAGACTCGCAGAGCAATGTCTCTTCCCTCTGCTCCCCTCCTCCTCTGCAGACAGGCAGCCAAATCCCAAACTTAGTTTCATCATTTTGAGGGTGAAGTAACACAAATGACTTCTACAGACCAACCCAGGAGATACAAGGATGAAAACAGGCTTGGAATCTCGTCCCTGTGCTGCATGTGGGCTTGCCAGAGCCAAACACAGCAGAGTACAGGGCGCTTCCTTTTGGGGAGAAATGTCTGTTTAACAGGAACTAAATAGTCACAACCCTACAGCCTGAAACAGCAAGCATCTCTCCAAGTTTCCCCAAACTGTCCCCCACTGCAGCTTAACTCCGACTTGGAGGAACAAACTAATCTCTGCACTCACTGAGTCCCTGAGCTCTTGGAGGAGGCTGCTGGCAGAGTACACTGGATACAGAGCAAGACAGAGAGGTTTCAAACACAGGTGCTTCAGCACCATCAACAGAAACAACCTTGGCCCAACAGCCACCACTCAGTGCTAACACTTCATCATTACTGATGAGCCGCCATGCCAAATACATTAAGAAAGTTTATATAGGAGAAAAGCTACAGCAGGACCTGGCATCCACCACTCACACAAGTTTTATGCTACAGTTCAGTGTCAGTTCTGACTTCTCCAGCTTGTGTTTATGGTCAGTGTACAGCAATGTCCTTTCTGCAACCTGAAACCTAATCCACACTCCCACATATCAAAGGAGAACATCAGGTGGAGGAATGCAGGGAGGCTGTGACCAGCTCCTCCCCCAGCCTTCACCTTTGGACCACCAACCTTGAGAAAGGGGCTGAAGCAGGAGACCTGGCTCCTAAATGTCAGCAGGTTTGTGGCTAATGGCAAAGCATCTTCCATTAAGGTCACTTAGTTTCCAACCCTCAGATAAATCTGGTGACCTATCCCTCCTCCTGTTTTTAAGAAATGGAAAATATTGCTTCCCAGAAGCTATCAGGCCGTCAGCAGTTAGGATAAACAAAAGGAGAGGTAATTCTTATCTAGTCTCAACCTTCAAATTATTCGGGGATATTGCAATCAACTTTTTAAAAAGACTCGAGTACTCCTGTGATTAGCCACTCAGACTTTTTGTTTATTTGTAATTTATTCAGCAGAAAACAGGTTTCCTAGGAAGCAGGGGAAGTAGTTATGTTTCAGATCATGAAGCAGATGCTTCTAACTGCAAGTCACCAGCATCCTAGAAAATATCACTCCCTCTAACATTTGTTTGAAACCCAAGATGAAATCATCCCTATCCAAACAGCAGAGCCCTTCTGGTACCCAAACATTTTGCAGTTCTACCAGTAATTTGGCTTCAGTGATCTTAAACTGAGCCATAGCAGATGCTGGCTCTGTGAATACCTCTGCTACTTTCCCTCTCTCGTCTGAGAGGAGTACAGCTGTTTTATTTTGCTAGTATCACTTTCCAATTGCTAGGGTGGCTGTACTTGACCTCAGCAGTGGTACTGGGGATTGAATCACCATGCTTATGTTCCAGAGACAACCCTGACATGCTATTCCACACCTCATCAGTGTTTTGTTTTGTCTGTTCTGCAAAAATAATCAGATTTTCATTACCTACTGAGTCAAATCCCTACAGAGCTAGGTGAAAGCAAAGTTTCCAAAGAGGCATTTTGGCTTACAGCTGCCTGGGGAACATCAATTCCCTTTAAAGCTTCTCTACCATATAAAAAATAGCATGCCAAAGATTTCCTCCATAAAAATAAAATAAAATAAAATAAATTAATCTTGCCCTCTTTTCCTCCATAAAACAATTGAGGTAAAGTTGTGCTTATTCAGAGCTCGGACATTAACCGTTAAGCAACAAGAACTGTCTGATCTTTGATAATCTCTTGCACAGAAGACAGTTCTGAGAAGCCTTAAAGCAAACTGAACAGGTCAAAAGATGAAGTTACAAGTACAGGTATCCTGGCTACAATATGGTTTAGACATTATTTGGTATTAAACAACTAACTGAAGATGTTCTGTACCAGATTTACACTATCTTCTGCCCAGCAGACCTTGGTTTTCCCCTAAAAGAGATGCAGCGAGCACCACCTACAGGGTTTCTGAGTGTACACCACCTGAAGCTCCCCCAAAGCAGGAGGGGAAACTCTTCGCTGTTGCTTTATGTTTTAGTTAGAACTGAAATCACCGCCTGCCAGCAATGACTAATAGCAACAGATCTCGCACAAGGCACAACTTAAAACTGTCAGGGAGAGACTTACAAATCGCCCTACAGGTTCTCTCTGATGCTGACATCTAACACAGACACTGCTGGCTGGATGCTGATATTCCAACTAGCAGCACTAATGCCACTCAGTATTAACACTGCTTTGCTCCGTGTCATTTTGAAGATACAAAGGATAGAGACATTATTCTTCTTTGCTATCAACTTTATGATGCCAGAGCAGGTTCAAAAAAGCAAAGGAGTTAAAGAACTTGAAAGCAATTTTCCTCAAAAGTCATTCCTAGGAATAAAGCAGTTGATTTAACAGTCTGGTTATCTAAAAACTGTTAACCCTAAACTACCTGAACTTTTGATACTCTATACAATATGTATACAATCCATGCCTGAGGCCAGACTCCTACCATACAGCTGATTAGGGACAAAAAAACCTCACAGTCTATGGAGAAGGTGCTTTAGAGAAAATGTTATCTCAGAAAACATTGAGTATTTGAATTCCAATGATGCCTATGAGTGTTCTTTAAAAGCAACTGATTCCCAGAAGCTCCAGCTGAGAAAAACAAGGCAAGCCACCATACAACTGAGACCAGTGATGTAACAAACCCCAGAAAACCCCCAAACCCACTCATAATCACCAAAAAAACCCCACCCATCCATCCACCATCCCTTCTATCGACATAAGGTCCTAATTAACCTTTCATCGACTGATCTGAACAGAGTAAAAGCAAAGTGACTTCACAACCTTTACTTTGCAAGTAGTAGGTGGGAGCAAAGCACAAAAATACATCATCTGCTTGAAAACAAACTTGCTGGTTTTATAGCTTCTGCAGCACAAATTGTCAAAGACAAGAGGAGTCATCCACAGGAGCCTGACTTCCACCTTATTGTTGCTTCCAGTTTTTGACTCTGATTCACAGGCTTGGATTTCTTGGGAGAATCATGTGTTCTGGAAAACCTGTCAGAGGCAGATTAATTGTTGGACCAGTGGCAATTAAAGAAAAATAACTGCAGCATCTGCTTTAACAGATGCTTCTTCAGAAACATTTTAATCCATGTTATATAATACATTTTTCTAGATTTCTTGTTTTTTCATGCAGTGAGTCACACTCAAGCATGTCAAGCTCCTTGCACCTTGATATGTCTCATGAATCCAACACCTGATTCGAACTTTAAATTCCAGACATGAGTGCTTGAAAAGACATGAATGTACTGAATAGTTTGAAGAGCCAAAATGAGTGGAAGAGGATGAGCAGAAGCCAAACAGAACCCTTATAACACCAACCCTACACAACTCCCACATTTTTTTTCTCCTTTTGAGGCTTCCAAAATTTCAGTAACAATGCTGTAAATACGAATCCAACAGAAACTGCCTCCCCGAGTCTGAATAGGTCCAGTGGCTCTGCTTTTACTTCAGAAGTATTCAGAAAAATACTACTACAATTCAGAATAAACTCAGCAAATAACACTGGAGCAGCTCCTAAGATCTGGTCAGTCTTTGTTTTGAGATTGTCCTCACAGTGCTACTTTACTTCTAAGACAAGAAAGTAAAAGTCATCAGTTTTGGGGTTCTTCACATGAAATGCTCCTTCATACATGAGCCATTAACCAAAGGCAGGTTGAGGAAAATCTTGGATTAACAACTCATCATCACGTAAAAACTGCTCTCATCAGAGAGAAAGTATGACAGTAGAACATGAATTTTCTGGATGTCACACAAATATTAAATAAATAGAATATATACTAGGATACGAAAACAAAAAGGAGGAGATTATAATCAATATGACTGAACAGGAAAGGTAAGAAATTGATCAGAAAAGCTAACAATATCAAAGAAAAATATCTACTGAACACAGTGAATGATGAGTTTATAGATTAGAAACAGAATCAATGAGATTAAAACAAATATTTCACAGATAAGTATTGCAAAGATGTAAGGAAAACACTGCATGGATACTCTTTTGCCAGACATCCTATCAAAGATGAGAAGATATTTGACCTAAATTATCTGGAAATAAAACAGGCTTCTGACTTTAGAATCTCACTTTTGTGAAACCATGTGTGAATTAGAGAAGCACTTTTATTAACATTTCCACATTAAAGTAATGGTGCACAACTTGTGCTTGAAGAAAATTATATCGGAAGCCCTCAAAACCAAATTAAAACCTTTGTATAAAAATAAATTTATTAGCCAACAGTGGAAAGAGGAATTTATTCACTACCTTCAGCATTCAGAGATTCTCTTCCTTGATGGGGAAAAGTAAAATGAGTATCATCATCAGGAACCCACAACGAAAACATGCAGACCACAGTAAGATCAATCACTTTGGGAGGAAAGCCCTTAGCTAAGTTGAAAACACTGAAGCATTGTACATTACTATGAACTTACAGACATCTCCTTCCACGTTTTAAAATACATCTATTGCTTTGCATCCTGTGCCAATATTTCCCTCGCTTTCAGAGTCTTTTTTGTTGTGCTAAGTTTGAGAGTTTGAAATCCGCATTCCTGATGAACTGTTCTTGAGTTCTGCTGGAACCAAGAGTGCATATATCCATTATAGAAGTCAACTGCTGTAAGCTTCTGCTTTAATACGACTGTATTAATTCCAACCCAGCCATCCTAAATAAATAAAACCAAAAACTTGGCAGTAAGCTTCTTTCATGTTTTAAAATCAAGATCTTTAGCTGTCACTAGGTTGGCTTACAGAACACATTTCATGCCATCACGATTACACTACAAGTCAAATTCTCGCTTGCAAGTGAAAAGCCTGTAAGTAGAAATTAAAAGTTCTTCAAAGTACCAAATAAAAAGACTAATGCTAATCTAAACTAGTTCAGCAGATAATGATGGATAATTAAGACAACAGTTATAAAACTCACAAATATTAAAAGCCCCATCTTCAGTGAATATAAAACAAATGGGAAAAAAACCTACCTTGCAATGAGCTATCAGCATTTGGGACACTTTATGGTACAGTAGTGAACCAGGAACAGCTCCACAGTCATTTAATATTTGATCTGAAAGCCAAGCAAGATTGACTTGCATTTTTATGCCAACAAGTACAAAAAAGTTTGAAGCACTTCTGTCTCTTTGAAGTACGATAATCATCTTGAGTCACTATTTTGCTCAGAAATATTTTATTGTATTCTGTGGTTTATTCTACCCAAATGAGCAGGGGAGAATCAGAACAGTCACTCCCTGGCCCTGCTCCCTGACTGACCCATAAACAGCCATTAAACCCTGCGTGCTTTGGCACACCACTCAGCCCACGAGGTTCTCAGACTCACAGGCTACTATACAAAACAGTTTCAGCGACAGTACACAGGGACAGCTTTCCTCGTGAGAGATCCCCAAACAATGGCACTAGAAGAAGATTTCCTAACTAATTAGAGGAATAAAAAATCCCAATTCAACATCATCACAAAGCAGGAATGTCCTTAAAACCCATTTTATGCACATCTTCGGGCACAGAAACTTCTTGCACTCTGAGTATATACGAGACTGACTTAGTTCTACTGGAGTTTCAGAAAACAGTAATTAAAGCTTTTGTTCAGTACAATTGTGTATGATCTCCAAGTCTATGTTTGAAAAGACAGGAAAATTTAACTTAAGAGATTAATTTAAAAGTAAATACCAGCAAACCCAGGGATATTATCCACTTCCACAAGATTCAGAAGTTTAACAGTAGTGCCCTTCCAGAGTGTCTGCAAAGGAAACCGGAAACAGAAGCAGGTAACGCATTGAGAATATTTTCATGATTTCCAGGCAACTGTCTAGGTTTTTTTCTTATACAAGATACCTGTGATGATAACATTAGGGAAAAAATTCAGGTGTATGTCCAGATAAGAGACTTTCCTTGTTATATCTAGTTTTCTTTGTTCCTCCTCATCTCACTGATGAGCAAACCATATGCAGTGATGATTTAAGCAACTAGCTGCAATAGCTGTTTACTATAGCTGTTAGCACTGTTTACTGTCACGCAACAATGTCATTATGGGGTTCTGAAATCTTCTCAAATGCATTAGTGGAAATCTCAGGGCTAAGGTAACAATACAAAACTACCGACCTGATCTCACACTGGGGATCAAGATCACGAAAATTCTCCTCCACACTAATTCCACCTCTACTGCTAAACTATATTGGGATTTTAAAATACACACTGGATTTTAGAGGCTAAAATAACTAAACTTAAGTTTTAGTCATTAGTTAAAGTATCTACACCAAACTCAGACATGCTAGAGGACAGAAAAGGGTTAAAAAAAATCCACTCTCTTACCATAGTTCCTATTGCATGATGCAGTTGCATTATTTGTGCAGCTGTTTGCTCTTCCCATTTTATGCAACTCTTAGCTACAGATATTTTAGGAGCTAGAGGGGGGGAAAAAGAAATTAGAATACTTCATATTTTGGTTTGCATCTTTTTGCAAACAAATAGCTGTACTATTTTATCCCATTTTAAACTCAATTTTATCCTGACCACTGGCAGGTTTACCATCTAGCCATAGGTACCTCAGACAACAACTGGAGAAAAGATTTTGTAAAAAACCTCTATTTGGATTATTTATACTTAATACTCAACTGTTCTCTTATTTACCCATTAAACTGCAAAATGGTAACATATATTTACAAGCATAGCTGTAACACTTTTGTCTGTGTTACAACCATGAAGAATAATAAGGTCACTCAGATTTTGTGACATCAGCAGTGATTTTGATATTGTATGGGCAACTAGAAAACAGAACATTAATGCAGTAAGTCGGAAAAAGAATTCTGAAGCATTTTCCCCTCATTTTTAAGCCAGAAAAGGCAGTGAAGAGACCATATTGAGAAAAGTATCTAAAAAAAACCCCAACCCAGCACAGTAGGAAGAAACTTAGATTTCTAGCTGATAAAAGGAATAAAAGAACAAGTTGCATTAAATAGGATGTGCACCTTCCTGTGGTGGTTTACACCCTGCCAGGACCCGAAACCACGCTGCCGCTGCCCCTCCCCCACCCTCGGACAGGGACAGGACAGGGAGTAAAATGCAAACCCCGGGGTTGAGATAAGGAAGATTTAATACAACAGTGTAACAACAACAACAACCCGAACAATAACAATAACAGTGATAACAATGTACACAGCAAGAGATATACCACACAGACACAGCACGAGGGTACAGAGCAGGACAACAGCCGTTCCACACTGCCCACACCTGGGCACCCGGACATGACGTCAGCATGGGATGGAATAGCCCGGCTGTAGCTCCCTCCCAACTGCTGGGGAAAATTAACCCTGTCCTAGCTGAACCAGGACACTACCAAACGTTACTCCTTCTTTTGGTTGCTCTTTTTTATATTTTAAACTTTCAGGCAAGTTTTTCAAAACTGCTATCAGCTGCAAAATTAAATTTTGTACAGAACATTAGCAGAGCTGAGTAGAGTGTATTTATCAACAGTAACACTAAATCCAAGACGTACAAAGGCAGTACTTAATTTTTCATCAGTGAAACTGTCTTCTGAGCTTTTAGAAAACTGGATCACTATATTCAGAAGACTTGTACCCTACACAGAAGCACACCAAAGGCATCTTTCCCACTGAATCACAATTAAAAAACACAAGTATTTTTTTATGGATTATCTCCTCTCTGTTATTAATCCTAGAACAGGATGAAAGCTGATTATTAAGATGAAAAAGCAGACATGCATGTCAAGGAAAGAAGAAACTGCACTGTTTCATGCAAAGCACTTGTGTTCCTCAATGAATAAAAACAGAATGGCAACAGGACCACCACTGACAGCTTATCACACACCACTCAGCTTTCCTCTCAGCAAGGCAAAGTGCTCACAAACACTATGCTTCAGATCACTCTCCTCTTAACAGTTGCAGTCAACTCAGACCAAGATTAAAAAGAACTCTGTTTACATGTGTTAAAAGCAAGGTACTGATCAAAAGCAACACTAGCTTGCATGACTTTACCATGTTTGCACCCATCTTTGATAACATCACTTCCAGCTCCTTTGCAGTGCAGTGGGGAGGAACAGCAAACTCTTCTTGCTTAATAATTGGACCTACGTCAAACCTATAAGGCAGAAAACATATCAGCTTACTGGAGGAGAAGCTATAACGCAATTGGCAGTTCAGAAGTCTACATTCAATACATTAACTCAGTTACTAATTGCCTTTTTTTTCCTCTAAAATTTTATTTTTCACACATTATCAAACAATGTTTGGTTCACAAGACAACACAGGGAAAAGAATACCAGAGCAAGCAAGATTCACCTCAGCAAGCTTTTGACACTAGGAATTTCTAAAACATGGAATTTCTGAAACATGGAATGTGAGAATCTGGAAACATTTCCTATATGCCAGTGAAAATGTGAATTACTTGAATGTCTGATGGATATACAAAGGAAGGATCACAGAACCACAGAATGGCCTCGGTTGGAAAAGACCTCTAAGCTCACCCAGTCCAACCATTGACCCAGCACTGCCAAGTCACCACTACCCCATGTCCCTCAGCACCACATCTACACGGCTCTGAAATCCCTCCAGGGATGGGGACTCCCCTACTGCCCTGGGCAGCCTGTGCCAGTGCTGGGGAACCCTTTCAGTGAAGAAATTTTTCCTAATATCCAATCTAAACCTCCGCTGGCACAACTTGAGACCATTACCCCTCATCCCATTGATACGGGGGCAAAAGAGTTAATAGAAATAGTTTAATTAAAGAAGTATGCAGCTCTTGCTTGGGAAGTATGTAATCTTGCCTCTCTTGCTTGGGAACCTTGCCTGCTAGACAAAACAGGTGCTACAGGCCGCTGATTAGAAGAAGATGGTTGAGAAAAGGGAGGACGGCTCCTGCTCCTTCTGATAAGAGGAAGGTCGGTTCCCATCATCCCAGCATTCGAGCTGGTGGGAACCAACGCTGCGGCCTGGAGGAGAGCCAGAGGCCCACAGAGCACTGCGCAGGCGCAACCAGGCGAAGCAAGAGGCGTGGAATATTATAATGACCTGATACAATGATGTAGTGTTTATGATACACTCCTCATGAATATGTATTACTTAGTGCCATAAAAGAAACACGCTTTGGCCCCCTAGGTGTGCAAGTTCGGAGGAGCGATCCCCCTTGCACCTGGCGCTGAATAAACATACCTACTTTATAACTTTACGAGAGTTATAGAGTCTTTTCCGCGCGTCAGTTGGCGACCCAGATGGGACGTCTCTGCTCGGCTGCAGGATCGACTGAGGGACGGACATCCCCCAGACCTTTCTGGAGGAACTCCGCTCCTTGGCCGTTCACTGCGGGAGCAGACAACGGCCATCTACACTTGCGGACAAACGGTATGTTTTATTGGGGTAGCCTGTAAGTTGTACGCGTGGCTGGGGCGGCTGGTAAATCACACAGAGACGTCTGGTGTGCAGCATAGTCCCTATAGGGAAGGAGTCTCCATTTGGTGGGGAGCCGGCTAGGGGAGGCAGGCTAGGGGATTCGCTGACCGCTTGCGATCCTCGGGGTGGATCGAGTGAATCCCTAGGGAACAGTTGTGTGTGAGTGTGTAACTTTAGGAGCCCGCTATGGAATTCGCTGACCGATAGAGCGGCCGCTAGTGATCCTCAGGGTGGATCGAGTGAATTCAGAGGTAGTATGCATGAAATGAGTGTGTGGATATGTATGCTGTATATGTTTGTCTAAAGTGTTGAAGTGCCCTAACTAATAACAAATCATCACGTTTATTGGTTGGGTTGTGGTTTGGAGTCTGAGGCCTAAGGCTCCGAAGGCAGGGATCCAAGTCCTCTGAGGGTTCGGGTCCCCCTTTTCTGACGGGTTCGGTGGAAATTGAATTACGGCTAAAGATTTATGGCTTATGATTTATGCTGAAGCATTGTGACTGACACCTTTGTGTTTGAGTGTAATGAGCTCCTTTGTGTGGCTGTGAGCTGTGTTGTGTGATTGTTTGGTGTGTGGAGCTCTGATCCGCTCGTCCGCTGTCCTGCGGGGGTAAGGGGGGGACAGTCGGAGACGAACGAAGCGTAAGCAGTAAGCTTTACCCATGTTTTCTGAAATACAGAATCAAAGTGGACCACGTATTTCAGAGTCCCGTCCTCAAAGAATTGCTAACAAGTGGTTTTCTGGCAGCGGGGAGCAAGCCTGCATGCCCGGGTGGCTATAAAATGTGAACTTTGAATTATGAAGACATTGAGAAGGGGGGGAAAATAGTAGCAATCATTAGGTCTATAACCGAGAGGACAAATGCTTCCCCGAGGAGTCAGTGGCAGCGTTGTTGACACGCCTGGCACGGTGGAATGTTTTCAGACAGTGCCCAGTTTCAGACAGTGCCAGCCCACACCACAAAGGCGGGTAAAAGTTGAGAGTATCAGACAGTCATAAAAGTCTAAGTCTTCATGTAATAATTGATGGCTCATGGGGCCAGCGTGTCTGAAGGACGCATGTGTGTTGTGGTGGCATTCACCCATGAGTGGGGGATGGTTCAGATGAGGCCAGTGAGCAGTGGCTGAACCCTCTCGAAGGAACTCAGAGTGGACAGATGGGAAAGCCCTCTGCTCAGGTCCAGTCCCTTCAAAGGAGGCTGAAGAACCGAGCTGGACAAGCAGCCGTAAAAGCTGGATTGATGCCACTGACAAACGAGGGACTAAAGGTCAAGGAGGAGCTTTCTGCTTCCCTGAGGGATGGGAGATACCTTTGTCTCAATGGCAAGCCAGCTTTCCCTCCTCTTGGAGCTGAGCCCTCCACTTCCTCATCTCCAAGCCCTTATTCTGCCATCCATGGGTTGGCAGCAGGCAGTTAGTCACTGACCGCAGAGTATGTGTTCTCTAGGGATCGTGGCAGGGGAGCAGTGAGGTTAATTGGGGAGGGGATGGCTCTTAGCAACCAAACTCACATCTGCACAGGGTCACCTAGGCAAGGGGTTTCACCCCAGGCAGCAGCCCTGTGCCAGACCCGCTCTGCTGTCACCTCAGTGACTCCCAGGATGTCTATGCCCTGTCCTGGCAGCTCAGACCCATGTTCACAGGTCCCCTCTCTGAACACAGAGATGGAGCAGGGAGGGAAATCTGCACAGTCATTTAAAAGATCATCACTTCTGCTTGTGGTTTTGTCTCTTTTCATCTGCTGTAGACACCCAAGGAGAAACATGCTGGCCTGATGTCTCCAGTCCCTCTGAATAATAACTCATGTAACTTCCAGGGCTCCCACAGATAAAACCAGTGGCACCGCACAGTGGGAGCAAGGAGAGGACGCTGCGAGGTTATCCCTCACCTCTCTTCTCTCTCCCTTTCCCAGGCATCTGCACACTGAAGAAACACTGGCGAAGGTGTGATCCAACCTAGCTGCATGTACAAATATGAAGTTATTCTGGATAATCCCATTTATCCTGCTGCAAGGTAGAGCCTTGGCTTAGAAGATAACGGTGTTGGTGAAGTAGGTCACGTGCTGAGGCTGTGCCTCCGCACAGGCTCTCACCCACACCAGGCTCAGCAGGGCTTACAACAAGACATTGTCTGCAGGGCAGTTTTGTGGGAGCTGGATGTACACGTGCAGGAGTTTCCAACATTGCTGTGTGACATTATGAACACCTCACTGCCAAGAGCAAACACATATAGTTAGTATTATCACAAAGGCATGCATTAAAGACCTTAACTTTCTGGAAATACGGTTTCTTCCTCTCCATGGGCCCATTTTCCACAGTATACCCCAGCAGCATCCAGGCTTAACCATGGAGGAAGTTGCACCCTAAGCCTATGCTCACAGCACTGTTGCACTCTCTTTGACATCTAGGAGGACACATGTCTCATGGAGATTTGATTTTTTTAAACCAAATCTCAATGTCTGATGGGATTTTCTGTGTCTCTGCTGTGCAGAGGGATCTCTCAGCTGACACTTTAAGGTTAGACAGCCAAACTGGAAAGACCTGAGCCCCAAACCCTTTCCCCCTCTGGTTCCCCAGAAACAGACACTGGAGGCAGTTCCTAGTTCATCCAGCTGAAGCAGGACTTCAGGGTGGGGTGTCTGTCCCCAGAGGGAAAGCAGAAGCCAGCAGTGAGGCTCACCAAAGGGTCTGAGCCTCCTCTGCCTCTTGGAACAACCCAGGAGAGCAGACTCCCACCTCCCAGATTTAGCAGGAAGGGGCTAAGCTTCCCAGGACCCTCCAAAAAGGATGTGCTTGAGCCATGTTTGCTGAGGAGTGTGGGTTAGGGAAAGCTCAGCTATGAGCCCAGTAGCCCTGGTAGAGAGAAGTTGGGCTGGAGGCCGCTTGCCTCTCGAATGGCTTTTGCCCTGTGCTGATTTCCCAGTTCCAGAACTCTGTGTCATTCCCATCTGCCCTATACACTGTGTGTGCATAGATCCTGTGCTTAGGGAGTGGCCACACTCTTATGCTGGTTTCTTTGCAGGCACTGAAGCTTTTCTGATGAAAAATGCTAAATTTGAGCTGTGTTTACAAGCCAGCCCAAGGAACAAGAATTTACTGCTGGAGGACTGTAATCCAGAGTCAGATTTCCAGGACTGGTCTTGGCAAGGAGATTCTTTGGTGAATCACGGCACGCAGAGCTGCCTCTCCGTGGTGGAGACCGACACTGTGCAGACAAGTCTCTGCAGCAGCACAGGCTACACCAGCTGGGACTGCTCAAATTCGCTGCTCTCTCCCCTGGGCAGCAGCCAGGACTACCTGGTGGCAAACAGGAGAGGAGTCGCTCTCAGTAACATGAGAGGCATCAAGGCCCAGTGGCAAGATGTTACAGGCAGGAGCCTGTGTGAGGAGAAAGCAGGTCAGTGCCGCACACGCGGGGACCAGTGGGACACACACACGCGTGTGCTGCTGGGGAATGTGGAAAAGCACAGCAGCATCCCAGGGTCTTTCCAACCCTGGGTGCCCTACCATGATGGGATCTGTGGTGTGAGCCAGAAACACTCCCCACTTCTCAGTGCATGAGAGAAGGTTGTGCCCTCACAGCCGCGTTCTGCCTGCTTGGAGTGATGTGCTGGGCAACCCTGGGAGCCACGGGGAAGGCCATTTCTAGCCTCAAGTATCGCAGTGTGCGACCATTGCATCTTTCTGCTCTTTCCCTTCATAGAGCAAGACAAGTACTTCCTTGTAGCCCTTGCCAGCACACAGCAGGCAATGTGACCCTTACGCTGGGTATAGATCACAGAATCACAGACTCACAGAATGTTAGGGATTGGAAGGGACCTCAAAAGATCATCTAGTCCAATCCCCCTGCCAGAGCAGGATTACCTAGATCAGGTCACACAGGAACATGTCCAGGTGGGTTCTGAATGTCTCCAGAGAAGGAGACTCTACAGCCTCTCTGGGCAGCCTGTTCCAGTGTTCTGTTACCCTCACTGTGAAGAAATTCTTCCGCAAATTTATGTGGAACCTCCTATGTTCCAGCTTACACCCATTGCCCCTTGTCCTATCATTGGATGTCACTGAGAAGAGCCTGGCTCCATCCTCATGACACTCACCCTTTACATATTTATAAACATTAATGAGGTCACCCCTCAGTCTCCTCTTCTCCAAGCTAAAGAGACCCAGCTCCCTCAGCCTTTCCTCATAAGGGAGATGTTCCATGTTGCAGAATGGCGGAGAAGGCGAGGGAAGCAAGACGCAACTCAGTATGAGTTATAAGCAAGCTTCTACTTTATTCGAGTTCTGCTATGCCTTTTATACACTGGAGGTTAATTATGCCTACTTATGTTAAATTATGCCTACATATCTATGTCTAATTGGCTAAGCACAAATTATGCCTACTTGTCTACATTTGATTAGTTAAGCATAGAGCTACATTTGCATATTCCAGCCTCTTGCGGTTATCTACTTCCGGATTCTTCCCGCAGGTTCTACCTTGCAACTTTCCACCAGCTTTGGACTTGTCAGGACTTGCCTCGGGCTTGTCCTGACTTGGAGCTTTCCGCAAGCTTCCAGGTCAGAGTGACCCTGGGAAGCTACAGCTATCAGCAGTACAGCTCCCGTTATCAGTACTGCTCGCTCACAGCTGCTACATTCAGCCCTGTGCTCACAGTTGTTACATTCGGCCCTCTTCAGCAAGCCATTCCTCCACAATTCCCCCTTTTTCTTTTTGAGCGAGCAGTATCTGGTTGGAAAGTTGAGCTACTTGTTTCATTATGCAGTTATAAGCAATTTTAGCAACAACTACAATAGCAATGCCTATTCCTATCCAGCGCAAGCCTTCTTTAACAAGCGAGAGCAGCCATGGTGTTAATCCCCCAAATATAGAAGATAGCCATTTATCAAACGGATTGTTATTAACAGTGATCTTATTGGTGTGTTGCTTTAGCCAGTTTAACTGCTTATGGATGGAATTACTATGATCAGATAGATTAAAGCAACACATACCCTCGAAGTCTTCACAACCATGGCCTTGTGCTAAAAGCAAAAAATCAATAGCGGCGCGATCTTGAAGCAAAGCATGTCGCAAACTATTTTGATCTACTAACAATTCATTAATAATATTTGTGGTAATATTTGATTGCTTAACAGACCAACAAGCTAGCCTTTCGATCTCTTTAAGGCATGGGCAGCTGTTCTGTGACAAGTGCTTGGGCCTGCAGAAGACTTTCCTGTTTTAGCGGCCACTGCTCGACCCATACTGGTTCGATGGTGAGCCATGTTAACTGGATCGGGAAAGTCCACTGGGCAGTGACCGCCCCTAAAAAGGGTCGTTCGTGAGACGCAGTCCCAGCTGAAGAAAGCACATCCCGTCCGATGAGAGCGTCGACTCCGACGGGCAATGACAAAATGTTCACAACTGCGTGGGCTTTTTTGTCGTCGATGGTGATGCACACAGGAGAAGCGCTGCATTTTACTGTGGTGGTTCCTCCCACACCTTCGATACCTGTGGCAGCTGGGTGACATGGCCAGTCAGGTGGCCACCGTGTGGAACTGACAATGGTGACATCAGCGCCAGTGTCCATTTGTTCACTCTTATCTGTTCACTCCTGCGTTCCTTAGTGAAGCAGTCATTGCTCTTTCTTTTTTTTTTTTTTCCTCTCTCTTTTTTTTTTTTTTTTTTTTTTTTTGAATTAGCTTCTAGAATTTGGCTACCTGCCTAGGCCAACATCCCGTATGGCTGGTTCACTATTTGGTTATTCTCTTTTAGCCAGCCATACATTCTTCATGGTATATTTAATCATGCTTGTTACCTTTTCGAAAACATAAAGTACAATCGTTAATACAATAGCAACCAATAACAGGTAGAATTCAATAATAGGTGGAATTAACAAAGAAACAAAGTCTCCCAGTCAATAGGCTCATCATATAGAAGTAGTCCCGTATTGTTTTCCCACGAAGCCCCATTTGCAAATGCCAAACCTGACCAGGGCCCAGTTGCAGGGAGAATCAGGAGGTCCTTCCCCAACAGGAAAACTCTGCAAGGTGCGTCCACCTCACAGACAGACACTCCACCCTTCCTGCAAGTGGCCCCAGCCCCTGTCCCCAAAACAGGACAGCTGGCAGTCATTTATCCAATGTGGGGCACTTGGGGCTTGTTTACCCAAGGGCTCCCCCCGCAAGGCCGATCGCACCTTGAAGGAAAGCCAAAAGGCAAACTCATCCCCTCCTTTTACATTTTCTCTTTACCCGGATCAAATCCTTTCCCCGCATTTCCCGCCTCCGCCCCCTCCCCTTTTCATTTCTTGTCCCAGCCTGCCCACCCCCAACCACGCTCCTCTTGAAATCTTGCACTTGTTCATATATGTGGGCACCGCTGGAATAGGTGGGGGGGGGAAACGGAACAGGCATTCGGTCGGGGCCCTGAAGCTGCGAATGCTCCGGCTGCTGCCGCAGCGCTCGCGCGGAGGGGGGTGGTGGAATGCCGATCGCGCCGCTCCGCTGCGCCAGGCACGGCCCTGCCGCCGGCCGCCGCTCCAGCCGCCGCCGCGGCGCTCGCGGGGGGGGAAAAAACGGAGGGGCACCGTTCACCTCCCGCCACGGTCCCCGCAACTTTTTCGCCGCTAACAACATTGTCCCGCAGAGAGTCCCCACACTTTCTCCACTCCGTTACATCAAACAACGTATTAGGGTCTTGAAAGTGTCCTCTGGCATACCCCCAAGCATATAGGGAGCCCAAAGTCTTTTTACTTATGTCCAATCCCCGCTTTTCTAAAAAGCATAACAATAAAGCCACAAGCCCCGAAACATGCTTTAGGCTTTCTAACCCCCGCTTTTCTAAAAAGCATAAAAGCAATTCACAGGCTACCTCACGCTCCATGACCTTTTTGGCTGGTCCAAGCCGTCACTCCTCGAAGCCTCTCTCTGCTTCGGCAAACTCCTCGAAGCCTCTCTCTTTTTCGGCAAACCCCTCGAAGCCTCTCTCTGCTTCGGCATACCGGATAGTGATGGGAGGGTTCCCTCTTAGGGATCTCCCGCTTCAGGATGACCCCCACACCGGGTCTCCCGCTGTGCAGCACGAACACCCCTCTCTCTGGGCGTCGTCCAGAGCGTAGCCTTAAGCGGATAGCGGGTCAAACAGGCTCTGTTCTGTTCCCAGGCGCGGATGCGGAATCCCACTGCATAGCAGATCGCCGATCTTTCGCCCCCCGGTTCGCTGCTAACCGGTGCTCTGTTCCGCTCTCGCCTCCTCGGTCAGAGTTCTAGACCCCTAAGATGTAGAGTGGGGTCCCTGTTCGGGCGCCAGATGTTGCAGAATGGCGGAGAAGGCGAGGGAAGCAAGACGCAACTCAGTATGAGTTATAAGCAAGCTTCTACTTTATTCGAGTTCTGCTATGCCTTTTATACACTGGAGGTTAATTATGCCTACTTATGTTAAATTATGCTTACATATCTATGTCTAATTGGCTAAGCACAAATTATGCCTACTCGTCTATATTTGATTAGTTAAGCATAGAGCTACATTTGCATATTCCAGCCTCTTGCGGTTATCTACTTCCGGATTCTTCCCGCAGGTTCTACCTTGCAACTTTCCACTAGCTTTGGACTTGTCAGGACTTGCCTCGGGCTTGTCCTGACTTGGAGCTTTCTGCAAGCTTCCAGGTCAGAGTGACCCTGGGAAGCTACAGCTATCAGCAGTACAGCTCCCGTTATCAGTACTGCTCGCTCACAGCTGCTACATTCAGCCCTGTGCTCACAGTTGTTACATTCGGCCCTGTTCAGCAAGCCATTCCTCCACAGTTCCACTCCCTTAATCATCTTTGTGGCTGTGCGCTGGACTCTCTCAAGTAGTTCCCTGTCCTTCTTGAACTGGGGGGCCCAGAACTGGACACAATACTCCAGATGTGGCCTCACCAAGGCAGAATAGAGGGGAAGGAGAACCTCTCATGACCTACTAACCACCCCCTTTCTAATACACCCCAGGATGCCATTGGCCTTCTTGGCCACAAGGGCACACTGCTGGCTCATGGTCATCCTGCTGTCCACCAGGACCCCCAGGTCCCTTTCCCCTACACTGCTCTCCAGCAGGTCAGCCCCCAACCTGTACTGGTACATGGGGTTGTTCTTCCCCAGGTGCAAAACTCTACACTTGCCCTTGTTGAATTTCATTAAGTTTCTCCCCGCCCAACTCTTCAGCCTATCAAGGTCTCGTTGAATGGCAGCACAACCAATACTGTGATATTTGAGACGCCTGAGTTTAATTGCCGGTTCACTCGGCTAAAGTGGGACCCTCAGTTAAGGACTGAGTGTTAACCGTCTGTGTCTTTAGCGCGAATCACACAGCGTATGGCAGATTCTGCCAACGAAAGAGCGATAGCACTAAAATTAAAAAGTTCATTATTGGTGTCCTATACATGGAGGAAGGATTTTTCCTGTGGCCCAATCTTTGTGATTAAGTGTGAACAAGACATTTGGGTTAGGTTTGAAGGCAACTTTTAGTGCGGGTGCGGGAACTGATTAGGGGTAAAGGAGAGCTTGTGAAGATTTAAGGTTGTACGGAGGGAGGATCGAAGCCAACCTCCCATCTCCCTGGTACGGAGCACACCTTAGTGCCTGTCCTTTGTGTCATCACTGTTGTTTGTTTGTCCGGGCAAAGTGTTTGAATTGTAATAACTACATAATATCTCCAAAGGGGAGGCAGGAGTTTTATCCTAGCTGCTGCCTTGAGCTTCAGTGTATACGCTGCAGAGCCAGTACACCCTTAAATAGATTGCGTTGGGTTAATTATCATTGTTGCAGGACCTGACGTCACGTATTTTAGATTAAAATCAGAATAAAAAAAAATACAAATGAGAGATCAGGGATAGCCCCTTCCCAAAATCCCCAAAATCAAACACCAGGAAAGTGTTTTTATTGTGGACAGGAGGGCCACCTTAAACGAGACTGCCCTGAGCTGAAAAGAGAGGAGAAATTGTTTCTGGTTGTAAATTATGGAAAATTGAAGGAGGCCGCTTTAAAGCCAGAGGTGATCATGAGACTGTCTCTAGTGCCAGAGATAAGGCCTCTGACTGAGAAGCAAGTATTCAGTGAAAAGGAGATAACTTTCAAGGAATTAGGAACAAAAGAGTCAGATGGGCAATGGATCCTCCCTGATGGCAGGGAACTGGTGAATAAACAAGTAACGAGACAAATTTTAACTATTTCGCATCAAGGGAGTCATTGGGGAGTTCAGGCAATGTGTGATGCTGTACTAAGAAAATATGCCTGCACAGGACTCTACACAGTAGCTAAACAAATCTGTAGTAGCTGTGTAACATACCAACAAATAATTCCCAGATATGGGATTGCAGGGTATATTGACTCAGACAAGGGAAGTCAGCTCACTTCACGTATCCCCCAAGAATGAATGAACACCCTAGAGAGAAAGTGGGAGTTTCATACTCCATGGCATCCCCTCTCTTCAGGAAAAGTGGAGAGGATAAATCAAACATTAAAGAAACACCTGCCAAAATTGGTTTTAGAAACCAAACTATCATGGACAAAGTGTTTACCTCTGGCCCTTCTCAGATTCAAACTGCTCCTAGAAAGGATCTAGGAGTGTCACCGTATGAGATGCTGTTTGGGCTGCTATATCCGGGGTGGTGGTGGTGAGGTGCCCACTCTCGAGACCAAAGATAAATTCCTCAAGAACTATATACTGGGGTTGTTTTCTTCCTTATCATCTCTCAAGGTACGCGGACTGTTGGCTCAAACACCACCTCTGGAATTTCCAGTACACACCTTCCAGGCGGGAGACTGGGTCCTAGTGTGTGCCTGGAAGGAATCAAAGCTCCAGCCCGAGTGGGAAGGACCTTTTCAAGTACTGCTAACCACTGAGACTGCTGTGAGAACTGCAGAGAAGGGGTGGAGTCTCACTACACCCTCATCCAAGTCGTTGATGAAGATATTAAACAACACCGGTCCCAGTACCGACCCCTGAGGGACTCCACTAGTCACAGGCCTCCAACTAGACTCTGTCCCATTAACCACAACTCTCTGGCTTCTTCCCTTCAGCCAGTTCACAATCCACTTCACTACCTGATCACCAAACCCATACTTTATCAGCTTATCTACGAGGATGCTGTGGGAGACGGTGTCAAATGCTTTACTGAAATCAAGATAAACCACATCTACCGCTCTACCATCATCTATCCACCTAGTTATTTCCTCATAGAAGGCAATAAGGTTGGTCAAACATGACTTACCCTTGGTAAAACCATGTTGACTGCTCTTAATGACCCCCTCATCCTTGATGTGCCTAGAGATAGTGCCAAGAACAAGCTGTTCCATCACCTTTCCAGGGATGGAGGTGAGGCTGACCGGTCTATAGTTACCCAGGTCCTCCTTCTTGCCCTTCTTATAGATTGGAGTGGCATTTGCTATCCTCCAGTCCTCAGGCACCTCTCCTGTTCTCCATGACTTACCAAAGATGATGGAGAGTGGCCTAGCAATGACCTCTGCCAGCTCCCTCAGCACCCTTGGGTGCATTCCATCTGGTCCCATTGATTTATGGATATCCAGATTGCTCAACTGATCCCTAACCCAATCCTCATCTACCGAGGCAAACTCCTCCTTTATCCTGACTTCTTCTGGGGCTACAGGGATCAGGGGCTCCTGGGGAAAGCCTGCAGGAGTAAAGACAGAGGCAAAGAAGGCATTCAGCACCTCTGCCTTCTTTATATCCTCTGTCTCTAGGGCACCCACCTCATTCATCAGTGGGCCTATATTGCCTCTAGTGTTTGTTTTTTTAGCTATGTATTTGAAAAAGCCCTTTCTATTGTCCTTGACCTGGCTTGCAAGGTTAAGTTCTAAGGAGGCCTTAGCTTTCCTAATTGCCTTTCTACATCCTCTGACAACTGTCCTATATTCCTCCCAAGTGACTAGCCCCTCTTTCCATGATCCATAAATTCTTTTTTTCCACCTAAGTTTGCCCAGCAGTTCCTTGTTTAACCATGCTGGTCTCCTAGCTCCCTTACTTGATTTCATACCCATTGGGACGCTCTGATCCTGAGCTTGCAAGAAGTGGTCCTTGAATGTTGACCAACTATCTTGAGCCCCTTTACCATCTAGCACCCTGTCCCATGAGACTTCCCTTAACAATTGATTGAGGAGGCTAAAGTTGGCCCTGTGGAAGTCCAGGGTTCTGGTCTTGCTAGGTACTCTATTCCTCCCACACAGGATCCTGAACTCCACCATCTCATGATCACTGCAGCCAAGGCTGCCATCGACCATCACTGCTTCAACAAGACCCTCCTTGTTGGTAAGTACAAGATCCAGCAGCGCTCCTCTCCTAGTCGGCTTATCCACCATTTGCATTAAGTAGTTGTCATCAATGCACTGGAGGAACCTCCTAGACTGTGAATGGCTGGCTGTGTAAGTCTTCCAGCTGATATCAGGGTAGTTAAAATTCCCCATGAGGACCAAGGCCTGTAGTTGCGAGGCTGCTTTCAGCTGCCTGTAGAAAGCCTCATCAACTCCCTCATCCTGATCAGGAGGTCTGTAATAGACCCCCACAACTGTATCACCCATGCCTGCCTGCCCCTTAATTCTTATCCACAGACTTTCAACCTGCCCCTCATCAGTCCCTGGACAAAACTCAATACATTCAAGTTGCTCCCTCACATAAAGAGCAACTCCACCACCTCGCTTCACTGACCGATCTTTCCTAAAAATGACATAGCCATCCATGACCACATTCCAGTCATGTGAGCTGTCCCACCATGTCTCTGTAATTGCCACCAGGTCATAACCTTTAGACCGCACACAGACCTCTAACTCCTCCTGTTTATTCCCCATACTGCATGCATTGGTGTACAGGCATTTCAGATAGCAAGCAGAGCGCACTGGTGGGACCCCTGGGAGGCAGGAGGCCTTGTGGTCAGGGCCTAAACATATATCCCTTCTCTTCAATGATCGAAAATCCTCCCTAGACCACCTTCCTTCAGGCCCTCGTATATTGCTCTTGGGCTCGTCCCTAACAGACCCAGTTCTCTCCCCTTCCCCCTTCACATCTAGTTTAAAGCCCTCTCAATGAGCCCTGCTAACTCCTGCCCCAAAAGCCTTCTCCCCCTCTGGGACAAATGCATTCCACCTGTCACCAGGCCAGGTGTCTCATATAGCAGCCCATGATCAAAGAACCCAAAGCCCTGCCTTTGGCACCAGTTACATAGCCATTCATTAATCTGTGAACTCTTCCTGCTTATCTCTTCACCCATCCTTGCAGGAGGTATGGAGGCAAACACTACTTGCACTCCAGACCCCTTAACCCCTTAACTCCCAGGGCCCTGAAGTCTCTCTTCATAGCCCTTACACTTCTTGTAATAATTTCGTCCCTGCCAACCTGAAAAAGCAGCAGTGGGTAGTAATCGGAGGGCTTTACAAGATTAGGGAGTTTCCTTTTAATGTCTCTAATCTGAACCCCAGGGAGGCAGCAGACTTCCCTGTGGGATGGGTCCGGTCGACAGATGGGCCCTTCTGTTCCCCTCAGAAGGGAGTCGCCCACCACAATTACCCTCCTTTTCTTCTTAATTGAAGAAGTCCTAAGGCGTCGGGGTGACTGACAAGCCTTAGGTGATTCAGGAGACTGATCTACCCCTCCAACTTCATTTACCTCTCCCTGAAGTTCCAAGGCCTGGTACCTGTTACTCAAGGGCAACTGGGAGGGTGAAGGGGGTTGGGAGGGTTTTTGCTTGCCTCTCCGCGGACGGACCACCCTCCATTCCTCCCTGTCTCCTGAACCCTCTCCTTCTGTCTGATGACAGGAGGGGAGGGGATCCATCACTTGCTCACCCTTTTCCGACTGCCCTTGCCTCAGTGTGAAGCTCCACCAATCTATTTCTCTTTCACAGTCTCTAATAGTTCTAAGTCTTTCTACCTCCTCCATCAGTTTAACCACCTGCCCGAGCAGATCATTTATCTGCTCGCACCGCGCACACGCGGTGTCACTGGCTCCCTCCGGTACCAGTGCCAGGCTCAGGCATTTGCTGCAGCCAGAAACCTGCACGGCTGCATGTCTGCTCGGAGGATCTGTCTGAGTCCCCATATTCTTTTTCACGACAGTTTTTGGGCGCGTGGCAACCATGGTCTATGCGGTCTATGATCTATCTAGGTAGTCCTCTTCTCGCGCCGCTCTCCGCGCGCTTGCCTCTCAGCAGGCCAGCCGCCGCTCTCTGCTCCACGTGCCGCTTGCTTCTGAGGGGAGCTGCCGAGATGGCCGCTTTTAAAGTTTGCGGCGGCTCTCAGTCATGCCCCCTGCCACGTCAGCCTTTCGGTATCTCTCGAGTTTCTCTCAGGATTCCCGCTCAGACTCGGGTTTCCTTGCTCTGCCCCGGCTTCACCGTCTCCGGGAAGCCCGGCTCCTTCTCAAAGCCTCAGCAAAAGCCAACAGCAAAAGCCAACAGCACTCGCCGCAGCCGCCCCACCGCTCCCACAGCCGCCGCTCTCTGCTCCACGTGCCGCTTGCTCTCAAGATCAAGAAGAGCTGGAGGAGCTGCTCTGCTTCTTCCACAGAGAAGACTGTAAGTCTTCTTGATGTTCCTGGGTTGAGAGTTGAAATACAGCTGGGCAGTCCTTGGCTGTTAACCCTCCTGCCTACTGGAGATGCCGAAGGGAATTCCCTGAGGAGGTGATTCACCCCAGATAGATAAACCCTCAGCCTCACCTCCAGAAGCAGCAGGCCATGGGCGAAGACAGGCATGAGGCTTTGCTGAGAGAGTGTCTCCTCCCAGAGAGGGGTTCACCCTCTTTCCAGGCGTAGCCTACCAAGAGAGCAAAGGTCTGGGATGACCAGCAATTTTGGCAGGGTGGAGGGAACAGATCGATATGAGCAGGTCAGTGCCCCAAGGATCAACTTCAAAGCCACAAAAATCAAGGACGTAGCATCCACTGCCATCTGTGCTGCACACCTCAGCCCGTGTTCCAAGGCGAAACCTGCCTGCCTGAGTGTGGCAGTGGTGAGAAAGGCTGCAGAGCAGAGGGGCCCTTCTAGCAGTGCTCCTGGTGGGATGCTGCAGCCCTCGGCCTCGCTCCCATCCTCAGGCATAGCTGCTCACAGCTCTAGGGCAAGGTTGAAAAGCCGTGTGGCAGATGTGGTCAGCGTGAGAGACAGAGAGCCCAAGAGGGGGCTGTGAGCGGCAGGAAGCAGTTTTGCAAGTCTCCTGCCCAGGGAGGGAGAGTTGCCTGAGGTTATCCCCAAAAACGTGACCTGGGTGCTCTGCTCTGGATGCTGAGCTGGACACCAGCATCTCTGCCCTCATCCTGCAGCCAAGCCATGGCACGCCAAGCTTGGGTATCCCCAGAAAATGCTTGTCCAGGCTCTGCGGGCCACACTGCTCTGTGCACGCTTATGTTGCCTCTCCTTGCTTTCCCCCAGCATCAATGTGGAATTACTCTATCCTTGCGCTTTCCTTCATGGCCATGATTTTGGGTCTTCTCCTCCTGGCCATTAACATTGCACGAAACAGGTGAGTCAGGAGAAATTGGGGGTCTTCTGGTGTGCAGTGGTGCACTAAGACCACCCAGGCAGACAGGTGTGGACATGGGGAAACATGGGGCAGGAGCAAGCCCTGAGAAGAGCAAAGACAAACTCCATTTGAACTGTGCTTCATGGTAAAACCTCACCTGACTTCCTGCTCTCCTCATGTGTCACTCAGAATGAGTGTCTACATTTAGCCAGTACCTGGGGCTAAACTGTACCAGCCAGTGCCCCCTCCCTAGCTGAGAAGGGGAATTGGGGAAAAAAGGGAGAAGCCCCATGGGTTGAAGTAGAAACAGATTTAATGAAATAACAAAACTAATACAACAACCGACATAAAGTGTACAAGGTCCTACTCAGCCTGGTCCTCAAGGTCAGCAGCAGGAGCAGAAGGTCAAGAAGAAGGAGAAGCCCCAGTAAGAGGAACTCCACCTATAGTGAGCTCCCTCCTTTTATAATGAGCATGATGAAGTGGTGTGGGATACACCTGTGAGTCAGCTGCCTTGATTGGATCTCCCAGCTGACTCGGGGCTGCTCATGGCCTGCCTGCATGGCTGGCCTGTGCGGCTGTGCCTGGGGAACCAGGACACCGAGCCACTTCACTTCTGGATCTTCACTGATAAAGCATCTGCAACAGCTCTGCCCAGCCCCAGAGGGTTACCCACTTACATCTGGGTCAGAGCTTTCATCTTAAAATGAGAGAAAAAGAGCTGATGTCTGCCGTGCTCTTGCCGTAAAGACAGCTTGCTGGGTGTTACTGCCTCATGTTGGGCGATGTTCTCCAAGCGGAAACCCCGCAGCTGTGTGTACTCAAACACTTCAGACCGTTTACATGACATAGGGCAGCTGGCAGGGTTTGTCTGTAAGCAGCTGATGTGTTCCCAGGGCCAGGGTGTGCCAAGATGGATGTAACCATCACCGGGGATAGATGCCTGCCCCCAGATGTGGGCTGGGCTCACCACTTCACTCCACATTTCCTTTCTATGCCTTCCCTGCAGGAAAAGGAAGATCCACATGTACAGAGAAGCAGTGCGAACCGCCCAGCAGGCTGAGCTGGAAGCCAAGCAAGCCCTGGTGCCTGACCGAACTCCAAAAGCAGGAGTCGGTGCCCCAGGAGCAGAGGTCGGGAGAACTGATGGTCCAGTGGAAGGACGGGACCATCATGTCTCTGTACACAGAGAGATCTGAGGATGCTATGTAGGGGTAGCTGAAGTCAAACCATTTAGGCCCTAAGGAAGGTATCAGAATGTCTTGATTCATAGTGATGGGAGTTTAAAAATGCAGTGTAGCCTGGGGAAACAAAAGAGAGGGGAAAAAGCAAGCAGCAGAGCTGCACCAGCAGAAGTGGCTCTGGACTGGAGGCAAACCTGTGCCTCCCCTGTTTCAGCTGCTCTTTACCCGCTGCTCTCAGCTGCCTCGAGTCTCCTCTCCCTTCACCCCCTCCCTCAGCTGCCACTGAGCTGGGGTGGGAGGCAGGAGGTGGGACGTTTTCCCTGCGGTCAGCTAGGGAATACACCGTCACATCCCTTCAGGAAAACAGCCACGCTGAAGCGGAGGCACTTTTGTTATTCTCAGAAATCATCTTTATTAAAATACTTTCCAAAGTGGTTGATCGAAATCCCATACTGAATCTCTCTCTCTAGCAGTAAGGTCATATATATATATATGTATATATGTACATATATACACATGGATATTTTACTCGCAGAGTAACTGCAACTCCAGGGAGAAGCAGAACATTTAACCTGATACAGCAGAGTGCACAGCCCTTGGGCACAGGTTGAGCCTGGTCTGTTCTAGGATTCAACTCACGCCCTTCACGGGGCACGTGTAGAAGCCATGAAATAATTTAAGACATTTTTAGAAATACATCAGTCTTTTAAACAAAGGCTTTTCTGAGCGTGTCCTTGTCAGTGAAGCATTTCTCCTTGCGAAGCCTTTGGAAAGGAACGCTACAGTGTAAAAAGTTGATAAAAACCCCATCTATTTTGGTCTGACTTATTTCGATGCATGGGAATCAGTTTCGGGACACCCGAGGCCACGAGTCGGCTGAAACAATATCTGCACCTTTCTCCTTCAGATTTAAAAATATAAAAATTCCTCCTACTTATTTCTTGGTCAGAGGACCCATGAGAAGAACAAGACAGGTGCCTCTGTGTTGGACTAGATAATCTTTTGAGGTCCCTTCCAATCCCTAACATTCTGTGATTCTGTGATTAATTCCCCCTCCCTGGGCTCCCACTGCTGTGTGTCAGGTGCCCAAGCTGGCTGGGGGACCTTAGGGACAGCCCTCACCCTCCTGGTGGTGCCCGCAGCTCCGGCTGCTCCGGGAACTGCCCAGATCCACACAGAAAGCCAGGCTGGCCCCTGGTGCCGGTGGCAGGACAGGGTGCAAACACCACAGCAGTGCTCAAGGAGGGGGGATGAGAGCTGGGGCGGGGGCGGGCAGAGCCAATTTCAGACTCTCAGCACCCTGTCTGCTCATCAAATTGCCACCGCAGGCTTTGTCCTGGCGCGGAGACCGGGGCTACCATCTGCCAGTGGCTACTGGTGGTGCCTGTGAGTCCGTCATGGATGATCCCAGCCCTTGTGGAGTCACGGGGACAGGGGTCTCTTGTCACCCCCTCTGCAGGGACGCATCCTAAAATATCTTGAAGCCTTTCAGCAGTGTGAGCGTGGGAGCTTTCTGCTTGCTCTGAGCCTGCGAGGACTTGACAGTGACCAGCTTGGCCTGGGCCACCAAAGGGATCTCCTTGTAGTTGGCGGTGGAGAGGGTGTTGAAGGTGCACTGGCCAAGCCGTGGCAGGTGGGCAGGGCCACCGGCATGGCCACCGGCAGGCAGGGCCGCTCCTCAGTGATGAAGAGTGGCCGGATGGGCACGCTCCCCTCCGCCTGGCACCGTGCCTCCCGCACCGCTTTGTGGAAGACGTGCTGCACCCCTGCAAAGTCCTGGCATGCCGACACCTCGTAGAAGAGGCACCCAAATCTGCTTGCCAGGGACATCCCTTCAGCTGCGGGCACCTGCCTGGTGAGAGCGGAGGGGACGAGTGCTGCAATCACCCAAAAAGGGGAGCAAGGGGTGCAGGGGGGGAGCAATGGATCCTCCATCCCACACCTGCTTCCTGATGAGCACTGGGGTAGCACCCGCTCGTCCCCCCTCCTGGGACAAGCAGGGGACGTGAGTCCAAAAGAGTTTTGCCTCTCCCAAAATCCCAGAGCAATGGGCTGGTGGGTCCCTGGGGAATGCCACAGCCTCCAGTGCCAGGGATGTGTCCGGGGACATGGGGCTGGCTGTAATGGCAACACACTGGGAAGCGGGGAGGAGACGGGGCAGGTCCTTGCCTGTGGGGAGGGGGAAGCCTCCGTGTTTGGAGCACGGGGGGGTTCAGCACCGTGTGTGACTCAAGGACCCATGGGACCAGCACTCAGCACATTCCCGGAGCGGCACAAAAGGCTAGAAAAACACACCGGGGACATCCAGTCCTGGCAGCGGGGACGGGGCAGGAAAGGGCTTCAGGGAAAGGGCACATCCAGAGGGGAGCAAGGAGCTGGAGCAGGCTCCAGCCCTGCCCGGGGATGGTGATGGTGACACTGCCTCACCACGCAGCCAAAAAAACATCCCACTGAAAATACCAACAGCCTCAAAATAAACACATCATCCCCTGGGCAGGAGAGCAAGAACCTCTGAGATGTGGGAGGACATGGCAAATACCAACAGGGGTGGGAATAACCACCAAAAAATATCAGATTTGGGTTTTGCATCCCAGCTGGAGGGATGGGGGTGATCTGTCAGCTCTCCCCCACCGGGAAAAGACAGCCTTGCCCCATGCCCGATACCTGTACTGCTCCATGTCCAGCTTGCTTCCCAGCAGGAGCACAGGGCAGCGGCGCTGGCAGCCCCTAGCGTGGAGGGCGAGGACCTCCAGGTAGTGCTGGCAGCCCTCAAAGCTCTTCCTGTCCTCGATGATGTAGACGACGAGGAAGGCGCTGGCCCAGTGCAGGTAGCACTCGCAGTTCCCGGGGCCATCCTGGGGAGGAGAGGAGCGGCTGAGCTGTGGTCCAGCCACATCACGCTGGGCGTTTGGCACCAGTGGTGCCCCGGTTCCTCACCTGGTCGGCAGTGTCTATCACCTTCAGCAGCACAGGCTGCTGGTCCACCAGCTCCTCTGAGGCATAGGTATCCTCTGCAAGGAGACGGGTGGTTGTGAGGACGGGTTGGGGTGTCCCATCTTCTCCAAAGCCAAGCAAAGCCCTGGATGCTTGGGACACCATGGAAAAAACCTCATCTCCTGATGAGGAGCACCCTCCACCAGCACCTCCCAGAGACACAACATTATTTTGGGGGGCTGGCAGTGATGCTGCTGGGGAAGCCCAGCTGGGAGCAGTTATTTCCCCCTGCTGCTGCAAGCGTGGGCTCCCACGGGAGAAGGAGGGAGGGGAAGGAGCCCATCACGGCCATCACTGCGCCCAAGCCTCAGCCCTTATCTAAATGCCATGACCTGGCGAGATAACGCGAGCTGGGGGCTCGACATCGGGGCTGTCTCCCCATAAATCAGGCAAGAGGAACACCCCCTTCTTTTGGAAAGAGGGCAGGCAGAGAGAGCTGCTGAGCTGTTCCCTGGGGAGAAAGATGCCTTCTCCCATCCGCGTTCTAATGGATGTGTTTCAGAAAGGTTTTGACATGGGAAGACGAAAACCATGTTCCCAGAAAAGATGCAAGGAGGAAAGGATTTATCCTTCTTTCCTAAGAGTCGCTGAGTTATTATGGGCTGGAGTCGGTTCCTGGACAAGGTCCATATCTCTCTAATGTCCCCGATAAATCATTTACAGCTCTTCCCCACGCCCTGGAGTCAGGCCTAGGAAAACAGTTATTAATTACTCAAACGAGTGGAAAAAAAAATGTCCAGAACCTCTCGCTGCAAAACGCAGCCCCCTGGGGCCACCCACCCTATGGCCCCCACTCGCTGCCCCAGCCCTTCACCTGCCCCACAGCCCCAGGGGGAGCAGGAGATGCTCCCCAAGGACCCCCAATTATTCAGCTTGCAGTTTCTTTGGGGCGATGCAAGGAGCCAACGCTGTCCTGTGGGACGTGGCCATGGAGAGAGCACTGCTTTCACCTCTGTTTTTACAGGCGGGTTTGGGTCAAATCCAGCCCTTCTGTTGTTTTTCATGTAATTTTGAGTGTGGTTCTTTTTTTTTAACCCCTTCCATGCTGTATTTGTGGGAAAGGCCGGAGATGGGAAGGATGCTCCGTGGGAGCTCATGGGGGACAACCAGGAGGAAACATCCGCAGAGAAAGCGTCTTACCCAAGTTCGGATCATATTCGCTTATGAACCTCTTGGTTAGAAACTTCACGGTCAAGGCTGCAGGAGGTGAAAGAGGCGGTGAGATGGGTGTCCCCCCATGGCACCCGCACCCCCCCTGATGCCCGACCATCCCCGTCTCACCTGACTTGCCGGCCCCTTGGCATCCCAGGATGGCCACATTGCACTCGGTGAGGGGGCTCTGGGGCAGCTGCTCGCCGCCAGCTTGGGGTTTGCCAAACATCGAGGACATCCTCTGTCCTGTGGGAGAGAGTGGGGTACCCACTGCCATGCCGGGTGGGGACTGTATCACCGCCTGGCTCGTGGGGTGCCCCAGCCTGGGGGAAAGGGGGGCTCAGCCACATCGGGGAGGGGTATCCGCTCTCATCCATCCACAGCCAGCATCACCATCCCATGCCGGCGGCCAGCACCCCACCCAAGCAAAGACAGGGACACCCCCCCCCCAGCCCTCTGCACGCCCTTCGCACCCCAAAAAGTGAAACACAGCCTCCCACCTGAAAAACCACCACCAGAGGAGATGTGGGGCTCGATGGGGTATGTGGGGACAAGGCCAGGGCTGGGGGAGCACAGGCCCCTGCGCTGCTGGGGCTGCTGATGAATGAGGCAGGAGGAGGCGAGCATGGCTCCCGCTGCTCGGGCCTCAGACAAATTCCTTGTAAGGAAAGCTGCCGCGCCAGCACCAGGCTGAACATGCTGCCCCAGCCCCCCCGAGGACTGTCCCCCTGGCAGGGCACACGCCGGCCCCCCAAGCTCCTGGGGCTTCAGGCAGGGACCCCCAGCCCCAAAACCCATTGTCCTTCCACTCAGTCGCCACCTCGCTGTGTCCCCAGCACCTCACTGAGCCCCCAGAAAAGAAAAGCACGGTCCCGCTCACCTGGCTGAGGCCGGTGCACTCATTACACCTCCACAGGCAGCAGCACCACCCAGGAGCAATGCCGCCAGCACAGCCACCCTCCTGCCCACCACTTGCCCGGTACATTTAAGCACAGACACCTTCTGCTGCTGGCAGAGGCGTTGCAGGGGGGAAAACCACCCCTTTTTCCACCCAAAAGGTGCAATCTTGAGGGGAGCACGGGGAGTACTCACCACTGCCCGCACTGAGGCCATCAGCCAGCACCCAGCGGGCTCCGAGCCAGAGTAGGTGGCCGAGGCTGAAGTCAATGTTGTCATGGCAATCGCAGCCATTTGGGATGGGACTCAGTGCCCAGGACCGCAGGATACGGCCACTGGGCTATCCCTGAGGGGTTTCTCTGGGGGGCCTTAGATAGGGCTGGGGGGTGGGTGCTCCGTGGCCATGCGGGGCTGCTGCGCCATTGGGATTATCGCCTGTTAATGCAGGGAGGATATTTTTAAACCCTCCCAAAATAGTCTGGGAGTGTGGAAGCCCCTGCAAGCCCTGGGTATGGGGAGGATGGGGATCACTCGCCTGCAGGAAGCAGAGCTCCTCTGGGGACCCCCAGGCCCCCTTTGGACACAGGTCAAAGATGCTTAAAAGCAATCAGAGCTAAATATGGTATTTTAAGCTGGGTACCCATCAGGATCAACGACAGAAACACAAGTGCAAAGCGCTCACCTTCTCCCCTAAACTGAGGTTTTTTTGGGGGACCTGCTGGAGCCACGATCCTGGGGCAATGGCTTTGCTGTCACAGTGCCCCGGGAGGTCCCAGCTGCTGGGACAAGGGGCTGAGGAGGGAGTTAAAAACAGACCTTTGGCAAAAAGCATTAAAATATGCATCATTATGCTGCTTGGATTAAATTATGCATTAATAATAAAGACCAGCTGCCAGTGGTGATGGGGGGAATTAGGGTCCCTGTTGCTTGCCCTCCGCAGCACCCTGTGGTGGAGGTGAAATGGGATTTCCAGCCAGAAAAAGCTATGAATAGCACACAAATGAGTGATGTGCCACAAATAACACTTTTCTTCACTGACAACCTCTACCTGAGTCGTGGAGGGTTGTCTCTGCCCACAGCCGGGCGTTATGGGTGAGCCCTGTGGCTGGAGGGGACATTTTTGGTGAGAAAGGGGTGCTGTACCTTCCTATGGCTGAAAACCCCACTTTTATAAGGGAAAAAAAGATAATGGTGTGGCAATATGCTCTTCCCAAACATGCAAACGTGTTTCCCTCTCCATGGTGAGGACTGTCCCTTTAGGGCATCGCAAAGAGGATGCCCAAGAGCAGAGAGGGCAAAACCTATCTGCCCCAGGGTGTCCGGGCATCCTCCATTGGCTGAGCCATGACAAAGCTGGGTGTCTCCACCGTGACCCACACCAGCCGGTGATGCTGGAGCCCTGCCTGTGTTTTGGGGGGGCAGCTGAGCCCAGTGGATGCCTTTGGAAGGCCCCAGTCCACAAGCTCGGCTATCTTTAGCTGAAGGTATTTATATTACAAGGCAGTGATGTGGCGGCCACTGGGCAGCGCAGCAAAGGCATCGAAGGGTGGTGGAGGCAGGAGGGGGATGCGCCAGGGCTCCACATGTAGGAGCTGCCCCCCTCCAAGAGCTGCTGAGTCCCCAGGTGAGGATGACCCCTGAGGAGGAAGGCTCCCGGGCAGGGTCCCCAGAGCGGGCGTGTATCTGGGTGGAGGAGCAGTCGTTCTGGGTGGAGAAGACCTTGCTGGTGGAGAGCAGCGAGTACTTCCATGCCCTCTTCCACTCAGGCATGAAGGAGAGCACGCAGGAGGAGATTGGGCTGGGGGAGCTGAGCGCCGCCGGGTTCCTCACCATGCTGCAGGTGCTGGTGGGTGAGAGGCCCATCCTTGGCAGCGAGGAGATCTTCCAGGCAGTCAAGTGTGCTGCCTTCCTGCAGGTGAAGCTCTTGGCCAAGTACCCAATCCACTCCATCAGCTCCGACAACTGCATCTTGCTGTACCAAGCCGCTGCCATATTCGGTCTCCTGGACCTCTTCCACTGCGCCACACTCTACATCAGGGACAGCTACGCCGAGCTGGAGGAGCACCTGGACTGCCTCTCCGCCGACCTGCTGGCCTACATGGAGACCCTCCTGCCCAGCACCTTTGTGGCGGTGGGAGCCCACGTGCCCACCTTCGAGTTCCTGGAGGACCTCTCCAGGACCATCTGCTACCTGGATGAGGAGACCAACACGTGGAGGATGCTCTCCTGCCTGCTGCTGAGTGCCAGCACATTCCTAGCCGGCATGGCGACCATGGATAATAAGATCTACATCCTGGGTGGTGTCTACAGGGCCAGCAAGCAGGTGGTGGAGAGCAGCTTCTGCTACGACGCCAATGCCAACGCCTGGAGCGAGTTCCCCAGCCCTCATCAGCTGCGCTATGATGTCAGGCTGGTGGGCCACGAGGGCTACCTCTACGTCATCGGTGGGGAGTACGAGATCTGCCTGAAGTCCATGGAGAGGTACGACGTGGCCTCCAGCACTTGGACGTTTGTCTCTGACCTGCTGCAGTCGAGTGCGGCGGCACCCTGCGCCCAAGCCATGGGGCAGATCTTCGTTTGCTTGTGGAAGCCTCTGGACACCACCATCATCTACGAGTATGAGACCCAGCGAGATGCCTGGCTTCCCATCACCAAGCTCAAGCAGCACCAGAGCTACGGGCACTGCATGGTGGCCCACCGCGACAACCTCTGTCATGCGCAACGGCCTCTCAGATGACTTCTTGCGTTGTGTCATCGACTGCTTCAACCTGACATTGTGGCAGTGGACCGCCCTGCCCGGGCAGTTCCTGAATAGCAAAGGAGCCCTCTTCACCACCGTCATCAGGGGTGACACCGTCTACACCGTCAACAAGATGCTGACGCTCCTCTACTCGGTGAAAGAGGAGACCTGGAGGTCCAAGAAGGAGCGGGCAGGTTTCCCGCGCAGCGGCTCGCTGCAGACCTTCCTCCTGAGGCTGCCGAGGTGTGACCACAACATTGCGATGTAGGTGGCCCCCATCCCATGCTGGGATGCTCTCCTTGCATATGGCCTTGGCTCTGCACCCGCTGCTCCCCTGGGCTCCTCTCTTCCTCCACACAGCCATGCCCAGGTCCAGGGACGTGTCGTGTTGGACCTTGGAGGTGACACTAGACCCTGCCAGAAAGAAAAGGGCTGCAGGCAGTGCTGCCTGCCTCTGCCTGCACTTCATGGGCTCTGTGCAAAGTCCTACCAGACATGGGTTTGTGAGCCAAGTGTGTGCAGAGCTTTGTGGCTTCTGCAGAGGACAGATACCAAAGAGACACAAACACGGGTTCTATTTACTCTGACTGCACTCTGAAGGTGTTCAGCATCCCACCTCCTCTCTGCTCCGAGGGGAAATCACTCGTTATCTCCTGGAATTAAAAGGAATGCTATAAAAAACCTCTGTGTTTTTCATTACTCTCGGGTTTTGTGGGTTTTTTCCCCCCCTTTCTAGGAGGAAAATACCTCCCAATGGGGATCCGCATCAAGGCTCGCTCCTGCCCACTGAATGCTTTTTCAGCTGCGGCTCCATTTCAGAGCTGTTCGTGGGAGCATGGTTCCCACACAGCCCTGTGTTCCTCTGGGAGATCTCCACGGCTGCTTCCAGCCACAGCAGGATCCTGGGAGGAGGAGGAGGGAAGATGAAGGAAAGCATCTCCTGGGCATCAGGTGCTTAATGCATGGAGGGGATTCTGGGACCCAGGAACCATCCCTCACCCCCCCAGGTGTATTAGCCAGCTACTAGCTCCTCCGGGCTCATTTGAGCCAAGACAGGGTCTTTTTAGAACATTGCAAATCTTGGAAATACAGAGGGTGCAAAAAGGGAAGGAAGGGAGAGAGCACCACCATTGCATGGTGGTGCTGGACGCACAGAGGTCTTCTCCATCAGTAGAGCTCCATAATCAGATGAGCTGTTCTGAGATACCAGCTCTGGAGAACACAGAGCTCCCCGTTGTGACACAGTGCTGCTGGGAGACCTGCGGGGACCAGCAGCAAACCCAGACCATGGCTCAGCCAGTTTCCCGTCCATGGGGCAGGCTCCGGGCTGGCCGTGCCGTCCCGGCCGAGACAAAGCAGAAGGGAATACCAGCTGGGATGCCTCAAATACCTCTGCTGCTGACCCTCACCAAGTTCTCAGCATATTCAAAACAGTTCCTGCATTTGAGAAGAAACCCACACAACACAACCACAAACCAAACCAAGAAAACCCCCAGCTCGCATCCATGTCCAGATTGAAACCCATTCGATGCGCCTTGTCCCCATTTGCCCTCTGCCACTGGGCCAGGCTACCACCCCGCTGTCACCCCTAGGATGGGGACCGCAGAGGTGCAGGTCTGATGGTGGCACGGGGGAGGCAGGGGACACTGGTGGACCTCACCCAGCCCCGCGCTGGGCTGCAGCATGAGCTGAGTGGTGTCACTACCCTGGGACGGACCCTTAGCAGAAAGCCCATGGAGTCAAATCCTTGTTCCCTTCCTAGACGAGGCCAATTAACGTGTCAGGCTGCCTTCCCCTAACTGAAAGAGGCACATGGAAGCACGCTGCTTTAAAACCATTTTAAGTTGAACAAACAGCTTAAACCCTCCATTAAAATACAGTTAAAATAATTCTGTTACTAAAATATTCGTGACGGGCTCCTGTGGCTGACCCAGGATTGCTGAACTTGGCAGGCTCTCCCCTTCCAGCTCTGAAAACACCAACCTCTCCTCCCCAATTCACAGTTTTTTTGACAGTTCAGGGGTTTTCAAAGATATTTTCGAACAAAATGCACAAGGTTTGAAGATTTTAAGCGTAGCATCAGGGGGAAAGGGCAAGTCTTGCCAGGCACTGCTGAGGATGGCATGGGTTTTCCCAAAAGAGGAGTGATTTACTGCATCCATCAATCCAGAGCATAATACAGAAAGTAACACAAGACCATTTTAGGTTCACAGGGAGGAAAAAAACATACAGTTCTTACCTCTGTGAGCAGGGGTAATAAATGCTGAGGCAGGACCAAGCGAATCTCTAACGAAAGCAGGAAGCTGCTCAGCCTTTACACAATGAGTGGGCACAACCCTGCAAATGTACTTTGCTCCACCAGAATTTAGCACTCAACATATTACTGGCACCAGCACAGAGCCGTTATCTTCCCCTTTCAATCTTCAGGGCGTTTACTTCGCCAAAGATTACAGTTTGAGGTGAAGCGATCTATCTAATCAGAGTTTAACCTTTTGTGAGTTTCTTTTTTAAGGTGACATCATTTTGGCAAGGAGGAATGTAAGGAAAAGCTGCCTGTAGAATGGACTTGCCTTATAAGGGCCATATCAAAAATAAAAGCTTGTATAACCAAGGGAAAGCTGGAGGAAAAACAGAGCTGGGAGCTCCAAGAAAAGCCTGTGAGCATCCCAAAAATATCTCCCTTGGTGATACAAGGTGCTACATTTTCTTTTTCAATGCCATTAAAGAAGGTATAAAACATCCTTGGGTATGGACAGGTCAAGTCCCCCAAGACCCAGATGCTGAGTGTCCTCATTGCATCCAAGTGAGGATGAAGGCAGCCGTGGAGGACTGGACCCTGCTGCTGGTGTTTGGCACCTACCTAGAGATACACAGAGGAGGGACACAGTGTTTGAACTCAATGGCAGTACGTTGGGCCGGGAGATCATTTGGAAGGATACAATGGAAAAATGGTACTAATGCAACTAATTAAGGATTTTCTCTGCTAGGTTGTGCCAGTTGGCATTTTCACGGGAAAAGACACAAATGCATTTCAAAAGAACCCCTCCAACCATCTTTACTCAAAGAAATTATATCTGTAGCTAATTCACTGGAAAATAATACACTTCTGTGTGAGAACACTGTCCCCTGTTCTGCTGCCAAGCCAAGAGACACATCCCGTAAGGTGATCCGAATCTCCCATTCTCTGTCCTTCAGTTACATACAAAAATTCCCCTGGGCATCCAGATTTTCCTGATCCTGACATTCGTGATTAACTTCATTTGGAGCTGCTGTCTCCACTGTTCAGGGAAGCATCCCCTGAATTTTCCTGATTTGGGCAGAGCATGAAGGCAGCCGAGCTGTTCCCTGTCTCTCTGTCCTGATTTCATTACATTCCCCGAGCACAAACCCTTGCATAAGGCATTTTTCATTGCACTGGATAAACTTTGGGTATTTCTAGAGCAAGGGCAGCCTGTTTTCTTTCCTTACCCTCATTGAATTGTGCATTTTTCTCAAGTTTCAGATTTATAAGGAGAAGCTAATGTGATTGGACTGGATTTCAATTGCAATATTCAACCATGACTAGGTCAGCTGAGACTCATCCCAAGCAAGGATCAATAAATGTTTTTGAAGGAGCCTTCAGTTTTTATGAAAAGAATAACTTTTGTTGATTTATATAATCAAGAACAGACATTTGATTGTAGCTGAAAACACGATACCCATTACCTGAGGGGGAGGAAGAAAACTGTAGTTTGGGTTTTGCAAAATCTAATCCAAAGGCAGCTTGGATCTTGTTGCATCTAATTTAAACAGCTGAGATGATCAGGGGTGACAAATATGTATGATGGACATATGTCCTGGTTCAGCCAGGATGGGGTTAATTTTCCCCAGCAGTTGGGAGGGAGCTACAGCCGAGTTATTCCATACCATGATGACGTCATGTCTGGGTGCCCAGGCGCGGGAGGGTGGGAACGGCTTTTGTCCTGCTCTGTACCTCGTGCTGTGTCCATGCAGTATAGCTCTTGTTCTGTACATTATTATCACTGTTATTGTTGTTGTTGTTCGGGTTGTTGTTGTTGTTACACTGTTGTATTAAATCTTCCTTATCTCAACCCAGGGTTTTATATTTTACTCCCTGTCCCATCCCCGTCCGAGGATGGGGGAGGGGCAGCGGCATGGTCTCGGGGCCCGGCAGGGTCTAAACCACCACAGCCTTTTTGGCGCTCAACGTGGGGCACGAGAGGATTGAGATAAAGACGAAAACCTTATAGGTGGATAGATGATGGTAGAGCGGTAGATGTGGTTTATCTCGATTTCAGTAAACCATTTGACACTGTCTCCCACAGCATCCTCGTAGATAAGCTGATAAAGTATGGGTTTGGTGATCAGGTAGTGAGGTGGACTGTGAAGTGGCTGAAGGAAAGAAGCCAGAGAGTTGTGGTCAATGGGACGGAGTCTAGTTGGAGGCCTGTGACTAGTGGAGTCCCTCAGGGGTCGGTACTGGGACCGGTGTTGTTCAATATCTTCATCAACGACTTGGATGAGGGTACAGAATGTATCCTCAGCAAGTTTGCTGATGACACCAAACTGGGAGGAATGGCTGACACACCAGAGGGTTGTGCTGCCATTCAACGAGACCTTGATAGGCTGGAGAGTTGGGCAGGGAGAAACTTAATGAAATTCAACAAGGGCAAGTGTAGAGTTTTGCATCTGGGGAAGAACAACCCCATGTACCAGTACAGGTTGGGGGCTGACCTGCTGGAGAGCAGTGTAGGAGAAAGGGACCTGGGGGTCCTAGTGGACAGCAGGATGACCATGAGCCAGCAGTGTGCCCTTGTGGCCAAGAAGGCCAATGGCATCCTGGGGCACATTAGAAAGGGGGGGGTTAATAGGTCAAGAGAGGTTCTCCTCCCCCTCTATTCTGCCTTGGTGAGGCCACATCTGGAGTATTGTGTCCAGTTCTGGGCCCCCCAGTTCAAGAAGGACAGGGAACTGCTTGAGAGAGTCCAGCGCAGAGCCACAAAGATGATTAAGGGAGTGGAACATCTCCCTTATGAGGAAAGGCTGAGGGAGCTGGGTCTCTTCAGCTTGGAGGAGACTGAGGGGTGACCTTATTAATGTTTATAAATATGTAAAGGGTGAGTGTCATGAGGATGGAGCCAGGCTCTTCTCAGTGACATCCAATGATAGGACTAGGGGCATCGGATGCAAGCTGGAACATAGGAGGTTCCGCATAAATGTGAGGAAAAACTTCTTCACAGTGAGGGTAACAGAGCACTGGAACAGGCTGCCCAGAGAGGCTGTAGAGTCTCCTTCTCTGGAGACATTCAGAACCCACCTGGACATGTTCCTGTGTGACCTGACCTAGGTGTTCCTGCTCTGGCAGGGGGATTGGACTAGATGATCTTTTGAGGTCCCTTCCAATCCCTAACATTCTGTGATTCTGTGATTCTGTGAACCTTACTAGGGTGTGTTGAAACAAACTGTTAAGCGCAATTTTCTGTTTATACATTTGTACTGTTTGAATAAGGTATGCTTACAATGCTGGCCAACATGCTTGCGTGGTGGGGCTGGAATAATCTTTATATCCACTGTGGTGTATTTTCAGTGCTGGTGTTTATTGTCTGTGGAAAACGTGTCAAGAGTCTTGTTTTGCTGTACTGGATACTGACTACTTATGATATGGTTGCATCCCTGCTTGTGGGGGTGACCCGGTACCTGTATGCGGCCTGGGCATTTGTTAGTGGTCTCACCCCATCTATGGGTGAGCCAGGGGAAGAGACCTGCCCAGTTGTTCAGAGTTTTGGCTATCCTTGGAGCGTCCAGGCCAGCGTGTTCGCAGTGCAGTGTTTTCTAAATGTCTGCCAAATCCCGTTTAAGGTTATATGGTCCTTCTCCAATAGTAGTATCACGCGGAGACCTGCCCCGAGGCCAGACAGTTATGAGTGGCAAGGTGTGTGGGGAAAAATGGGCAAGTGCCTAGGTCAGTGGTCACCCCCAATGTTTTGGAATTTCACAAGGGGAATTGTCCAAGAAGAACATCACTCCAGTTTCCAGTCGGAAGTCCCCCAGACAGAATAGAATGTCCGGTCTTACGCCTGACCCTCTTGAGGGGACCTCTGAGCCATTCCTACAACCAGAGTCATTCGTGGAACAAGTGAGTGATGCTGAGCAGGATTAGAGGGGCCCTGCCTCCAGCCAGGTGGAGGAAAGGGATAACTGGATTTACTGGACGGTGTGGATCCGATGGCCTGGCACATCAGACCCACAAGAATATAAGGCCTTGGTGCACAGCGCACCCTGATGCCATCAAGCTATAGTGGGGTTGAGCCCATCTGTATCTCCGGAGTGACAGGGGGATCCCAACAGCTGACCCTATTGGAAGCTGAAGTGAGCCTAACTGGGCACAACTCGCATAAATACCCCATTGTGACTGGTCCAGACGCCCCATGCATCCTGGGCATAGACTGTCTCAGGAGAGGGTACTTTAAAGACCCAAAAGGGTACTGGTGGGCCTTTGGTATAGCTGCCCTGGAGGAAATTGAAAAATTGTCCACCTTACCCGGCCTCTCAGAGGACCCTTCAGTGGTGGGGTTGCTGAAGGTTGAAGAGCAGCGAGTGCCAACTGCTACCAAGACGGTGCACTGGCGGCAGTACCGCACCAACCGAGACTCCCTGGTCCCCATCCAGCAGCTGACCCGTCAACTAGAGAGCCAGAAGGTGATTAGCAAAACTCATTCACCCTTCAACAGCCCTATATGGCCAGTGAGAAAGTGTAATGGCAAATGGAGACTAACTGTGGACTACCGTGGCCTGAATGAAGTTACGCCAGCAATGAGTGCTGCAGTGCTGGACATGCTAGAGCTCCAATATGAACTGGAGTCCAAAGCAGCCAAGTGGTATCCCACGACTGACATTGCTAACGCATTTTTCTCCATTCCGATAGCACCAGAGTGCAGGCCACAGTATGCGTTCACTTGGAGGGGCATCCAGTATACCTGGAATTGATTGCCCCAGGGGTGGAACCACAGCTGCACCATTTGACATGGACTGGTCCATACTGCACTGGAGAAAGGCGGGGCTCCAGAACACCTGCAGTACATTGACAACATCATTGTATGGGGGGACACAGCTGAAGAAGTCTTTGAAAAAGGAAAGAAGACAACTGAAATCCTTCTGAAGGCCAGTTTCTCCATCAAATCAAGGAAAGTTAAGGGGCCTGCAAAGGAGATGCAGTTCCGAGGAATATAATGGGAAGATGGGCGTCGCCACATCCCAATGGAGGTGATAAACAAGATAGCAGCCATGGCCCCACCAACTAGTAAAAAGGAGACTCAGTCTTTCCTGGGCGCTGTGGGGTTCTGGAGGATGCACATCCCAAACTACAGCCTGATTGTGAGCCCTCTCTACCACGTGACCCATAAGAAGAATGATTTTGAATGGGGCCCTGAGCAACAGCAAGCTTTTGAACAAATTAAACAGGAGATTGTTCAGGCAGTAGCCCTCCGGCCAGTCTGGGCAGGACAAGAGGTTAAAAACATGCTCTACACCGCAGCCGGGGAGAATGGTCCTACCTGGAGCCTCTGGCAGAGAGCACCCGGGGAAACCTGAGGCCGACCTCTAGGCTTTTGGAGCTGGGGATATAAAGGCTCTGAAACACCAACTGAAAAGGAGATACTGGCAGCATAGGAAGGAGTTCGAGCTGCCTCAGAAGTGGTCGGCACTGAAACACAGCTCCTTCTGGCACCCCGACTGCCGGTGCTGGGCTAGATGTTCAAGGGAAGGGCTTCCTCTACACATCATGCAACAGATGTCACATGGAGTAAATGAGTTGCATTGATAACACAACAGACTCGAATAGGGAACCCCAGCTGCCCAGGAATATTGGGGGTGATCACCAACTGGCCAGAGAGCAAAGATTCTGGGATGTCACCAGAGCAGGAGGTGACACGTGCTGAGGAGGCCCCACTATATGACGAGCTGCCAGACGAGGAGAAGTGGTATGCCCTGTTCACTGATGGGTCTTGTCACATTGTGGGAAAGCATCAGCAATGGAAGGCTGCTGTGCGGAGTCCCACACGACGAGTCGCTGAAGCTGCTGAGGGGCAAGGCGAATCGAGCCAGTTCACAGAGGTGAAAGCCACCCAGCTGGCTTTGGATATTGCTGAGCGAGAAAAGTGGCCAAAGCTCTGTCTCTACACTGACTCATGGGTGGTGGCAAATGCCCTGTGGAGGTGGTTGCAGCAGTGGAAACAGAGCAACTGGCAACGTAGAGGTAAACCCATCTGGGCCACTAAAGTATGGCAGGATATTGCAGCTCGGGTGGAGAACCTCGTCGTGAAAGTGCGCCACGTGGATGCCCACGTGCCCAAAAGTCGGGCCACTGATGAACATCACAACAACCATCAGGCGGACCAGGCTGCTGAGATCAGAGTGGCTCAGGTGGATTTGGACTGGCAGCGTAAAGGTGAATTGTTCATAGCCCGGTGGGCCCATGACACCTTGGGCCACCAAGGTAGAGATGCAACATACAGGAGGGCTCGAGAGCGAGGGGTGGACCTCATCATTGACACCATCACAGAGGTCATCCACGAATGTGAAACGTGTGCTGCAATCAAACAAGCCAAGCGGGTAAAGCCCCAGCGGAATGGAGAACGATGGCTGAAATATAAATACGGAGAGGCCTGGCAGATCAACTACATCACACTGCCACAGACCCACCAAGGAAAGCGCCACGTGCTCACAATGGTGGAAACAACCACTGGATGGCTGGAAACATATCCAGTGCCCCTCGCCACCGCCCAGAACACCATCCTGGGCCTTGAGAAGCAAGTCCTGTGGTGTCACAGCACTCCAGAGAGAATTGAGTCAGACAACGGGACTCACTTCCGAAACAACCTCATAGACACCAGGGCAGAAGAACATGGCATCGAGTGGGTCTACCACATCCCCTGCCACGCACCAGCCTCTGGAAAAATTGAACGCTATAATGGACTGCTAAAAACTACAGTGAAAGCAATGGGAGGTGGAACCTTCAAACCCTGGGACACACATCTGGCAAAGGCCACCTGGTTAGTCACCACAAGAGGATCTGCCAATCGAGCTGGCCCGGATCTGTTGGGGGGTTTTTAGGAAGCAATGGTCATGTGAGCAATCCAACCTTCGAGCCTGACCCGGATGCTGAAGCAGGATGGGAAGCTGGGAAAGGTGTGACGGTGTGAATGCATGCTTTAAAGTCACAAATCAATTTATGCCACGATAGTGCTGTTAACCAATTAGTAGCTAGAAGAGTCTCGTGAAGAGTCTCGTGACTTAGTGCTCTGTCTATATAAACCGGGTTGTAACACCATTAAACTGCCTTTCACGGGATTTATTAAGTCTCTGTGTGATTGCTTGCCATGACTTCCCGCAAGTGGCGCCCGAACAGGGACCCTCAGAACCGCTGCTAGAAGCTGATGCTGTCAGCGTGAAGAAAAGCAGACGGAGAGGGTGGAAAAGCCGACCGAAACTTGTTGCTGCCCCGGCAACAGTCGTTCCGCAGTGCCCAGCGGACGGAGACGGTGCGCACCGAAGGACAACTGGTCCTGTTCTGAATTCTCACTAAAAAGGTCAGTGAGCGGTCGGGGAGGAGATGGGGTTTACGCTTACCAAAGTGAAGGAAGCGGTAATTAAGCTCCTCCAAGATATACTCTCTGTGAGAGGAATTTCTTATGACGCACAAGCCCTGAAGGGTCTGCTGCAGTGGGCACGGGACAGAAACTTGATATCCGGGGTGAACACAGCGTTTGAGCTGTCTGCCTGGGAAGCCATAGGCACGAGTCTGTGGGATGAAGTTAGTAACAGAGGAAAGAGTGGCAAAGAAGCCTATAAACGTTCAATACTGTGGAAACAAATAAGAGAGACTTTGAGTACAATGAAAGGGGAACGGGCTGCTGTTCCTGCTGCATATGCGGCTTTGACTCCCGGAGAGGAGAAAAAGGGGGGGGCCGACCCTGCACCCATGGCGGTTTCGTCTCCTTTTAATCCCTTCGCGCAGAATTTCGCGATTCCAGGTCCTCGGGACTTCACCTCCCGAGTTAAACGTTCCACCTCTGCCCCGCCGCCGCCCCCGGCCCGGCCTGCGCCGCTGCCGCCTGCGCCGCTTGCGCCGCCCCCTGCTTCACCTGGCGGAGCTCTGCCAGGCAGCGCCTCGCCTCTGAGCCTGAAACAGACTGAGGCGAATGCGGAAGTAACAACAAAGGAAAAAACAGCAGTGGGCGGTCCATTATGCAGATCAGGGGCGGGTACTTATCCACCGCTCCCTTTTTCACCGGCCCTGTCATCCCCGCCCTCGGGTGACGATACCAGCCCCGAGGACAGCCCCGACCGGCCCTCCCCATCAGAGGACGAATGCATGAGAGATGTGATGGCACGCCTCAGCGAGCTGGAATTACAACATCACACCCTAGTGGAAAAAACAGCGGTTGCTGCTTCACTGGACAGATCTAAAACTTTTAACCCCTTCACGCCAGAAGGCGTTTCTCCACAAGCCTCAGCTCTGCAACCGCCTGCCCCGCCGCTGCCGCCTCCAGAGCATCTCTTCGCCGGAGCCAGAGATCCTCAGGAATCCACTCGGCGCTGGAGAGGAATCATCAAAGATGCAATTGTTGAGGGGTCTTTTCTTCCGCAGGCTTTCCCTGTTATTTTATCCCCAACAGGTCAAAAGTGGGAGTCTTTTGATTGGAAAATGCTAGAAAAAGCTCGGTCTGCCATTGCGCAGTATGGGTTGCAGTCACAACTCACTCAACAAATAATTCGCTATATTTTCACTTCTGATTTGTTGATTCCATTTGATAGTATACAGGTTGCAAATGTTTTGCTTACTCCATCACAACAGCTCATGTTCCAAAGAACTTGGCAGAGATTGTGTGATGCGGAGCAAGCTAAACCACGCCAACAAACTGACCCATTATATGGAATTCAGGCCCAAATGCTATTGGGTATGGGCCCTTTTGCCTCTGTACAAATGCAATCTCAATTTTCAACACAAGTTCTGCAGTTATCTCAACAACTAGCACTGCAGGCCATTTTTTCAGTGCATGAGCCAGGGAAGCCCTATGGGTTCACGCATGTCAAGCAAGGGCTAAATGATAGCTACACAGAGTTTGTAGACAAATTATATTCTGCCATTGACAGTCACCCTGATCTTAATGAGGCCATGAAACAGCAAATGTTTAAAATGCTGGCCTTTGATAATGCCAATGAAAAAACCAAACGAGTCTTAGGGACACTACCTAAAAATTCAGAGGTAGCTGATATGATTGAATTGGCTGAATGCACCACACAAATGAATAATGCGGCCTATGTTGCTGCTGCCTTGCAAGGAGCTATCGCTCCTACTATGAAAGGAGTCATTGCCCCCTTGTTAAAACAAAAAAAGGGAGGCAAAGAGAAAAAAGAAAAGAGGTGTTTTAATTGCGGCAAATTAGGTCACTGGAAAATTCAATGTAAAGCTTTAAAACGATCAAAATGGTGTATTCATTGTCAAAAGGATAGCCATAACACATTAGAATGCAACGGTAAAGGTAAGGGAAACGGGAACAGGAGCACCACGCCCTCTTGCGCGATGACACAAATGCAGGGGGCTTGGGCAGTATCCCAACAGCAAGGGATGCCTCGACACCATTCCCTCCGCCACGGCAGGAAGTGCCGGAATGGACGTGGAATCAGCTGTAGACGTCACTCTACAAGACACTGGAGTGCATCTAATAGATAGCAATATTCAAGGGCCATTAGGTCGTGGTCTTAGTGCCTTATTGTTAGGAAGATCTTCAACCTCTAGACGGGGTATTTTTGTTTTGCCTTGAGTAATTGATGCTGACTTTGTAGGGATTGTAAAAATAATGGTTTACTCATTAACACCACCTGTTTTCATTCCAAAAGGTAGCCGCATAGCTCAACTGGTTCCTTTTAAATCTTGTGTTCCTCGACCGGGTATAGTAGAACGAGGAGACGGGGGATTCGGCTCAACAGGATCGCCGCAAGTATACTTGTCTTTAGACATAGCAAAAGCCAAACCTGAATGTGTGATAATCATGATAGCAAAAAATGGCCAGAAAAAACAGGCAAAAATGCTCATCGACACAGGGGCTGATGTGACAATCATCTCAACATTACAGTGGCCTGATACATGGCCTACAGTTTTTGCTCCATCCGGTATTTATGGAATTGGCGGAACACAGTCAACCCAAATTAGCAAAGAGGTGATTGCATTTCAGTTTCCTGACGGTGTAATAGTTACTACCAGACCCTACATCATGAATGTGCCTATTACACTAATTGGCAGAGACTTACTAAGTCAAATGGGAGCTCAAATTGTAACTCAGCCTTTTTAGTGGCGGCCGCTGCTGAGCAGCCAATCCTGAAATTGAAATGGAAAACAGAAGAACCAGTATGGATAGATCAGTGGCCGCTTACACACGAAAGGCTGCTAAAAGTCAGAGAACTAGTAGAGGAGCAGTTAAAAGCAGGACATATTGTTCCTTCAAACAGCCCCTGGAACACACCGATTTTTACTATTCCCAAAAAAGGTGGGAAATGGAGATTGTTGCATGATTTACGGGCAGTTAATGCAGTTATGGAGAATATGGGATCCTTGCAGCCGGGTTTGCCATCACCTGTTATGCTACCCGAGGATTGGGATTTACTGATTATTGACTTGAAAGATTGTTGTTTTTTTTTTTTTTTTATTTCACAATTCCACTGTGTAAAGATGATGTAGAAAAGTTTGCCTTTTCGGTTCCCTCTGTTAACAAGGCCGAACCAGCAGAAAGATATCATTGGCTGGTCTTGCCTCAAGGCATGAAAAATTCTCCTATCATGTGCCAGGCATTTGTTGCCTGGGCCTTAGGACCAATTCGAAAGAAATATCTGCAATTGATAATTTATCACTATACGGATGATATATTAATTGCTGGGAAACATTTGCAAAAAGAAACCATTTTAATAGCGATGACCAGAGAATTAGAGAAGAGGGGGTTAAAAATTGCCCCTGAAAAAATTCAACAGCAATCACCTTGGAAATATTTAGGCTGGATCATCACAGGAACTAGTGTCAGACCACAAAAACTGGAAATCAAATCAGATATCAAAACTCTCAATGATATCCAGAAGCTGGCTGGCGATATTCAGTGGGTAAGAGGTATCTGTGGCATAACAAATGATGATTTAAAACCTTTAATTCAGTTGTTAGGCACCTCTACTCAAGCTAACAAGAAACGTGAGCTTGGTCCTGAACAGCAGTGTGCATTGAGCACAATCAGTGAAAAAATATCCCAATGTCATGCAGCTCGGTTTAATCCTCAGTATCCTATTGTCCTTATGATTGTCAATTCACAACAAGGTAGAGATTGGCCACTTGCCCTCATCATCCAATGGGTCCAGGAAGGGCCAAATCCTTTACGCATTTTAGAGTGGATATTTTCTCCAAAGAGGCAGAGAAAAACCCTTGTGACCCGAATTGAACTACTTGCGCAATTAATTATGAAAGGACGATCTAGAATTCAGGAAATAGCAGGAGCGGATCCACAATCAATTATTGTGCCGTTGGTTCAGGAATATTTAGAATGGCTCATTAGAAATTCTCTTCCTTTGCAAATTGCCTGTGCAGATTTCACGGGTCTCCTCACAAATGTTTATCCTGCTCACCGCATGATCCCTATGCTGCAAAACCACACCTTTGAGGAACAGCCGTATTGGTCTGAAACACTGGTAAACGGTATCACTGTTTTCACTGATGCAGGAAAGAAAACTAAAAAGGCAGGAGTCACCTGGGAAAAGGAGCCTGGTCAATGGGATAGTCACATCATCCAGGGAGGGATTATAGACTCCTTGTAGAAATTAGAGCTCCGAGCTGTAATATGGGCATTTCAACATTGGAATGATCAACCACTGAATATTGTATCAGACTCTCTCTATGTGGTTGGAGTAGTGTGGTGCATCGAAAGGGCTATGCTTCGTGAGGTCTCGAATAAGCTGCTTGCTGAGCTGTTGCGAGAATTATTATTGACCTTAAATGACAGACGTCAATCATATTTCATCACCCATATTCGCAGTCACTTAATGACTGAAGGATTGGCCATTGGAAACAACAAGACTGATCAATTGGTAGCTCCAGCTTGGACTGGTCCACCTGTAAATATTTTTGAGCAAGCAAAAAATTCCCATGCATTTTTCCACCAATCAGCAAAAATGTTAGCACGACAATTTCATTTGCCCTTGACAGATGCACAAGGGATCGTGAAGTCCTGTCCAGCTTGTCAAAAAATAGGGTTTGGAGTTGGCCTCGGGGTCAACCCTAAAGGACTACGGCCCTTGCAATTGTGGCAAATGGATGTGACACACATTGTAGAGTTTGGCAGATTGAAATATGTCCATGTTGTAATTGATACATTTTCTATGGCTGTATGGGCGACAGCTCAAACTGGAGAGACTGCTAAGCATGTTGAAAAAACATCTATATTCCAGTTTTGCAGTTTTAGGAGTCCCATTATCCCTCAAAACTGACCATGGCCCTGCATATACCTCTCGTAGATTTCAACAATTTTGTCTCGCTTGGGGTATTCAGCACACCACTGGTATTCCTCACTCCCCCACAGGACAAGCGATGGTTGAACGAGCCCATCAAACTCTGAAAGATTTGCTTCAAAAACAAAAAGGGGGAGAGCCCAGTACCCCAGCAGAAAGATTAGCTAAAGCTGTGTATGTGCTAAATTACCTGCGTCTCACAGGAGAAAGAAAAGATCCACCTATGGTAATTCAGAGTGCAGTTTTAAAAACCGGGTTAGATGAACAACAGAAAATTCTGGTGCAGTATAAAAATCTCAACACAGGACTTTGGGAAGGACCAGCTGAAGTGAAACTAACTGGAAGAGGATATATGTGTTTGCTCACAGGTGAAGGTCTCCGTTGGATTCCTTCTAGATGGGTAAAACCATGGAAGGAGTCGCAGTGCCAAGACTCATCTGTAAAGGCTGTATCATCAAAATAAATTGTTAGAAGCCCCACACTATTAATCTCAGACAGAACACGTAGGTGACGTGGGCAAATCGAATTGGGAAATAATCTTTTTGTTTATCAATGGCCGCGTCTGGCGACTTTCTTTTTTGAACATGTTTAATTAGAGTCTTAGAATCTGTTAAAATAGGCTAGAAGGTTTAGATAAAATAAGTTTATATTGAATTTGTTACTGAATGATAGTTATTAGGTACTGATCCCACCCCAGATAAGAAGTCAAGTAATAATAAGAGGCTATTTTAACACCACTGATGTCAGAAACAGATCCGCAGATGTCCTAGATTGACATATGGGTGGTTCCCATGGCCCTTTAAGGACGAGGGGACAAGTTTGCCTTTTGGCTTTCCTTCAAGGTGCGGCCGGCCTTGTGGGGGGGAGCCCTTGGGTAAACAAGCCCCAGGTGCCCCACATTGGATAAATGAGTGCCAGGTGTCCTGTTTTGGGGACGGGCTGGGGCCACTTGCGGAAGGGTGCAGTGTCTGTCTGTGAGGTGGACGCACCTTGCAGAAATTTCCTGTTGGGGAAGGACCTCCTGACCCTCCATGCAACTAGGCCCCGCTCAGGTTTGGCATTTGCAAACGGGGGCTTCATGGGAAAACCATATGGGACTACTTCTATATAATCAGCCTATTGACTTGGTTGTCTCCCATTCCTTCTGTGAGAGACTTTGTTTCTTTGTTAATTCCACCTATCATTGAATTCCACCTATTATTGGTTCGCTATTATATTAATGATTGTACTTTATGTTTTCGAAAAGGTAACAAGCATGATTACATATACCATGAAGACCGTATGGCTGGCTCAAGAAGAAAAAGGGGGAATTGTAGGAATGTATTTTAAAAGAGAATAACCATATAGTGAACCAGCCATACGAGATGTTGGCCTAGGCACATAGCCGCATTCTAGAAGTTACTTCAGAGGAAGAAAAAATGAGAAAGAACAGTGACAGCTTGCAGGAGCGGACAGATAAGAGTGACCAATTGGACACTGCGTGAGAAGAACTCAAGAAACAACGAGAGCTGAACTGACTTGCATGTTTGCCTCGTGCTAGAGACTTTTATCAAATTAGATAATGCGTGGCCGCGCGTAGGAATAGAAAACCTGTTTAAAAAGGGATAGTTAGAATTAACTGAATATTTAGATAATGTTATGCATGCTGTGTGGTAAAATAAGAATTGCTGTTAAAAATTTCTCTGTTATTAGCCTAGGTTAAGGTTATAAGATTTTAGATGAAATAAGTTGTATGAATTTGTTTAATCACTCTTTCTCTATTCATAAGCAACTGTAGCAGTTGAGAAAGATTATGAAGAACCTCACCATCGTAATTTCCTCGTTGTTCCCATCATTGAGTTTGGATTGCTCAAAATTAAGAAGGGGGATTTGTTGGGGGGTTTTTAGGAAGCAATGGTCATGTGAGCAATCCAACCTTCGAGCCTGACCCGGATGCTGAAGCAGGATGGGAAGCTGGGAAAGGTGTGACGGTGTGAATGCATGCTTTAAAGTCACAAATCAATTTATGCCACGATAGTGCTGTTAACCAATTAGTAGCTAGAAGAGTCTCGTGAAGAGTCTTGTGACTTAGTGCTCTGTCTATATAAACCGGGTTGTAACACCATTAAACTGCCTTTCACGGGATTTATTAAGTCTCTATGTGATTGCTTGCCATGACTTCCCGCACGGATCAGTCAAAACTTCCATGGGGATAAAGTCCCTGTAGTGCGCATGAGGGATGTACTGGGAAAAATGGTCTGTGTTAGTCCTGTGCCTGGCCAAGTCAAACCCACCCACGGGATTGTTTTTGCCCAAGGACCTGGGTGCACCTGGTGGGTGATGAGGGAGGATGGAGAGGCCCAATGTGTACCACAAGGGGACTTGATTCTGTGTGCAAATATACCGTGAATTGTATTGGGGTTTTTTGCTAATTGTTAAATGGCTGTTGGGCATGACATAGATGGTATAGAATAAGGGATGGATAGCCGGGCTATTCCATCCCATGCTGACGTCATGTCCGGGTGCCCAGGCACGAGCAGTGTGGAACGGCTTTTGTCCGGGTCTGTACCTCGTGCTGTGTCTGTGTGGTATCTCTCTTGCTCAGTACATTGTTATCGCTATTGCTGTTGTTCGGGTTGTTGTTGTTACACTGTCGTATTAAATCTTCCTTATCTCATCCCCGGGGTTTGCATTTTACTCCCTGTCCCATCCCCGTCCGAGGATGGGGGAGGGGCAGCGGCAACATGGTCTCGGGTCCCGGAAGGGTCTAAACCACCACAACATCCATACAGCAAGATGAGACAGCAAGACAGTGCGTTGAAGGTTTGTGCCCAGTGAGCCATGCTGCTCGGGGTGGGATGGAGCAGCAGAAGGTACGCGTGTGCCGACCCACCCGAGTCCTTCGGTGGTGTGGTGTGGAGAGAGGAAGCTGTGACGGGGGTCCAGGATGCTGGTCACTGGGTTTTCATCATGAGCTCTTCCAGAGCCTTCTCTCTCTGATTGCCACAAAGCAAAAGAACTTCTTTGATTTCGTTTTGCTGGAAACCCATATAGTTAAACTGAGATAACAAATGTAAGAATTCAGCTGCCTGGAGGAAGAAGGGAGAGAAAGGAGCGATGTTATCATGGGGTTTTAAGGATGGATTTATCATGGAGTCGCAGGAGAAGCAGTGTTGGGTGACGAGGCTGCAGCCAGACAACCTGTCCGGGTTGTATTACTGCTGAAGGGCACTCCTGGTGCCACGGCCGACAGCAGAGCGAGGGCACACACACCACTTCTAGTGTTTAAAGTGTGCCTCTACATCAACTTTTTAAATAACAAATATTTAATAAAGTCAGCCTCTAGCTTCACTTTTTCCTTATAAAGTTTAATATGAATTCCATGCAAGTGTTTGCCTGCGTTATAAAGACACTGGGGAAAGGCAGTGAGTGTAACCTGGAATTAATTTGTCCTGCTTCCCCCCTCACTCAGGCTGGGCCCCAGCACTACAACAGCTCCCAGAGCTGCGTCCTCAGTAAATAACCCCCTGGCTGGCACTGAGACCCAGGCGCCCTCCTGCTGCCACAGCCCTAACAAGCAATGAACTGTCAACCCCACGTGCCATCAGCATCACGTCAAACACCGCCAGCCCAAATTCAAGCAGCTTTTCTCCCACCCCAGCTCTTCACAACCCCCAGGAGGAGGCTGGTGATGGAGACCAACACCCAGCATGCCACCACGGTTCTTCTCCCTGGGGGTGAATGCAAAGGGGGAGCTGCGAGGGAGGCAGCAAACATGGGTGCTGATGGGCTCAGCACAAAGGCCAGGCTGTGCCTCCCCGCTCTGACCTTTTTCTCCGAGTACTGGAACATTTCCATGGCCTCCTCCACCTGCCCTTCCTCATAGCCCTGCTTTAGCAGAGGGTCACAGGCACCCAGGTAGCTCAGGAACTGCAGGAGAAGACAACCAGTGTTAATCCAACCTTGAAGACACAGGGTGCAAGTATATTTAGAGCCCACCTTCCAGGGACATGCTTGTGGGGAGGACCTGGGGCACAACTGTCCTAATGGCCCCTGTCTGATGCTTGGCCAGGGCAGTCTGTCCATCAGCTGGACTCCCACTGTGAGAAGACAACATCTTGGTCCCTTCCACCCTTCGAGGGTGGGAACAGGAACCAGATAGAGGGAGGACGATGAGCAAACCAAACATCTGAACTGAGATATGACCCAGGCTGAGGAGTGATGCAAAGCACATCCCAGTGATATGTCTACCCTTGGCCAACCCAGCATCCCTTTGATGCGCTGGGGTTTGGGTACCCACGGGTTCACTCCAGGGTCCAAGCACAAAACCCACCCCAGGGGAGACCCATGTGCTGTCATTACTGAAAGTAAACAGTTATTTTTGACTTTCCTCCTTGTTCTTGGAGTGCTGACAGCACTATTCCCAGTGGTATCTTTTAAATACCACAAGAATCATTCACTGTCCAAAAACATATGGGACAGACAATAATAAATGAGCTATACAATAGCAGAGGGAATAAAAACATCCCATGGGTCTCCTCGAAGCTGTGCCAACTTCATCCAAGGAGAAGCTGATTCATACCTCCCCAGATCCACCAGCACACAGACCTCCACCCTCTCCAGCACCACCATAGCCAAGGAGGATTCAGTAAAGCCCATAAAACATATGAAAAGGCCAAAAAAGCCCCTCAAACGTTGAGCTGATCTAGTTTGGCTAAAGACCAGAGTAAGAGTTTTAAGAAATGCCAACCTTATGGAGCAGCTTATTAACACTGGTCATTGGCATTCATAACTTGGTTTGGTTTTCCTCGTTACCTTACTAACTAAACACCCCACATCATTGCTGTATTTCCTTGCCCTGTTGCAGTGGGGACACCCACTCACCATGCTCACAGACAGTCCTGGCAGCCTGGCGTGGTCTTCAAGCCCAGCATGAAATGGGTGCTGTTGTCAACTCAATGATTTTTATCATTAAAAAATAATATATATATATATATATACACTAAAGACTTGAAGTGCTGGGGCCTGAACCCCGAGCCCTGAATTAAGGTTGACATATGGGTGGCCCCCATGATCCTTTAAAAGGAGGGGATGAGTTTGCCTTTTGGCTTTCCTCCAAGGTGCTGCTGGCCTTGTAAGGAAAGCCCTTGGGTAAACAAGCCCCAGGTGCCCTGCATTTGGGTAAACAAGTGCCAGGTGTCCTGCTTTGGGTATAAAAGCTGGGACCACTTGCAGGAAGGGTGGAGTGTCTATCTGTGAGGTTACTTTGAAAAGGAAACTTTGCAAAGTTTCCTTGTTGGGGAAGGACCACCTGACTTTCCATGCAACTGGGCCCCAGGCAGGTTTGGCATTTGCAAACGCGGGCTTCGTGGGCAGACAATATGGGGCTACTTCTATCTTATATGATCAGCCTATTGACTTGGTTGTCTCCCATCTCTTCTATGGGAGCCTTTGTGTCTTTGTTTATTCCACCTATTATTGGTCGTGCTGTGTCATTCCTGGGGTTGATATCTATTACGTGTGATCTGTTTGACTTGTTTGTACCCCCAGCGATCCCCCATATACTGACTTTTCTACGTGCAATAGAATCTGGTTAGTGGCTTGTTTTTCTGCTGGCTGCGTCCTTTGCGCTAGGCCTAGTAATTGGCAAAACAAGACTAAACAAAAACCAGGTTTTTAAATACTAAGACAAGTTCTCCAACAACTGGCTGCTTAAGAAGAGCGAAGCCTTCCCACCAGCCATTTCACCGACCCTCAAGCAAGGCTTGTAGGAAGCTTTTTTGACTGATCACAATGCAATGATGCATTCTTGATTTAGCTCTTGGCTATGACATCCTAGATGATGAACCTCTGACACATTTGGGTATCTAACCCTGCTTGAGCCTTTTAGAGAGGCTCTTCCACCAAAATTGAGAAGGCATTGCCTCCTGAAGGCAGACTTGCTTCCTCCACCAGGATGGGTTCTGCCAGTCTGACTTGACACTGCAAAGAAACTGAGCAATTTTTGGCTACCGTCTGGTATTATAATCAATCTTCACAGTTGAAGCTGTCATTGTCACACACTGAAATCCCGTGTGACACCAGCATGCAATGAAGAGTGCCCACACCTCTTGTTTTTAACTTGAGTTGAAACATTTTCCAGGAAGGTTTAGCCTAATTTAGTGGTTTTGTTCTTGTGAGAGCTAGGCTTTACGTTTTATCTTGGTTGTACTGGGGCATAACTGGGAAACACGGGAACTGCTGGTGAAGAAGATGCAGGATATAAAGTAGACCTTGTATTTTGGCTCATTAATCACCTTTCCAAGGGAATGGGAGTCCTTGTGTTTACACAGAAGGGAGCAGACTGTACCCGTTTCCATCCTTAATAAGATGTGTTGCTCCTTCATATCAAGACAGCAGTTGCTACAAGACACCCTTGCACGCAAAGAACGTGGGCTGTGCTCTGCCCATCTCCCTCTGCCTAGATAAAACCTTTACGAATTACAGAAATAAAGCTTCCCTTCCCAGCACAGCTTGCAGCGACACTCGCCCGAAACACCAGTGAGGGTCTAGAGAGGCTGGTCCAGCTGGGGGTGGCTCAGGAGGGAGCCAGAAGCTGCGGGATGACTCAGCCACAGAGCAGCTTCGTGCACCGATCAGAAGGGTAAGAGCTGGCCCACGCAGCACAGGCAGCTCCCCAGGGACTGGGAAGGAGACTGGCACCTGACAGTGGCTGCTCGGTGCCGTGCCCACTCACACCTCTGCACAGGCTCTGCTCCTGCTCCCTGGCACGACAGCCTGGCGGACATCCCTTTTGCTAAGCTGTGATCAAGATCCTTTTCTCTCTGCAAGAGCTATGTTGGATAATTTAGCCCTATTAAATCCCCCACTGGGATGGGCAAGTCCAGCTCCAAGCTTACCAAGCTGGAGGGTCAGATCCAGCAGCATCCCTCACGGCACGGATGCTCCAAGCCATCTGGACAAGCAGAAACCTCAGGAATGGGGATGCAGCAGAGCGGGCTGTGACGTACTCAGATACCAGGGGTAGGAAGAGGTTGTATGTTAATTATTTTAAATAAATTCCAGGTTATTGTAGAGGGGTCCTCAGGAAAAGAGCTCTGGGACCCAGCCACAACGCTTGCACAGAGTCCCTGGTTGCTCCAACACGAGTCTGTGTTTTGGAGAGAGCCCAGACAACTCTCCAAGGTATTCGTACAATCCCGCTCTGACAGGATGAGCCATGGCAATAATCACACGAATCTAACAGCCGGCAAAAAAAGATGTGCAAAAAGTTTCCATATACGGGGACAAAATTTCTACTTCAAAAGGACACCATGCTCCGTACAGCAGATTGAACAGATAACATTACCCAGCCATCATTACTCGATGAAAAGCTGAGGGCAACTCATTGCTATTCCATTACAGCAAAAGCACAGATGTGTGATCTCATGGAAAAACCTGTCAACTGAGGCCTGATACCAAAGTGGGAAACCCAAGGCCACCAGAAGTCCACCCCAAGCAAGACAGTCATCCCCTTCTCCATGAAAATCATTCTGCAGCGCCGTGCCAGCTCCACTAACCTGACTTAAGCTTTGTCGTCCTGTCTTCTGGAGGGTGAGGATGGCTTTGCAGGTGGGGTAGCCCAAGGCTATGATGGGCTCGATGAGGTCTCGCTCCTCTTGGCTCAGCGTGGAGAGCAGGTCACCCGACAAATCCGGCTGGGATCTGTGGGATCTGAGAGGTCATGCAGGCGTGGAGGCAGGGGGGAGGCAGCCGTAGGGGCTGAGGGACTGCAAGAAAAAACAGCAGATGGTTTTCTTGCTCCAGCTCATGAGACGATGTTAAAAGACCCAGGCTGAAGCAATGCTTTCAAATGTTGGCAGTTACTTTGCTCTTTCCAGAAGAGGAAAATTCCCATACACAGAACAAACCCCCTTGGGCATCAAAGGAGACCGGACTCAATTAAATGCAGGCTCAGCTATGGATACAGATCAGAGAAAACAGTGCTCAGGAGGGTTCATGGGGCAAAGAGAGCAAAAGCAGCTTCATTTCCCTGGGAATCCCAGTCATCTTCTCTCCAGCCTTCCTCAACCAGACAAGTGAGAGGCAGCACTGCCCACAGACAGGCGATGCAGCAGCTCGGGCAGGGGGATGCTCCCCTGATGTCCTGTTTATGCCCATGATGTTTATCAGATGTATTTAAGTTTCTGTTACAAAGCCATCTCCAGAAATGACCTTGCACATAGAAATGCTTGCCTGAGTATGAGGCTTTAGCATTTGGCATCATCCATTTGTAACAGCAGCCGAGCAGGGTGTAGATAGATTAGTAATTAGTTGCAACAGCTGTTTAGTGTATAAATACACAGGCACATTAAATCTTCCTTTAATTACCTGACATCTCATGCAACTACATATAAATAACCAGGCCTTTCATGTGTCCAATGGTTTTAATTGAGGGTGTTTTCAGTAATCCATCTCTCAAGTAGCCAGATGAGATGTGATTTCTTAAAAACCATGGCGCAATTCAGATTTAAGGAGATAGAAAGCGATATTTACTCCATCACTTTACTGTCTCTATCATTAAACATTTAGTATTTCTAGTAGGACTATGAAGTCTAAAGCTTCCTAAAAAAGACACGATGGCTGTAAAGGAGCATTTCCCCATAAACTCTGTTTGCAACAAGCAAAGGGCTATTGGAAGAAAAAAACTCACCGGCACTGTGGGCTTATGCCATTTGATGGGGGGGATTGATGTGGCCATGGCTGGAGGAGCTGGCACGAAGGTCCCCAGGTGGGACACGTCCGGGCCTGGCCCATACTTGACGCCGCAGCTGGTGCAGGGATGCTGGGGGAGCGGCCGTGGCACCAGGATCCTTCTGCTCTCCACAGCAGCTCTGTTCAAAGGATGCACCAAAACAGACCGCTTCCTCCTGGCTGCTTCCAGCTCGTTCTTCATGTTGTTAAATAACACCGTGGATCTTCTCTGCCTGCTCAGGTGTGGGCTGGCTGGGTTGTGGCTGTTGTTCTCTGGCGGGGGCTCCAGCAAGCCAGGTGATGTCTTTGGTCGGGTCTGATAAAAGCCGGGATGCAGGGACACACCTCTCCCAGTGTGTCTCCTCCTGGAAACCATTTCATCTTTGTTGTTCTCTTCCCAGGAGGTCGAGGAGTACTCATCATCCTCCAAGTAATCATCCTCCTCCGAGTGCCAGATCTCGCTCTCTGTGTCGGACAAAGCGCCTCTGCCCTTGGTGTGCCCGTAGCTGCCGTCAGCAGCATTCAGGCTGATGCAGCACCGCACCGCACCATCCTGTGCTCTTCCCCCGTAGCTGTCAGCAGGGTCCACCAGCAGCAGCCAGCACAGTGGAGCTGTGGGGACAACTTCAGAGGTGACCTGATGCTGGGAGGTTTGCTGCTGAGTGGCCACTTCAACCCAGTAAAGCACTTTTCTTTCCAGAGAGAAGTCGTGCTGCGGAAGAGTGAAAAGCAGCTGGTGAGGGCATCTGAAACCAGACCACGTGGCACAGAGCAAACCACACACTTCATGAGGGCACCTTAAAGGCTCCATCCTTCCCATATTGGCTCCTATTTCCCCAAGCCCTGGGGCTGGCTGTGGGCACTAGGGCTGTGGGACTGGGCAGTGCCAGCCTCATCCCAAGAGGGAATCCCCAAATTTATACTTGAAAGAAATCTGGCTATGGAATTATTTCTATTTTGAGTTGTATCTACAATTCTGATAGGTGTCTTATGCTCTGAGGTGGTTTTGGGTCAGTTTGGCTGCTGTGGAAGGGGAGAGGGTGCAAGAGAGGAGGTGCAGGCATCCTGGAGAGGCACTGCATCCAGCTGCAGGCTACAGGCTGCCCCAGGATGGTGGCAGAGCTCGTCTGTGGCCCTCATTAGTGACACATGCCAGGCACAGGGGCTCAGGAGCCACGAAGGGGGAAGATGCCACGTTGGGCAACCATGGGAGTCTCCAGTGGTGCCGGGGGCTCGGCCGGTCCCCAGAGTCGTCATTTCCACGTAGTCTGGCTTAAAATATAAATGCATTTGAGACTGAAATCAGGGTTTTCCTGGAACAAACAAGCCTTGCCTGTCCCAGAGCTCTCCAAACAAGGTCTCCTCCGGATGGGCAGGCAAGTACATTCACACCCCAGGAATGCTGTTTTCAGTGCTCTCTGCCACTCGCCAGCCATGGACACAAACCAGCCTCCCCGAGGAAAAGACACCCAAGTGCCTCCAGAATCACAGAATGTTAGGGATTGGAAGGGACCTCAAAAGATCATCTAGTCCAATTCCCCTGCCAGAGCAGGAATACCTAAATCAGGTCACACAGGAACACATCCAGGCGAGTTTTGAATGTCTCCAGAGAAGGAGACTCTACAACCTCTCTGGGTAGCCTGTTCCAGTGCTCTGTTACCCTCACTGTGAAGAAGATTTTCCTCACATTTATGCGGAACCTCCTATGTTCCAGCTTGCATCCGATGCCCCTAGTCCTATCATTGGATGTCACTGAGAAGAGCCTGGCTCCATCCTCATGACACTCACCCTTTACATATTTATAGACATTAATAAGGTCACCCCTCAGTCTCCTCTTCTCCAAGCTAAAGAGACCCAGCTCCCTCAGCCTTTCCTCATAAGGGAGATGTTCCACTCCCTTAATCATCTTTGTGGCTCGGCACTGGACTCTCTCAAGCAGTTCCCTGTCCTTCTTGAACTGGGGGGCCCAGAACTGGACACAATATTCCAGATGCTGCCTCACCAGGGCAGAGCAGAGGGGGAGGAGAACCTCTCTTGACCTACTAACCACACCCCTTCTAATACACCCCAGGATGCCATTGGCCTTCTTGGCCACAAGGGCACATTGCTGGCTCATGGTCATCCTGCTGTCCACCAGGACCCCCAGGTCCCTTTCCCCTACACTGCTCTCCAACAGGTCAGTCCCCAACTTATACTGGCACATGGGGTTGTTCTTCCCCAGATGCAAGATTCTACACTTGCCCTTGTTATATTTCATTACATTTCTCCCCGCCCGACTCTCCAGCCTGTCTAGGTCCCTCTGAATGGCAGCACAGCCTTCTGGTGTGTCAGCCATTCCTCCCAGTTTTGTGTCATCAGCAAACTTGCTGACAGAGCACTCTATTCCCTCATCCAAATCATTGATGAAGATATTGAACAACACCGGTCCCAGTACCGACCCCTGAGGGACTCCACTAGTCACAGGCCTCCAACTAGACTCCGTCCCATTGACCACAACTCTCTGGCTTCTTTCCTTCAGCCACTTCACAATCCACCTCACTATCCGATCATCCAGACCATGCTTCCTCAGTTTAGCTGCGAGGATGCTGTGGGAGACCGTGTCAAATGCTTTACTGAAATCAAGGTAGACCATCATCTATCCACTGGGTTATGTCCTCATAAAAGGCTATCAGGTTGGTCAAGCATGACTTCCCCTTGGTGAAGCCAAGAAGGATCAGCCCGGACCACCAGCACAATCACTTGGCCTTGGCGGGGAGCACCAACGTGTCCCTGACCAGGGAGAAACCCGGGGATGGGGGTTTCCTGGGATAGGACAAGGTGGTGACCACCTCAGCTGGTCCATGGAGATGCAGACCATCACCTGCCTTTGCACGGGTGGCAAAAAATGCGCGTGTTAAGAATTTCCTTCAGAGAAATCACTTAAAACGAACAACATGGTGACTCTTCATATTAAACACATCCTGTGGATTTGGGATGCGTCGTTTTTGGGGGAGGGATGAACAAGGCTGCACTAGGGAAAAGCCAGATGTGGGGTTTGCAGCTGGTTCACCCATCACCGGGAGGGAGCAGAGGCTGTTTAGGATCGTCCAGATCACCTTCCCCCCATGAAGTGCACTGACCCCATCTATGGGTGAGACTACTTAAGGCTAAACACACAAAGTATTTCTGAAATCATCTTTGACCAGAGCTGTGCTAACACTACCCGTAAACCTGGAGAGGTAACTCTGGCCTACAGTGCAATTGTACAGGGAAAGGCCTCCTGAACAATGTGGAAGATCACGAAGTGCCACAGGATATTGTGTGTGTGTATACGTATATATGTATATATATATATATGTATATATATATATATGTATGTTGCCAGCACAGGTAGTGTTAGGTAGTGTTGCTTGCTTACATCTCTGATTTATTAATAAATATTATTAATAAATGAGACAGTGATGATTCCAGACTAGAAAACAATCCCAAAGCAGAGCCTGAAGTTTGTCCTCCTATCCGAAAAAGACCCAACCCTCCTTCTTGGACAGGATTATAAAAAAACAACCCCAAACTTACCTCTTCCTCACTCCCACCCACCACAAATCATCCTCACCTCCTCCCAGTCCTGCAAACCAGCCAATTAAGAGGAGATCAATTAGGAGGAGAGGTTTCTCTTCCCTTCTTTCACAAGAAAAGGCAAACACCACTGACATCCCTTTGAGCATCCCCCTGGAAGCGAATCAGGTGTGGATGCAAGCAGAGGCAACTCACCATGGTGATCACGAGGATGTCGGTGCAGTCAGGGAGCTCGATGTCCGGGGCGGTGATTGAAATGTTTTCTCTCCCGGAGTCCCTGTCGAGGCTCATGGCCATCCCTGCTGCTTTCCATCCCTCCTCCTGCCTCTCCCTCTCCCACCCATTGCACACTCCTTTTCCCAAGCTGGGGACAGGCTGAGCATTTTTTCCAGTTAAAGAGGCAGAGGACACCTTACAGATCTCCTCTCTCTACATGACCCGAGAGCACCTGTGGTTGTGGCACTCATGCATGTGGCCATGTGCAGCTAAGCCGTCACACGGAGCAGCCCAAGGGTGCAGAGGTGAGGGCATCCCCTCCAGTGCCACAGCAGCTTACCGAGAGCTAGACAAGGAGGCTGGTGCACCAGGCCAGCTCCAGTGTTAGAGGGATGTTGAATGAACCATTTTAAGACCAGATTAGCTTTTAAGACCCATTGAGTCATTTTAAGTGTGGTGATGTTTTTAGATCAGGAATAGCAGGGGAGAGAACAATTTCTGATGAACCAGGAATGATGGCATGGAAAATATTACTGCAATAGCATAGCCACCAGCTCTGTATAAATGTCTCAATTTAGTAAAAAGCCAAGCCACTATTTGCTGCATGCAGCCTCGAGTCCTCAGCCTCCCAGTGATGACAGTGTGCAAAACAATATCCTTTATATATTGTCAACTGGCAGGAGCTGAGGTTGGTCTTCCACCAAGCTCTGGTACCTGCAGCCTGTGCCTGCTCCTCCCAAAGCAGCAGCCCCTCAGCAGCCATTCCCAGGACACAAAGAGTAAATATTTGGTGTGACATCCCTAAATTTCACCCTTTTTTTTTTCTTTAAAAAGAAATGGCTTCTATGACAATGAGGATAAATATTCCAATAAGAAAATAAGCAGATGAATGTGCTTCAGAAGAAAAAGCTGCCTGTTTAATGCAAAAAGTAGGATCTATAATGAGAAATGGCATTCAAGGTATTTTTATGTTAGCAAAGGACTATGAAAGTGTTTCCAGAGCACAAACAAAGAGCGACACGCACAATTGTTCGGTGCTGCTGAGTTGGTCTTACCAGAATTACAAAAGAGCTGTTGCTTACGCCAGGAGCCTTTAATATCCGGGGCTGTAGCACAGGCAGAGCCCCTAACCAGCTTTGCAGCTCCTGCACATGTACTACCGGTAACACATGACACAGGCAATGTGCTGGGAGCCTGCACGGAGCTAGGCCACCTGCTCCTCAGCCTATGAAGGCTCAGCATAAGTCACCATCCACGTCAGCGCTGACAAAGACAGCATGTAAAAACATCTGTCAAAGCCACCTGCCCCCAGCTTTCTCCAACCACTCCGCGTGGCCCTGCCTGGAAATCAGCTCTTCCCAAAAGCCATGTGGTAGCGGTCACTGCTGGTGGCAATCAGGTGCAAAGGGATGGAGTATCTCATCATCCGTCACCTGTAACGGCTCTGCTTAGTTTTAAACATGTCTTTAAGGGATGAAGAGGGGTAGTGAATGTATCTGAAGCCAGGATGAAGAAAATACAGAGTGATTATGGTGCCGTATCTCACTGTATTTCACTGCATAAATACTGTGCGCTGAGAAAGGCTTACACAAGTGTTAATTCACAACACCACTATTTAGAAAAAAATAAGTACATTGGGGTGAGGAGCGGTGACAATGAAAATGCTGCTAGACAAGAACAGAAGAGGGCCAGTGGTAAACACCAACTTACACCAGAAAGCAGCTCCTCCAAGGGTTTTGGCTGCCTCACGCCAGCCAGACACAGGCTGGCAAACCAACCAATTCCTATCAGGAAGAAGATGTGCCTTAAAAGCATGAGAAACCTGAACGGCACTGAGACTGGGAAGGAGTAGGGCGGAAATGAGTCTTGGAAACTCATAGCCAACCCCTCTTTTCCTCTGGGCTATATTTTTTTAAAATTTAAAAATAGTATGAAATATTAGGATAAATTTGAATCATAAATCTGAATACACAAGGGTTTTTTGAGAATTAATACCCTGCCTACATGTACTTTATGAGCTAAGGTTTTAAACTCCATCTCTGAATGGATTCCTCTTCCATCTGTGGCTTCAACATCTTCCTCGCTAAAAATATTAACAACATCTGCATTAAAATGTTGAAAGAGCAATCACATAGAACAAACCACAGACAGCAAGAGATCGAAATAAACATACCTCATCTGCTGGCATTTTCAAGTCCTATTTTTATTAACGATATAAAGTTATCCTTACCGTCAGATGAAGTCACGGAGCTCTTCTTGCAGGGCAGGGAGAACAGGGTTGCTTTTACACTGCCTGCTTATCTACCGCTCGGTTCTTATCATTCTTGCAGCGTCAGACAAGCAGCTGACTTTGACAGCTTTAAGATTATCGTAGCTTAAGTGGTTAGCCTGTCCCATTGGCCACGGTGATGGGATAAGGAGCCAGTTTCAGCAGAGCATCCTCCAGTCACGAAGCTTCCTGCACTGAAAGCGTTGTTTCCACAGTGGTTTTTATGCTATTTGAAGTTTTGTGAGACTTTCATCATCTGGATTTAGGCTTATAAAGATAAAAGCCACTAAAAATAGGATGTTAATACTGGCACAAATTCCCTCGTCAGCAATGTTTCTTTATTAAGATTGAGATTTGTCAACAAAAACTCACAGTGGGATTGTAATTCCATGCCACGAGAGGCCTGGCATCTTTGTCCTTGCTCAGATATTTCCCTACAGAGTCAGACGGCAAAAACATTTCCAACACTTTTCTTCAAGACATTCCAGTACCTGGCTACCAAAACAGAGGATGAGACTTCCTCTTTGGACCCTCTCATATTTACACACACGACTGTAACGAAACATTCCTCTAATGTTAAAATAATGCATTATGAAATTATCTGACAGCTGTGGCCCAAGTGTCATTTGTGGGGAGACTCAGAAGAACCCGTCCTGGAGGGATGCAGCTTCCTTTGGGGTGATCAGCTTGGCACCAAGAACTGATCCCATTCATGCCTTTAACAGAGAAAGCGTTGTTTGAGAGGTGAGCTGGTACGAGTTTGGTAATAAGATTTATTATATATCCACAGAGGTATTTTTCCATCCTGACCAATACATAAAAAACGATAAATTGTACTCTGAAACTAGTTTTTCAAAACACAAATGTGAAAATTGTATGTATTATTCTATTAAATGGAATGGTTATGCACGGAGCACACTCTGACTCACACAGGCATCTGTTGGATACAACACTACCAAGCAAGAAGCTTCATCCTTAACTGAAAAAAAACCCAGGAAAATTCATTGCATAACCATATTTGCCAGTTAACAAACCAAAAGGCACCATAATTTTTACAAGTTCAACAAACAATACTTGTCATCTTTGATAATAAAATAAAGACTTTGTTTGGTTATACCTGATCTGGATCAGAGCTGCTACAGAATGTTCAGCTTGTAAGTAATACTCTCTGAAGGGCTGCAGTAGATGGGCTAGAGGAAATTCATCTGTGAAAACACAAACATAGAAATCCTTCAATAAACCTGAAAGACCTTCAATTCTACCAAGTCTCAGAAACACCAAATTTGCCAACTCATTTGCTGCTCCCCAGCTATAACTTGAAATCACCTCCCTATGTATTATATTAAGGACTATTTACATGTTTTGCACATCTCCTCATCCATACCAGAGCTGTCAGAGGCACATCAAGACTAGGAAAACATTTCCTGCCTCCATCCTCTAAACAAGGGGAACATATGGACACTGAATCGTTACAGATTACACAAGTTGCACTTACCAAATCACCAGACTAAAGCATCTGTTGGGTGCTGGAAGTCTTTAGTCTATTCTGTTTACTCTCACTTCAGCTTAATCTACAACCTTTTCTTGCAAAACATTGTGAAATCGGCTCGAGACATACTGCAGTCTACGCTGAAGAGCTAAACAGTTCTTATATCACGCATGTTAACAGCATGCTACGTTCATCCAATCTTTTCCTCAGAGCATAAATTAGTGGATGATTTCTTTCTCAACTATTTTTGTGCCTGCATTTTAAACCCAGCATCTACAAGATGAAAAACAACCCCAAAAACATTAAGCATGGCACACAGAATTTACCTGGATCCCCAAACAGCTTGGAATCAATTTTGAGTTTCTGTTGTAGAAGTTTTTCCCTTTCCTTCTTCTGTTTCTTTTCCATTTCTCTCTTCCTTTCCTTCTCCTGTTCTCCCTCCAACATAACTCTTAACGCTCTCTCCTCAGCTTCATACAGTTCTATACGATTTTTGAGCAACGTTTTGAGACTTTCCACCTGATTTTCAAATGCTTCGTCAGCTGAGGGTGGTGGACAAACACCTAAACAGAGAGAGAATTGATTTGAAATTTTCAAATGTAGAAGGGGTTCTGCTATCAGACTTAAGAGCAGAGCTGGCAAAATGTCAGAGGAACATGAGCTTAACTTTGCTAACAACTCTCTTACTGGAACAATTCTTTTATCAAGAAAGAGCTTGGAAACATAGGAACACAACCACTATATTCAGCATTTTATAGCTATTCTTAAAAAGCGATGTAACTAAATCACTAATAAACAGCTTTTTCAGCCTGCACCTTGCTTGTCAGCACAGGGCACGTACATCATCTTATTAAAAAAAGTTTGGTAAAAATCTCCTAATTAACCTTTCCTGCCAGCAGCCTCTTTTCTCAGTTTCCGAAGCTTTTCTAACGCGCGCAGGATCTCCACCATCCTCTTTGTGTCTGCTTGTTTCTTCCTTACTTCAGATAAGACACTGTCTGCAGCAGCCTTAAGTTCTTGTTCCTATGAAAGAAAAAAAACAGACAGGATGTGTGAAATATCCCACGTAGACAAGGAGTAAATTGTACTTACAAGATTAGCGAAGCACTGGAGATCAGAATGACTTCCTAGTAACAGCCATAGCAAGTAAGTCAACCATACAAGGTGAAACACGAGACACCTCAGGAAAAAAAAAAAAAAGAAGGCTGAGCAACTCATAAATTTGGGCCAAATGGCTAATAAATTCATAAAGCCTGATAACTTTTAACCATAGAAAGTTAAAAAAACCCTATAAAATAAACATAAACCACCCCAATTCTACAGCTTGGTGTGAGAGTTAACTTGTGTTTTCGCAAAGTGTTGTGAGAATCATGTTTTTGTAGAACCAAGAAAAATACCAAGGCCTTGTACATCCAGGTGCCAGATAACGTAGAAGGATGTGAGAACCGACTTATGTTTTTACGTGGCACTACAGAGCCAAAAACCAGGGCCTTGTACAGAGGTACCAAGTTAGAAAGGAGCCTAGTATAAAGACCGTCTTGTTCAGTACATCCTGGTACCAGATAATGTAGAAGGACAAGAGCTATGCATAACAACCTGTTTTTGAGAATGTTGTGTCTTACATGGATCAGGAAGATAGGGTGCACCTGGGAAAATATTGCCATCCAGACTTAACAGATTCCACAACTATGCATAAACAGCCGGCTGGTAAAAGAAAGACCTATTATGGAAACCGGAAAAACCTCTTATGGAAACTTATTGTAACAAAATGCATCGGATAGGTTGTGAGCCTGGAGTATCCAACCAATGGAGAAACAGGAGAGAATAACCCACGTCGGGAGAAAATACTACAGAAATGCTTTCTTTTCTTTGTTAAGGCACGCGTCTCTACTTCGGCCAGGGGGTGGCGCACCCACCATTGCACTCGCGAATAAACGGAGCTGCTTCACCATGATCCTCGCCCGAGCAAACTTTTTCGGCCTAAAACTTCATTTCTCACAATTAAAGACCACAAACATGCCACAGTCTGAACACAAAACCTTTCCCAACAGCTGTAACATCTGTATCACCCCAGCTGCAGACCTAGCACCTGGAGAAGGGTACCTCTTTGGCCGATAGCCAACACAAAGATACCTACAGCACTTCCCAACAAGCCTAATTTGGGGTGGTTTGGTTTGGGGTTTTTTTTTGCTTTGAAGCTGAAAACGTTACTGAAAGGGGTAGACTGCGAGCAGCGTGGGGCAGGCTGACAGCTCCAGACCAGTGAGAAAGATCTCCACGCACAACTGAGAGTTCAGAAACCACTTCAACCCCAACTGCCAAGGCCTAGGACGTGAGTATGGCAAAGCTGAGATGCCCACCAAGGCTTTTAAGGAAGAAGCAGCACTCTGGGCCTTGGAAAGAGAGCATCTCCATGTGAGATGAACCCATGCAGCACCCAGGTGGCACCTACTGAAGCCAGGTGCCACCAGCCCGTTACCGTCTGGTCTCCCCCAGCTCTGCCACACTGCCCCGGAGGGACACACCAGAGTCCCCGGGAGGCCACGCTGCAGCCAGGGCAGGGGAGATGAGGCTGGTGGGAGCCGTACCCGGTTCTTCTCCTCCACCTCCTGGATGCACTTGGCCTCCCCGGCTTCTTGCTTCCTCCGCTGCAGGTGCAGCATCCTCTTCCTCGCCCTCTCGACCTTCCTCCACAGCGCCTCGCGGTACCCGGGCTCCTGCCGCGCCACCTCCGCCTCCTCCTGCACCTAGGCCCAGCCCGCCTCGTCCCCCGCGGTCTCAGGGCCCGGCACAGCGCGTCCACCGCCAGCTCCCGGGCGCTGCTGGGACTGGCCCCAGCGGGAGGCGGTGGCTGGGGGGCGGCCTAGCGCTGGTCCAGGAACTGCGATACCCACAGTTCATCCTGCTGCCGCTGCGCCGCCGCCTCCTCCTCAGTCAACAGCCGCGGCGGGAACGGCGGAGCCGCCAGGAAGTAGGGCCCGCCGCCCAGCGGGAAGCGCAGCCCCTCGTCTCTCTCAGGCCCGGCCGACGGCAGCGGCGGTAAGAGGAAGGGCGGGGGCGCCGCCGCTGCCCCTACCGCAAAAGGCCCCGGGCGGGCGGCGGTGCCGGGGAAGGGTGCGGTGGGAAGGCGCGGAACGGCGGCGGGGGAAAACGGCCGGCGAAGGGCGAGGGCTGCGCCATGCTGCCGCCTCGGCCCCTCCCCGCCCCCAGGGCAGCGCCCCGTGGGGGCCTGGAGAAGCCGCCCGCCCCGCATGGGTGGCACACTACCTTTTTCCTTTCATATAAATCCACTTAAACTAAAACCAACCGAGAAAAGCCTCAAAAAGCTCCGAACCCCCGTATAATTTACATTTTTTACGGATGACAACTCCCTGCTGCTTGCATATATGCTTTGTTTTATTCAAACGCCAGAAGTTGAAGTAAAAACTGTAATTACACAGCATTGTGTTGCCTTAAAAACATAATTCCAAACAACTTGCAAAACTAAGTTGTTCAACAGTTTCACTTAAAATGTTGTTTGTTTGGTTGTTTATTTTCTTTCAACCCATTTAAAAAAACCCAAAAAAAACAAAAAAAACCCCAAGGATTTGAATTAATCGATTGGGAATTAAAAGCAGTTATATTTTCTTTTCCACTCTACAAAAAGGAAAGTGAGGATGCAGTTACAGATAGTTCACCACAGATTCCCATTCCGATGGGACTCGATTTCTCCTGGAAATAACCTCAAACTCTTGATTATGGAAAACGTTAATTTAAGCAATTGTGTACAGATTAGTGTATTGGCAGTAGAAAATATATACAGCTAGCAGAAGGAGGCTAATATAGTTTAGAGTTAAAAAAACTAACCAGCAAGGATAAAAGTTTGGAGCTGCTAAACAGAAATGCTTAGTAAGATAAGGGAAGAACTGAGAGACTCGTCCTTGAAAGACGGAGCAGTCAGGCCTGAGTGATCAAACAGTGTTGGTTAAGGGGCCCCAAAGACAATACTCCCTCAGGAAGGAGGGACTGGTAAGAACCACAGTGCTAATTAAGGGGTTCTGGAAACCAGAATAGACCAGTCTGGAGGGATGAAGTAAGCAAAGGTAAGAAGGACACCGTGAGGAAGACTCGGAGCCTTCCTCCTGAAGACCCCCGAGGACAACCACCAGGATGCACCATGCAGGCGCAACCGGGCGGAGCCAGAGGCGTGGAATATTATAATGACTTACTGTAAATCTCCTCCCTGAGACCCTCCCAATGAGGTAATCCTCATTCCCACCTGATGTAAACTTATGAATATGCAACACTTCAGGCTGTAAAAGAGCACACTCCTGGCTCCAGGTGGGCTCATTAAGAGGAGCGATCCCCCGAGTCCCCGGATCCACAATAAACGAATACCTGCTGCTAAAGATCCTCGTCATCTTTACAGTTATTTTCAAGATGCAGATTTTGCGCTAATCAGCTGGCGACCCAGATGGGACTCTCCGTCACCTTGCACGGCTCCAGGTAAGGCGACCTCCCTGCCGCGGCCTGGGAATTCCTGGGGGAGCTCCCTTGCTTGAATCCCTCTGCGAGGGCGGACAAGGACCATTTGCTCCAAAACAAGAAGGTATTCGTTCTATGATAAATGTAAACCGCTATAACTAACGTGGGGTTTGAGTCCCCACACAAGACCTCGAGGCCGGGGTTAGAGTCCCTGCAAAGATTATTCTGCTAGCAGACTAGGGGTTCGAGTCCCCAGCCGGTGAACTGGCGTCACAAAGGGGTTCGAGTCCCCAGCCGGTGAACTGGCGTCACAAAGGGGTTCGAGTCCCCAACCCGTGAACTGGCGTCACAAAGGGGTTCGAGTCCCCAGGAGAAGTAATTTGAGCGGTGTAGAGGTGGTTTTGTGTGTTTGTGTGGTTTTTTTGAGAGTGTGATGTGTGCTTGAGACGTACCACGGTACGAAGCGAGTGAGGAGCTCTATCCGCGGTTCCGTTCTCGGGCGACTGACACGGCCGGAGAAAAGCGAAGCGAAAGGCAGAGTGATTGATGACAATTCATAAGAAGTTTGTAACTATTTGTTCAAGTTGTGAACCAAACTGTGAAGCCTGGACATTGTGTAATTGTGAAGTGTAATCAGAGGTGGTATCGTGTTTCCTGGTGTTGAGATTGCAGAAAGGAAGAACTACACACTAGGGCACAGGCATTAGGATTTTTAGCTCTTACAGGGTGCAAGGAGGAAAGTAGTAACTGATTAAAGGAACTGTGGCGAGAGGCAAGGAAAGAGAAACGGCAAGGCAGAGTGTGTGTGTGTGTGGGGGCACCGATCCCCCGGGTGTGGACCGTAAAAGAGCAAGCTTGGAATAGTACGTTAGAGGAGTGCAAGAGGAGGTTTAAGGAGATAAGGGGTAAGAATGGGTTCATCAGCCAGTAAAGAGGTACCCTGAAAGACCCCCTTGGGATGTGTATTAGCCCACAGGAAAGAATTAGGAGGAATCCCTGGGGGTACCTTAGTAAAAAGAGATTTAATCAAATATTGCAATCAGTGGTGGCCCTTATATAAATTAGGTGGTAAAGAAAAGTGGCCAGAAAATGGTACTTTGAATTATAATACTCTTTTGCAACTCATGTTGTTTTTGAGAAGAGAGGAAAAATGGGGTGGGACAGCTTATGCAGATATGTTTGTTTGTTGTTTTCTCTTAGAAACAAGCCAGAATGGCAAAAACAGTGTGGGATTAATTTGGCTCTACAGGATACTTAAATTTTAGCATTAGAAAAGGAGGCTAAGAAAGAAGGTAGACTTAAAAGATGCTGCTCAGCTTGTAGCATAGGACAAAGGTGTTTGAAACTTGAGCTCAGACTGTTACCATTGTGTGGGAGTTTGGCTTGTGAGTAACGGACATGGAGTGTTAGAGCAGGTGCACGAACAGGCTACTGTGCAGGCGCTAGCGGCCAAGATTAGGCCTCAAGGACGTACTGTCCTTGCAGAGTAGTACAAGAAACTAAGTTACATAAGATAGGGAACTAACAGGCAAGGCGGAGAATGTGATAATTAGAAGCTGAAGCATAGGTTAAAAGTTAATGATTGATGTAGAAGTGGTCTAATGAAAACCTAAGAAAAAGATAATAAGATATGCTTAGTCGTGGTGATTTGACAGAAGAATGCTATATAAGTGAATGTATCTGCGCAATAAAACAAGCTTTCCGGATAACTCACATTGAGTCGTTCCTGATTTCTCCAGTCCCATCCCGCAACTGGCGCCCGAACAGGGACCCGAGGAATGAGCAGGACTCACGCTCGGGGAAGCTAAGAAAAGCTCACCTCTGCAAAGAGTAGGAGCTTGGCGGAGAGAAGGACGAGAGCGACAGCAGGCTACCATTATGGGAAGCTGGATAGGCTACCGTAATGGGAAGCTGGACAGGCTACCGTCAAGGGAAGCTGGAGTGAAAACCCGGGTAAGAAAAATGGAAAAAGAAGTAACACTGTTGCTGTTGTTATGCTTTTTAGAAAAGCGAGGATTGGACATAAGTAAAAAGACTTTGGGTCCTCTATATGCTTGGGGGTATGCCAAAGGACACTTTAAAGACCCTAATACGTTGTTTGATGTAACGGAGTGGAGAAAGTGTGGGGACTCTCTGTGGGACAATGTTATTGACGGTGATAAAACGGCGAAAAAATTGCAAAAACCGTGGTGGGAGGTAAACAATGCCCCCCCCCCCCCCCCCCGCGCGCGCCCCGGCAGCGGCTGGAGCGGCGAGCGGCGGCGGGGCCGTGCCTAGCGCAGCAGAGCGGCGCGATCGGCATTCCATCCCCCCCCTCCCCCGCGCGCGCTGTGGCAGCAGCCGGAACGTTCGCGGCTTTAAGGCCCTCGCCACCGGAAGCGTTTCCTGCCAGGATCAGAGTGTTGGACCGAATGCCTGTTCCGTCCCCCTCTACCTACTCCAGCGGCGAGAAAGAGGTGTCTGGGACAGAAGAGGCAATGGACACAGACGAACAATGGCCCGTTCCGCCGCCGCCCTCCTCCCCACCGCCTGAACCAAATGTTCCTGAAACACCTGACCCAGCACCTGAGCCACCTCACCTGAGTGCGAGATTTCAAAACGGAGCCTGGTTGGGGGGTGAGCAGGCTGGGACAAGAAATGGAAAGGGGGCCGGGGTAAAGAGAAAATGTCACTATGATTTAGTCTGACTCAGATTAAGACTAAACTGTAGGTAAAATATCTCAAACTAACTAGAAAAAAAAAAAAGGAAAAAAAAAAGGAAAAAAAAAAGGAAAAAAAAAAGGAAAAAAAAAAGGAAAAAAAAAAGGAAAAAAAAAAAGGAAAAAAAAAAAGGAAAAAAAAAAAGGAAAAAAAAAAAGGAAAAAAAAAAAGGAAAAAAAAAAGGAAAAAAAAAAGGAAAAAAAAAAGGAAAAAAAAAAGGAAAAAAAAAAGGAAAAAATAAAGGAAAAAATAAAGGAAAAAATAAAGGAAAAAATAGTTGTGCATAAGCTGCTTTTTGTGGGGAGAATTAACAGTAGTTGCAAACATAATTTTTCAGACTTTCTGGAATAAACATTTAAGCAAGCAACAATGTTAAGATAAAAACATCACAGTACCTGTAATACTGTTTAGCAGCAGAGCAGTTTCTATGAAGCAATCACAGTAAAACAGGGTGCAAATGAGCCATATATGCAATTTCCAAATTGGTTGCAAAATGCACTTGATAGGGCACCTTTATCTGATCCTGGGCGAGAAGCATTACTCATGTCTTTAGGTGTTGAAAATTCTAACCCAACCTGCAAGCGTATTTTACAGAGTCTGCCAAAAAACTCCAGTATTGCTGAAATGATGGATGCTTGTTCCGGGGTAGGAACACCTGAAGAGCATGCTGGTTTCATGGCCTCAGCTTTTCCTGTGGCTATCTGACCCTTGGTAACAACATCTGGATAGTTCCCATGGTCCTTTAAAAGGAGGGGATGACTTTGCCTTTTGGCTTTCCTCCAAGGTGCTGCTGGCCTTGTGGGGGGAGCCCTTGGGTAAACAAGCCCCAGGTGCCCCACATTGAATAAATGAGTGCCAGGTGTCCTGTTTTGGGGACAGGGGCTGGGTCCATTTGAGGAAAGAGTGGAGTGTCTGTCTGTGAGGTGGACACAGTTTGCAGAGTTTTCCTGTTGGGGAAGGACCTCCTGACTCTCCCCGCAACTGAGCCCCAGTCAGGTTTGGCATTTGCAAATGGGACTTCGTGGGAAAACAATACGGGACTACTTCTGTATGATGAGCCTATTGACTTGGTTGTCTCCATCTCTTCTGTGGGAGACTTTGTTTCTTTGTTAATTCCACCTATTATTGAATTCCACCTGTTATTGGTCACTATTGTGTTAATGATTGTAATTTGTGTTTTCAAAAAGGCAACAAGCATGATTAAAGATGCCATGAAGAACGTATGGCTGGCTCAAGAAGAAAAAGGGGAAATTGTAGAAATGCATTTAAAAGAGAATGGCCATATAGTGAACCAGCCATACGGGATGTTGGCCTAGGCAGGTAGCCACATTCTGGAAGCTGCTTCAAAGGAAGAAAAAATAAGAAAGAGCAATGACAGCTTCACTAGGGAATGCAGGAGTGAGCAGACGGGAGTGACCAATTGGACATTGTGTGAGAAGAACTTAAGAACCAACGGGAGCTGAACTGAGCTGCATGTTTACCTTGTGCTAGAGACTTTTAACCAATTAAATAATGCGTGACCGCGTGTAGGGAAAAAAAAATTGTATAAAAGGGACAGACAGAATTAATAGAAGATTTAGATAGCGTTAGGCATGCTGTGTTGCAATATAGAGCTGCTGTTGATTTTTTGCTTTTAGCACAAGGCCATGGATGTGAAGATTTTGAAGGGATGTGCTGCTTCAATCTAAGCGATCATGGGGAATCAATTCACCAACAACTGCAGTGGCTTAAAGAACACACTTAAAAGATTCAAAAGGAGACAAGCTGGTTTGATTCATGGTTACAAAAAATATTTAGCAGTCTGTCCCCATGGTTACTTGGTTTGATCAAAGAAGGCATTCGCTGGGTAATCATAATTGTCTTTTTTTTAATTGGGCTAGGAATAGTATGGAAGCTAATAACAAAATTAGTCACTGGTCTAATGCATAAAGTTCTGTTCATGCAAAAGGAAAAAGGGGGAATTGTGGGAGTTTGGCTTGTGAGTAACGGACATGGAGTGTTAGAGCAGGTGCACGAACAGGCTACTGTGCAGGCGCTAGCGGCCAAGATTAGGCCTCAAGGACGTACTGTCCTTGCAGAGTAGTACAAGAAACTCAGTTACATAAGATAGGGAACTAACAGGCAAGGCGGAGAATATGATAATTAGAAGCTGAAGCATAGGTTAAAAGTTAATGATTGATGCAGAAGTGGTCTAATGAAAACCTAAGAAAAAGATAATAAGATATGCTTAGTCGTGGTGATTTGACAGAAGAATGCTATATAAGTGAATGTATCTGCGCAATAAAACAAGCTTTCCGGATAACTCACATTGAGTCGTTCCTGATTTCTCCAGTCCCGTCCCGCACCATTGCAGTGGTGCAAAAGGGGGATTTCCCTGGACAGGGAAGAGGTCGTGGCCGTGTGTGTGTGTGTGTGTGTGTGTGTGTGTGCTCAGAGTGCAGGAAAGCGCCTGGGACAAAATCAATGTTGTATTTGCAAAGGCACAGGTCACTGGAAAAGAGAGTGTCCGTCTGCAGGAAATGTTAACTCGGCAACAGAGATAGCAGGCCAAGGGTCCCCTCAGAACCAACTAGCACTGGACTGACAGGGACCGGCTGGCTCTCCCCTAGCAGACCCGCTGGTTACACTAGAGCTAGGAGAAAGAAAACAGGTAGAATTTTTAGTAGATACCGGAGCCACGTACTCAGTTTTGAACCAGACTCTGACCCCGATAGGGAAGGAATTTGTGTAGCAGGCGCAACTGGCACCAAGGAAAAGGCATTTTTCTTACAGCCATTGAAATTTAAATTGGGAAAGATAATAGGAACACATCAGTTTTTGTATTTACCAAATTCACCTAAAGCCTTATTAGGAAGAGATCTTTTAATCTTACTAGAAGCCAAGATTGAATTTGGCAGTGGGGGAATGACTATGAAAATACCCGAAGAAAAACTGATATTAGCTTTAAGCATCCTAAATATCACACCACAGTTAGCGATTGGAAATGATCCAGAAATAGAGAAAAGAATCTTTGATCAAGTATTCCACATGGTATGGGAAACTGAGACCCCTGGAAGATCCAAAAGGGCAACCCCTATAAAAATTGAATTGTAAGATGATGCTCGTCCAGTATGTCACAAACAGTATCCACTAAGATTGCAGGATAGAAAAGGGATTAGACCAATTATAACCAAATTTTTAGATTAGGGACTACTGGTAGAATGCAGATCACAATACAGCACTCCCATACTACCAGTTCAGAAGCCAAATGGTAGCTACCGATTGGTGCAAGATCTTAGGGCAGTAAATCGGATCACTAAAACTTTATACCCAGTGGTGGCTAACCCTTACACATTGTTAACAAAACTTCAATCTGAGTGGGGATGGTTTACCGTCCTGGATCTAAAGGATGCCTTCTTTTGCCTGCCTCTAGCAGAAGAAAGCAGAAAGATTTTTGCTTTTGAGTGGGAGAATCCGAGCACAGGCCGAAAAAGTCAGTTGACTTGGACTGTTCTACCCCAAGGATTTAAGAACAGCCCCACTATATTTGGGGATCAATTAGCTAAAGAACTGGAAGAATGGCAGGCCCCAGAAGGTGAAGGAACACTACTCCAATATGTGGATGATTTATTAGTAGCTACCAGGACCAAAGACCAATGTGAGTCATGGACTGTTAGCCTCCTAAACTTTTTGGGATTGGGAGGATATAAGGTCTCTAAGGCCAAGGCACAATTGGTCAAGCAAAGGGTAACGTACCTGGGATATGAAATGGCTGGAGGAGAAAGAGCCTTAGGGAGCAGCCAAAAAGAGGCTATCTGCCAATCACCAAAACCCAAGACGGTAAAAGAACTCCGAACCTTCTTGGGAATGACAGGTTGGTGTCGACTGTGGATTCCCAACTATGGTCTAATAGTGAAACCTTTATAAAGGATGACAATAAGCTGGTATAAGTACATTTTGTCTTGGACCCCTGAGACAGACAAAGCATACATAACCTTAAAACAAGAATTAATGCAAGCTCCAGTTCTCGGAATACCAGATGTGACTAAACCCTTTCTGTTGTTTTCATATGAGAGACAAGGCCTTGCTCCTGGAGTGTTGGCTCAGGAGTTGGGGCCATATAAAAGACCTGTGGCATACTTCTCTAAGCAACTGGATACTGTGAGTAAAGGATAGCCAGGATGCCTGCGGGCAGTGGCAGCACTAATCATGAATATCACCGAGCCCTGAAAGTTCACTTCGGGACAGAAAATGACTGTTTTTGTCTCTCATACAGTATCTGCTGTACTGGAACAAAAAGGATCCCACTGGCTGTCACCACAACGGTTCCTGAAATATCAAGCAACCCTTGCTAAAGTCGATGATTTAGAAATTAAAGTTACTAATATTTTGAACCCAGCAGCCTTTTTACAGGGAAAGGCAGATGAAAATCCTGTAACCCATGACTGTTTAGAGACCGTAGAGGCAGTCTACTCCAGCAGACCAGACCTAAAAGAAGAACCTATTCCTGAGCGTGAGCACTGGTTTACTGATGGTAGCAGTTACAGCAGTCAGGGTAAGCGCGTCGCGGGATACACAGTTACCACAGTCACCAATGCTGTAGAAGCCTTACCGTTGCCCAGTGGGACATCAGCTCAGAAAGCTGAAATTATAGCACTTACCAGAGCACTGACACTTGCCCAAGGTAGGGCAATAAATATTTGGACTGATTCTAAGTAGGCATATGGTGTCATGCATGCTCATGGTGCTATATGGAAGGAAAGGGGACTGCTAAGCACACAGAAGAAAGAAATTAAGAATGCTAAAGATATACTACAATTACTGGATGCTATTAGGCTGCCATCTAGCGTCGCCATTATGCACTGCAAACACATTCTAAGGGCGACACTGCCTGAGCGAGGAAATGCCTTGGCTGATAAAGCTGCCAAGGAAGCAGCGCTTCAGGAAATCCAGAAGTTAGGTTTAATACCCACTCACATTGAACCTAGGGGAGCACCACAGTATGTGCCACAAGACTGGGAATGGATCAAAAGAAAGATGGCCCTTGTAGGATCAGACGGATGGGCCAGACATAAGGGACGATTGGTAATCCCCTTAGAAGCAGCTAAAGCATTTATAAAAGAGGAGCATGATAAGTCATTGGGGATCAGAGGCGTATGTCTATTTGAAACAGAAAATAGCTATAACAGGATTGAAACAATTGATAAGGGATGCCACAGCACACTGTGAAATCTGTCTGAAGAATGATCCTAAACCAGCTCAGCCAGTGGAGCAGGGAACAATAACTAAGGGAACATATCCAGGACATACATGGCAGATAGATTTTACAGAACTACCTAGACGGGGTGGATATCGATATTTGCTAGTACTTACAGATACCTTTTCTGGATGGCCTGAAGCACTCCCCTGTAGGAGCAACAAATCACGTGAAGTAACTAAGGCACTGCTGCAAGAAATAATACCTAGATTTGGAATACCCAGAGCATTATCATCTGACAGGGGACCGCATTTTACAGCACAGGTAGTACAGGAAATAGGTAAAATTTTGAGAATTCATTGGCAATTGCATACCCCCTATTGGCCTCAAGCAAGTGGACAAGTAGAGAAGATGAACCACTTGACTAAGACACAAATTTCTAAAATCTGTTAGGAGACCAATTTATATTGGTATCAAGCTTTACCTTTAGCCCTTTTAAGGATAAGGGTCAAACCACGATTAAAAGAGAAATTGAGCCCATTTGAAATCTTGTATGGAAGACCATACGGGGCAAACGTGGTTCACAGCGAGAACTTGGCTCAGGTAGGAGAAGGGTACTTAAGAACTTATTTGCAGCAACTTAATACTAAACTTAAAGAGAATGCCAAGGTTGTTGCACAGAATCAACCACAACCTTTGAACCACCCTGTACATAATATTGAATCTGGCGATTGGGTATTTGTGAAATCCCTTACAGGTGATCCATTGGGAGAAAAATGGGATGGACCTTTCCAGGTACTCTTAACGACTTTCACTGCTGTTCAAGTCAAGGAGAAGCCCACCTGGATTCACTACTCCCGTATTAAGAAATCTCCAAAGCCTAGATGGACTGTCACTACATTTGAGGAGAACCCTTTGCGCTTAAAAACACAACGGACCTAAAATGGGTTTGATTATAAGAACTGTGATTCTTTGTACACTATGTTGTTACATTTTTGCTTTTGATGTAAATAGATACATTGCTTTGCTTGAAGCAGTTACCAACTACCCTAAGTTACATGGTTGCTGGCTATGCAGAGAAGTGCAACAATGGGAATCCCCATTAGCGGGAGTACCTAGTAGCAACTGGACAGACATAAACCCCTATGTACTGTTAAATTCCTCTTCTGGATGTAAAGAACATCCAGTACCAATGGGAGAGCCAAGGTATCGGCTAGAGTTAGTGAATTCCACTGTTGAATATGTTTCCTCAAATCATACAGGCCCAAATTTTGGTACCTTTGAATCTGCCGGGAACTGGACTAAAATAATGGCCCACTTGGGAATAAATACCACAACCTTTACTCCGATACGGTTTCCAAAATATACATCGGTCAGTCAAAAGTGGGAAGATTATTTATATGGGAGACACACCTATAACCCTAGTTTTAGTATTCCAGCCACCTGCAACTTATCGGATGGGTATTGGTGGCTATGTGGGGATGAAAAGGCAAGAAAAAGCCTGCCAGGTAATTGGACAGGACAGTGTACAGTAGGATTTCTAGTACCGTCAATACAAGTGGTCAATGGCACTGATCGTTTAAGGGGTGTATTTAGTGGAATTTGGAGAAAAAGAATTGTGAAGAGAATCCCCAGCAATTCTTTGGTAAGTCGTAATACCGGACTTCACAGTTTTGTTAGAGCCCTGCTTCTGTCTTTGGGAATTATAGAATTGGAAAAACCAATAGTGAATATCTCAGCAGAGCTGGAGGTTATAGCAAAATCTACTGCTGATGCAATAGGGAGACTTCAGATCGAAGTAGAGTCCCTCAAGGCTGTGATGTTCCAAAATCGTATGGTGTTGGATCTAATAGCAGCTCAAATGGGGGGAGTATGCACCCTGGTAAATAATAGTTGCTGCACCTATGTGGATGAATCGGGAAAGATAAGCAAAGATGTACACGCTATTTGGGAACAGGCAAGAATTTTACATGAAGTAACCAAGGATAATGTTGAGTGGTCAGATCATATTTGGGAAACTCTCACATCATAGTTACCAGGATTTGGATGGATCAAGCACCTGTTTGTAACAATATTCGTTATAATTGCATTACTAATACTTACCTGTGGAAGTAGCTATTGTATATTAATGTGTTGCCAATTGGGAGTTAAGAATTATGGTAAATTCATAGCACAACGGATGGAAAATGGAATAATTTAGAAATGTAAAAGAATTTAGATATGATCAAGTGATAGGGGGGAATGATTATGGAAAATGCTAACTTAAGCAGTTGTGTACAGATTAGCATATTTGCAGTAGAAAATATATACAGCTAGCAGAAGGAGGCTAATATAATAGTTTAGAGTTAAAAAACTAACCAGCAAGGATAAAAGTTTGGAGCTGCTAAACAGAAATGCTTAGTAAGATAAGGGAAGAACTGAGAGACTCGTCCTTGAAAGACGGAGCAGTCAGGCCTGAGTGATCAAACAGTGTTGGTTAAGGGGCCCCAAAGACAACACTACCTCAGGAAGGAGGGACTGATAAGAACCACAGTGCTAATTAAGGGGTCCTGGAAACCAGAATAGACCAGTCTGGAGGGATGAAGTAAACAAAGGTAAAAAGGACACCATGAGGAAGACTCGGAGCCTTCCTCCTGAAGACCCCCGAGGACGACCACCAGGATGCACCACTGCAGGCGCAACCGGGCGGAGCCAGAGGCGTGGAATATTATAATGACTTACTGTAAATCTCCTCCCTAAGACCCTCCCAATGATGTAATCCTCATTCGCACCTGATGTAAACTTATGAATATGCAACACTTCAGTCTGTAAAAGAGCACACTCCTGGCTCCAGGTGGGCTCGTTAGGAGGAGTGATCCCCCAAGTCCCCGGATCCACAATAAACGAATAACTGCTGCTAAAGATCCTCGTCATCTTTACAGTTATTTTCAAGACACAGATTTTGCGCTTATCACTCCCAACGCAGCTTTTTCTGAACCATTAGTGGGTTGTTTAACCTGAAAAAACACCCTGAAATTCTAAGGGAAGTATCTGTTGCATCAGGCTACAAGTGCATCTCACGCTGCTTCTAGGTAAGAACACAAGAATTACATCAAATTTACATGACAAAAATTAACAACAAAAATAGGGTCAACACATCTGCAGTATCCTTCCTCTCCTAAAACATCCAAACTAGACTGAAAAGATGAAAGTTTTATTTAAATAGCATAAATGGTTCAGTAAAACTTAAATTCACTTTATCACCAAAGGACAAAAAGTTGTAAGCAGCTATTTTAATTCCATGAAACAAATCAAAAACATACAGGTCCTTTAGTGTTGTTTTTTCTTTACAAAGACTTTCCTAATGGATTAATTTTGGTGTAGAACAAAAGAGGGAGGATTGCTTTGCCATGAGACTAAAAATCAAAGACAAAACCACAAGATGCATTTGAGCTTATATGAACTTATTATTTGAGCTTAAAGCACTGTGTCGTGTGAACAATCGTTTCTGACTGCATCCAAAAAATATTATACATCTACTTCTTTCATCTTTTAACATTATAAGATAGGTTGGGCAAATACCTGGCATCAAGAATTGATGCATGATAGTTACAATACATTAAAAAAAAAATAAAAAAAAAATGTACTGTATTAGAACATAAATGTTGAAAAATTTATGGTCGACTTCATGTCCCAATTCAGATGGCTTACCTAGAAATCCCACTTACCCTTCTGGAAAATTAGCAAATTACTGAATTCACCTTCTTTCACAGTATTCAAAGTGATAAACTTACTCCTAAAGGAGAGGTAAAGGAAAGGATATTATTTGATATCGCATTCAAAGGACAGTAACAAACTAGTGTCACGTTTTAGCCAAATCTCCCAGCAGTGTCATGAAGTGTGTCCCAGTTTCTCCAAAATCCCATTGTTGCAGAGACTTCCCACCCCCCTGCCCCGCCCCCAATGTAACAAGTCACTCCAGCACCCACTGGCTTTCAAACACCAGTGTTACATTTCTGCTGACCTGTAACAACCCCCTGCAAGTTGTATGAAGAACTGATAGTTTACTCACCCTCTACTAATAATTAATCTTGATTGCCCATTTGTAGAGTAACATTATTGTAAAATCTTGTAACTACTGGCAGCGCCTGTATTGCTGGTTTAGTTTCTAGAAAAAGCAATCCAGGTGCTGCTGTATCTGCTACACATTTTAATTGAACGAGTGTAATATACAATTCATACTGGAACATTATGCCATCCGAGTCCACACACAACATCCATCAAATAAATCAATGTGATGTTGCAATAAAATACACAATCTGATTTATCTACTAAGGTTCCTCATCACGTAGCCTATCTGAGACAGATCCAATGCCTTTAATATCAGACTGAAGCCAGAGGCAATCGTAAGGAAATAACCAAGTGTGCTTTACACGGGCGAACATTCTGACAGTATTTAATGGTTTGCAGCGTCTGCTTGTTGAGGCCAGCCTTCTTCCTCAACGCCAGAATCATACTCTTCTTCAGATGAATCTTTAGTGGGAGCCCTATAATTAAAATGAACTGATCAGTTACTTTAGAAATTGAGGGAAAGAATGTAGACAGTTTCCATAGCTTCTGGTTAACATGCCACCTGCACAGTGCCCCAATGACAAATGTCCTGACAAGCATCCATCTGCTAACCCACCTTCTGATCCAAAAATGGTGCTGTGCAGACTTACACCACTACCAGTATGCAGCCTCATTACTGAAAATCAAAAGGCTACTGAGTTCAGTTAAATCGCTTGATTTCAGCAGTAAATTCAGTATTTCCAGCAAACATGAATGCTGGTGCCCTACAAAATCACTTAAGGCAGCCATAATACTTCCTACTCCTCCAACCATCCCTTTTGAGACACGAGGTGTGCTGAGCCAAGCTCCAGCACAGAGTGGTACAAAGCATGTACCTCACTGGAGAAAGTCACTCAAAAAAAGCTGCCAGAGGGAGAGTTCCTAAATCTCAGTCTTGTTGTTTTAAACGGACCCATCCCCTTCTCAACTCCATCCTTTATTCACTAAAATTAAGATTATTATTTTTTTAAATCTAGATTTGACCAATGCTTTCAGCACTTTACCACATCATTGCCATAATACAGTCTTTACAACATTAAGTTAGATTATTTTAACAAGAGTTCAGCAAATCAATAGATGTGCCTTTTTGGCCCTCCATTGCTGCAAGAGCAATGGAGAAGAAAACTGCAGCAACCTGGAGCTTGTTTTAAAAACAAAAAATAAAACTGAAGACCACCTCAGAGTGGTAGAAATTAGAAGAAATAAAGAAAAAGTTCTGTTTCAGAAACTTCAGTGCAGTCAATTAAAATTCAGATTTTTCACTCAACTCATGTTTATCATTCACTTCCATTTCTACAGGTATACACACACACAAAAAGTATAAAATAACTTAATATATGTTTATTTTTTTAATTGCTATTGAAAAACTAAACAATACAAACCCAAAGTCTCTAGACAGAACAGGCACTAATCCAGCTGTGTACAATATACAGACAACTGGATCCTTTTGAGGTTGTGTGCATGATTTTGTGTTTATACATTTATTCCTAGAGCAAACATCAGAAAAACTGTCTAGCTGTTATTACTTGGCTGTTCTGATACTTCCAGAATGGTTTTACCTAATGTATCCTGGCTCTTTTTTGCCTTCGACAACATCTTTGTCAACTTCCACACATACAATATCCGAATTGGGCACTTCAAACATGGGCTCCAGCAACAGCTTTTCCTACAAGAAAATAAGAGGGGAAAATACTGCTGTGTAGAAGAGGACATACAGAAATATGGTTTGCAAGTGATTTTCAGAGCTAGAGAGTTTTCTAGGAAGAAATCAGAATATTCAGTTTTAGAAAGAAACTCATTGTACCCACATAAGACCCAGAACTATGCGGTTTTTACTGAAAACTGTCACAATTAGGCCCATACACACAAATGTGGGTAACTTCATTTACTCAATTTACTTAATTTACTCACCATTATAGATCGAAGACCTCTTGCACCAGTTTTTCTGTCCAGGGCCAGCCTGGCTATAGCCTTCAATGCATCTTCAGTTACATTTAATTCACACTACGTAGTAAAAAATGGTAAGTTTAGTTAATTATTTCATTTATAACTCAACAGTGTGTTGAGTGTGACTACACAAACATTACCGAAAATCACAAGAGTGATTTACTTGTTACAGACCAAAACATTTAACATTTAAGCTATGTAAAGCTTCAGCTACACTTTGATTTTGACTAAAGTTAGCAGTATTAACTATGTCCCTTTACCTACAACTACTCAAGTACCTCTACAGTACGTGAAGTGGCTCTTGGTGTCTATTAGGCAAGGTCATGGATGTTCATTTGAACATTACCATGAAGAGCAGCTCAACTACTTCCAGTTTACTTGCCCCACAAGGACAGTTATCCAATTTAAACCAGTTAACAAGTCAGCTTACTTTTTTTCAGAGTGAAGAGGTGCATAGGTGGAGGGAAGAAGTGATTTCAATTGGTATTTTAGATCCCTTTAAAACTGTTACTTATAAACTAGAACACTGAAGAGTCATCAAAAATCCAAACCTTATCCATGCTGAACAGTGCCTGGTACTGAGGAACCACAGCATTGCGTGGCTCAGTGAGAATCCGTACGAGGGTTTTCTCATCTAGGCTGTGCAGAGGAACCACAACAGGCAAACGTCCCACAAACTCAGGAATCATGCCAAACTCAATGAGATCTCTGGCTTCCACGTGACGCAGCAAGCGATCCTTTTCTTCAATATCTTCATGTGGATCAGACTCTCCACTTATATTCGCAAGATCAGCCGCTGCTGCAGCCCTTCTGCCTTTTCCCATATTAGATGGTGTCCCAAATCCCAGATACTGCAAAAGAGATGTGTTATGCATACAGAACTCTGATAGCTAAGTTTTCTTTATGTAACTAGATCACATTCCATGTGCATAAAAAAATCTGGAGTGACCGATTATGACATTACACATTAATTCAAGCTCAAGACATTACTTATAGTAAAACTGGAAACCTTACACACAGTCAGTTTCTCGTAACATTTCATTCCCTCAGTAAGGTATCAACACACCAGACTGAATAAATTTTTCTTAAAATAATAATAATAAAAAAAAAAAGTCAGTAACATGTCCTGATAAGTTTACAAATATCAGTGACACTGAAAAGGTCTCTTCAGAAGTGAAGCAAATGCATACAAGAATGCTTGCATGAAAAGCTACATCAATTATCATAAACAGTAATTTAGATTTCAGTCACTCCCCTGTTAGAAACAACTTTTAGCAGCATTTACTCAAACTGAGTATCAACAGTAAACCTTTGGATATTAGCAGAAAAAAGCTTTTTCTCACTTTCATATTGGTACACTGCAACTGAAAGAAATCCTATTATAATTGCTAGAACTGTTTCATATAATCTGTTTGAGAAACACAGAACATGACAATAATGTAAAAAGTTTACCCCTTAAGTGTGGATAGTAAGTCCTCTACGAACAGCTTTAAATCTTTTCCATTTTTTTCCTATTTACTAAAAATTTCTCTGTGGAAGCAGAGACCACTGCAAGCTACTTAAGCCTACTAACAATAGGCTTGCTCTTTGCTGCCTTTCTTAGGCTTGACCGCCAGTTCCCAGATAACAGATGGAAAACAAGCTCTACAAACTTAGTGAGTGTACAAATATAGCAAGACCTTTAGGAGTCAGTACTGTGAACAGTAATTAAGATGATCATTTTTCAGTTCAAATACAGCCTCATACACTCACTTTTTCATTTTTCCTCCTGTTGATAATTCTGTCAAGACCATTAAAAGCACCAGAAGCTACAAAGAGGATGTTTGTTGTGTCAACCTGCACCGTTTCTCCACGTAGTTTACGAGAATTCTTTTCTGGAACATTTACTATTGTGCCTTCTAGTAATTTCAACAATCCCTAAGAAGAAAAGAAGAAATAAGCAATATAAAATTCCACTGTGTAGCATCATATAAGAAGGCACACCATACTGTGTTTACTTACACAGATGTATTTACATTTTTTAATCCCTTATGCCTTTATATTAACAGCAAGTGTCTAAAGAAATCAGAGACAAAATCTCCATTCAAGGATAGATAAAAATCTCCCTTTAATGTGACTCTCATATACATGATGAGCTGTGTTTATTAAGAGTTTTGTCAGAATGGAAAATGTTACCTATTCTTGCCTACATTATGCAACTTGCTATCTGAATGCTGCAAAGATTTTTTTCCAATTAAAATGTTTCTAAGAAACAGTCTTGAGTTGCTGTGGGGACATTTTTTTTCTTAAATGAAGAGGAAAGATGAGGGTTTCAAAGGTTAATAATTAAGGAACTGAAGAACTATGACTCTATACACTGCCATGCTATTTGACATACAATAGGATGATATGTAGACTTGATGGGCTGTTCACTTATGAAGTAAAAGTCAGTCCACGGAAGTACTTACTTGTTGAACACCTTCTCCTCCAACATCCCGTAACTGATGAATACCAGGAACGCTGCCAATCTTATCTACTTCATCCAGAAAAACAATTCCTGCAGTTACAGAAAACAGATTTAGGGAAAGTTTCACTTTTTCAGAGAAGCAAGAACTTACAGGGAAGAACATAATTTAAGACAGCAGCAGCCTGTTCAACTTCCATATAATAGACTGTAAAAATGTATGCAACCTTGTCCAGTTACGGACAAGAACAAAAACTCCAAGATATGCTTAGAGCTCTTCAGGTTTTTAATTTTTGATTTAAAGTGTTAGAATTCAGGCACATGCAACAAGAATATAAACTACAGAAATAGTGGTGGTCTCGAAGTTTAGATCACTTAGGCAAGATTAACACAGTCTGTGAATGAACTTGAGGAAACATACTATAAAAGTTTACCTTGCTGAGCTTTTTCTATGTTGTAGTTGGCATCCTGCAGGAGTTTTGCAATGACAGATTCAATGTCTTCACCAACATAGCCAGCTTGAGTCAAGGTAGTACAGTCACAGATAGCAAAAGGTACATCCAGGCATTTAGCTAGAGTTTGAGCCAGCAAGGTTTTACCTGATAAAATAAAAACTATACGTTATATCTGAGCACTGTATGTTATATAGAGCACACAAAGCCAAATATTTACCACAGGATCATCATTACTCTCCTTAGACATTTTGAATGATGTCAGCACGTTCATATATTCATATTAGAATATTTTTCCGAGGGAGCTAGCTTTCATAAACAGTGTTTTTTATGTTGGCAAGCTGTATTTCCGAATTAGAGTAATACTACACATTTGAGGCAGCTTGAAATGCACATCAAAGTGTCACACTATATAAACTTAAATACATACATGTATATTGCATAGATAAAAGATTAAATAAATCAGTAACCCTTTGCAGACATTCAGGGTGCAGTGCAAAGTCCAACTGCTCCTCCTCTGAAGTTGGAGAGAAACAAAATTAAAATACTAGTCAGTGAATGTTCTCCCAAATAGTCTGCAAAATGCTAACATTTCAGCACTAACACTCCCACTTCTTATGAACACACAAATATAATTACTCTTTTAACCTCCCCATAACTGATCTGTCCCAGAGGTGAAACACCACTAACCACAGCATCTCCACTTGCCATTTAAAGCAGAGAAACTTTAAATATGTCTTATTTCAGCTTAGTGAAACGTGCATCTTTTAATCAGTTAGGAAATAATAAAGGCATTTAGAAAAAAAAAAAGAAAAAGAAAACCACACTACCAGACCTCCTTCCTTTTCAAGGCCACTTAGCTCAGCTTGTTACCATGGCACGAAAGCACAAAATCCCAGTTTGGAATTCACAGTTTAGCTTTTTTATACACCAAACTGGAATAATGACAAAAGAGGAAAACCACTCATTAACAATCAATTCTAAGAAAAAACTGACACCTATAAAACCATGCAGCTGTATACCTGATCCAGTTGGTCCAAGCAGCAAAATATTACTTTTTTCAAGTTTTATATCATCATTAGGTGAATCTAGTACTTCTCCTCCCCGTTTTTCCTGAGGTATCTGCTGGTTCATTTGTTGCTGCATCGATGCTCCTAAAGCATTACCGTGTGGACTGATTCCAGCAATCTGCAGTAGTTCTGAAGAGAACAACAGTACTGTTTGAGCACTGACAAGGTCTGCCACTACCTTATATACACAATAAAACCTGGATTCTTCTGGTTTGTTCTGCAAACCTACCATTCTATCTGTACAGAAGTTTACAGATAGGGCTGCAACAGAAATATGGCACGATTATTACAAAAACATGAGTTCCAGTGGTATTTTTGCCCAAGTGCATATTTGCATATATTAAAAGAATTTCCAGTGGTATGGTGGATTATCTAAAAATATTCCTCTACATTAAAAATAAGTGAAATTTTCAGTCCTTACAAATTGATTCATTTTAACTGTAATTTTTTATTTTTAACACATAAGAAAAACCCAAACTGTTCATCTCTGTGATGAAAAAGTACAAGAACTGGTATACTATAACAATCACAAAAGCAATGCACAGGTCTACTGAAGACTTGAGAACTTAGATCAGTTGTTAAGAGGTTTTGCCTCTACACAGATACAGAGACTGAGCTGGATTTTCTTTTTTCAGAGCACTAGAGTTTTAATTGGTTTGCAGGGTAGAATATTGAAGATCAGGAAAACTGGTTTGAAGAGGTGTAAACTGGGATTACAAATTGATCTAGATTAGACTGAGGAAGTTGTTCAATAGCCAGTGAGAGTTTCAGTGAACCAAAATCAAACGTGACTGACCTTGCTCAGATTAAGGAGAGGAAAAAAAAAAAAAAAAAAAAAAAAGGCATTCTGAGGTTCAAGGTGACAGTGCCTTTTAAGAGTACAAATACCCTGCAGGAAACAGTTGCCTAACTTCCCTTATTATCCACCTCCCAAAGTCTCTTGTGTGGCATTATTAATATAATCAGATCTCAGTTCTAAATTAAAAATAAATCTCAATTTTCATCTGTTCCATTGAAGACAACTCTAAGGACAGATAACTACTTAACCAACTTAATAAAAGGTCTCTAGTTTTTACTTGCTTTCCACCTAGAAGTAGATAAAAAGTCAGCTCCTGGTCACCTCTGTTAAAAATACTCTCAATGCCATCAATTACATTTTCTTGCAGAAGAAAAGCAAATAGGATTTTACCCAGCATTTCAAACTAGTGGCCACTAATGACTATTCTACATTAACATCAAAAGAGTGGATATTACAGAGGAGCACACGAGGAGAGAGTTCACTTACTTGTAAATCTGTACTCATCCTCCCGTCTTCTGATTTCTAATTCTAAGAGAGAGGATGAAAACAGTAATAAAAAAAAAAGTTTATAAAAGTTTATAAATTCTCCACCTCTTGCCCTCTTCTGAATACATCTCATCACTGTCTCTGAATGTATTTCTAACAAGAAAACCCCACATGAATTAGTTTTTATTGCTGTCAAAATTAACCCAAAACCCAACTTTCATGCTTTTAAAATAACAGCAAGCTTTCTAGTACTTAAAACACTAACAGTCTGATTAGATTTTCATTTTAAAACTACTTATAGAAAGGGAAAAAAATGCTATAATAGAACTTTGTTTTGAAAAGGCTTCCTTAAACTCTCACAGTTATATCCGAGTGTTAAAATCGAAATTTGTAAAATCTTACAAGTACTATCCATTATAAACGTGCACTGCCAGTCCCTCTGGGTGTGCACCATTGTATCTTTCTGTGGAGGGTAAGGAACTTCTCCCTGCCAGGTACACGACTGCTCTCCTACCATTACCTGAAAAGTGCTACTCATGTTTCCCCCTCAGTTAAAGTATTTCCTTACATAAATTCAAAAAACAAAGATGATTCTGTTTGCTTAACACACTACTTGTTGCAAGACAGAACAAAACACCTTAAAAAAAAATAAAATAAAAGTACACTCTCAGAGATGGTAACTTAATCCTACTTCTAAAAATAAATTAGATCAACATAGCTACACACTTACTCAGTAGCAAAAGTACTGCCAAGAGTAACTCCATCTACACCTGCTAGATATGAAACAATACTATGGTGACCAATAGATGCTGCCAACAGCAGTGAGTAAGGTTAGAAAGCTAGCTATTCATCAAATTACCTGTGCAAAATACTGCCTTCATCATCTGCACTGTTGCTTGCAGATTAAGCAGCAGATTTATTGTTAAGCAGTAAATAAGATTAGAAAGGTTTAGGAGGCTCGCTTTATGAAGTTAAAGGAAAATAGCTAATAACATGCATCAGTAAAATGTTGACCATGCAACATGGTTGGCAATACCCATGGCATCACGAACCTTCCGGATTTCTATGATTTATTTAAAAGTAGTTTACGTACAATGAAAATTACATTTAACAGAAATTATTTCAGGTCATTTCAATTACAGAACATCCAGTGCTGAGGTAAAACCTTTCTCAGGTTTCTTAAGTTAGAGCACTGAAATAGTAAGTTTTATTCCACCAGAAAAATACCAAACATCATACAAACCTCTCGGTGTTAAAGAAGTCTGCTTTTCAACTTCTGCTTGCTGTCTCAGGTTAGCTGGGATGTTATTGTAGATTCTCTTGTAATGATTGTATACAGCAACTGAAAGCACCTTCTTGGCAAAACACTGACCAACAACGTATTTGTTGAGGTAGTTATAAATCTGAAAAATAACTCAATTTTAATGACACTTCTAAACAATCTTGCAGCAAAAAAAGAAAAAAAAGAGTGCATTGTGCCAAAGATGGACTTTGATCTAAACCAAACATTACAGAACTGAGAAATAGAAACCCAACATCTAAAATACAAAATGTACTCCTGTTGATAAGTTTACTTAAAAACACGGCACTTGCACAATCATATTGTGTCTGTCAGATCTCCCCTACTAATATTTAAACTTATTGTCATTTTCATGCAAATTTGTAAGAGGAACAGAAGTTTCAAGAATACTTAATTTCTTAAAAGAGGCCAAACAGGAGCCACGTGCAGCTTCAGAAACCATTACAGTCCACTAGGAAATGAGAAACACAATAAGCTCCCTCACTCTTCGGGAGAGGGAAACCAAATTACTTAAGATGGGTCATGGCCACACGTTAATCAGCCACAGTCCTTGCTCAGAAACAGGCCAAATAAAAGGTTCTGCAGCTACAGAAGGAAGCTATAACATAAGGGTAGAGAATATGAGGCCATAGAAAGGAATAAAAGACACTACAGTTGGTGAGGGTGAAGGTAGCCTCAGGGCCACAAGGAGAAAATGAAGGTACTGGACTTAAGTCACAAGACAAAGGCAGAGGAAAACAAGCCCATCTACTTCTATTATATCTACTTATTCCCTGTATCTGTGCTCTGCTGGGTCACATAGCTCTCAAAGGTCTAATCTTGAGCTAAGCATCTTTATTGTTTGTTGCTCTATCACAGTAGACCGTTACAGACCTGATGCAGATTAAGTATTAAAGCATTTCACCCATGCTGCAATACAAGGAAATACTGGGGTGAAATGAAGAACCATACCTTTTTCGGTGGAGGTGGTGGCTTCTGTTGGAATGCCAATTTCACAGCTTCTGCTGCTGACTCGGGCTCTTTAATGATGCTCTTTTTAGTGTCTGCCTCTGACAGTACAACAAAAAAATGGTGACACTTTTCACACTTCACAAAACGGGTGGAAGCTGCAAAAAATGTAAAATAAATAAAATGGTAAGAGGAATAGCTTAGCATTCATTCACCTGCCTGAGTTCATCATACACAGGACAAGCACCTCTAGGACAGCACAGCCACCTGTGTTAAATGCACCTAGGCTATTAAATGTAAATCATGTGGAATAGGACTGATTTAAAGTAACTATCATAGTAAATGTATTATATTAAAAGCAAAGTAAATGTAGCAAAACCACCACATGAAAAAGTCAATGTCAAAGCTTCTGAAATCATAAAAAGTTTTTAGAAAATGGCTTGAACACTGTAGTACCAGCTGATTTTAATAACGACTTCTAGCAATAAACAAGCTGCTTATTTATAACTTGTTGTCTCCTATAGAGCTGGCATCAGCAAAAGAGGAGCAGGGTTCTTTTTTTTTTTTTTACTATTAAACACACTTTATGACTGTGTAAGTAAGACCAGCAGACTGTTTTAAGAATGTGGCACATAATACTGTGACCATCACAGCTTTATTAACTGTACTCCAAAGAAAGTTTGTGTAACAGCTGGAAAGTTCTCCCGGCAACATTCCAAATTACTGTTACCTGCCTGATAGGAATGCAATGGAGAACCATATGCATGCACCCACTTCTCTTATGTAACTATTATTTAGCAACAATATTGTAAGGAAAAAACCCCAAACTTTCTCCCAAAGCTCGCTCAAAACACCTCTAATATTCTTAAATGACTACAGTGCCATGAGGCTGTTGTCCTTCCTTATGCAATGCTAAGTCAGCTTTATTAGGATGGAATAGCCACAAGAATACTTGCTCCCTTTATAGACCCACAGGAATGGTTAAAAAAAATAGAAAATCAAGAGCAGGCTATAAAAATACTATTGTGTATCTTTAAAATATCATTCACTGAAAAAAATTATTGTGCAGAGTATGCTTTTATCAATTACTCCAAGCAACACCGAGGAAGGTTGAGGTCTTCCTAATTTTCATCAAGACCAATAGGGTCCGTGGGTAGGGAGAAACTTTGATGTATGGGGAGGAGATTCAGTTATCAAAACATGGTTGTGAAACTGGCCAGTTCTGTCATCTACACAGCAATCTGGAAAAAAAGTATCAATGTGAATTTTAACAGAACAAAAAATATTGAGAGTTTTGCTCTAAAATGCAAGAAAAACAAGTTTAAGTACTGCTATCTCCCTAAAACTGAGCACTCAAAATTGCCAGCAACTTTGCTATTCTTAAATACTTTCAGCAAAGACATAAAAGCACAGCAAAGAGCCTTCATGTCAAATTACCTCACTGTCATTAAGATGTCTGCAAATATTTACAGTGTGATAAAACGCAAGTCAAGTATTGTTTTTGATTCAGGAAGCATCACCACAGAGGCTGCATTTGTAAAAAGGTTTCTAAAGTCCCTATGAGCTGACCTTGCCAAAGAGAAAGGCCAAGATTTTGCAATACACACAGGAAGCCATAACAGTTGGAGGATTAATCTTAAAATCATTTGTAGGGTTGAGATAATGGGCTACTATTAGACTGCTATAAGGTAAAAAGACATCAGGAAAAAGAGAGCAGGGAAGTTTTTTGCCTATGAAGTGTGTACAGTAGCAGGGCAGTCTTGCTTTGGAGGATGGGAGCTAACCTGGTGGCATCAGGTGGAGGTGGTAAAAGCTGAGCCCAGATGAGGCTCTTCATGTCAATCACCTTTATAGCTATAGGATTTCACTCTACATCTGAGCCTCACACCTTATTTCATCCATCACAAAACTCTCCTTACAGCCTCACAGCCCAAAACAAGACAGGAACTGCTGCGAAAGCATGTCAAAGCAAAATTCCTTTTGGTTTGCGTCATTATTCTTCCTTAATTGTTAATTACTGGAAAACCATTGCCAAGCAAATCTTTGGGCAAGATTTGTGGATACAAAGTGAAGCCCCATTAAAAACAAACTCCACTGGACAACCAGCCTGTCACACTGCCACTCAATGGCAATTAATTTACTAATAAACATGGCTTTTATTCAGTATTTTGTTTCCTTGCTTTTCTCAAAATGACTGAAAAATCTAATATTTAAAAAGTGAAACAAATGCTAACTGCATATTTTCCTTTGGCTTTAGGTATTTATTTAAGGCTCTGCAGTTCAGTAATTCAAACTGGAACGGAGCAAATTCATCATTTTTCCTGACTGAGCAACATCAAAGGCTGACCTGAAAAATCAAGTTACAGTACATTTAACACAACCTGCAACCCATTCATTTTGGGCAGAATGGGACAGATTTTTTTTTCTTATTAGTTTTATTTTTTAAAATAGTTTTAAAGATAATTAGAACTCAGCTCTTCTGTTTTCCAGCTGCTTTATATTCTACAGTTTGGCTGGAAAGCAGTGTGCCCACATTAAGACTAAACCAGACACAGGTCCAGGCTGTGACCATGACTCTCAAACTTCTGAGAAATTAAAGCAATTACAATCTCTGGTTTATCTTTTTAAAGTTACCAATTAATAGAAAACTGAGGACTGCTGTTCAAGATGAACAAAAAAAGTCTGCTCTATTATCTCATGACACTGTGCTTAGCTTGAACTACTAACAGACTTCATTTAAAGGCTGTAAATCCTAAAGCTTCAGAGTAGAATATGCAAGGAAGAGAAAAGTAGATATATTCAATTATTCATGAGCAAACTTCCTCATATTTTGACTTTCTGACAAACCTGACCAGCTGCAACTCTTTTTCCAAGTACAAAGTGGGTTTCCAGTCCCAAGCCGTACCTGTGCTGTTCCGATGCCACAATTCATCTGCAGTATCACTACTGGTGAATTTGAGATTGCAAATACCAGACGTTCTCTCCCATAACATTAGTATGAATGAATCCTCTTCCTAAGAAAGTTTTCAAGCATGCTTAAAGATTCCTAGCAACACTGACAATATACTAAATCCCATCTCTGCTTTCCAGGGATAGAGTGATTGTTCTACTCCAGGACAATGCCTGAATGGTATTTCCAGATAAAAGCACAAACTCTAGTAAGAAGGGGAACAAACACACCAGTGAAGAGAGAGAGTTTCTCTGTCTACTCATGAATCATCTGATAAGAAGGTAAATAAGGTGAAAAATCGTCCCACTGTTTTCAACCACACCTAGTCCATGGAGAGGCCAACCTACTGAACCCCACACAGGACTGTATTTCTAGTTCCATCAACCGGTGCCAGGTTTTTCAGAAAACCTTGTTGCCTATAGTTTCAAAACAACAACAACAACAAAAGGGCTTATTAGTTCTGGGAAAAAAAAAATAGTAGCTGAGGACCAATCCTTTTATCTAACAAATGTATTTTTATTATAGAATTGTCTTGTGATTCATGATGCTTGATCATTTTATTAAGCAGTATTTTATATGGGTAGTACCAAATAACAGCACATCCACTCATTATTTTCACCAATAGTAATATTAACAACTGTTGAACAAGTTTCTACTGACCTTGCCTTAAGCTTCTTAGTGCACAAGTCTGATTATGACTTGAAACTTCCTCCTTGAGCCCCACCAACGAATGGGTATTTGCTTTCTGATAACTATTTTCTAGGCTGGTCTAATTAGCAGTGAAAGGGAAACGTCTTCAAGTCTGATAGAGCCTAAAGCATAGCTGGCATTAACTTGGACTGTAGAAAACTTTTTACACCGTATAATTATTTGAAGTTCTAGGCAGACAAACTTGCCTATCAGGGCTACATTAGATCAAAATTATAATCACATCTGTAGCTACATGTAAAAGAAAGTACTCATTAAAACTTACACACAAAGGTCTCCACGTGTGTGCACAAGTCACCACACTTTGGGCAGCACAGTTGGTTCCCTCCTTTCCCAGAGCTTCCAGAGCTTGACTTTTTACCACCTCCCTCACTGACAGACTTCTAAAAAAGATTTCCAGACAATTAGCCACAGCATGTTTATGGAATCTGGTAATGTGAATATTGCAACAGCTGAATGATAAAATAACTATCGTCAGGATTTTTTTAAACTTAATTTTTTGAAAACTTAGAGCGACACAATATAAATACTTTGAAGTGCACACACATCTGCATGTCCCAGGTCTGCCAACTTTGGATGCCCATGGAAGAGGCACCCCCTGTCTATATTAGAACTGCTTGACTGGCACTAGAACAATAAGAAGCTAAACTGTGTCAATAATGTTTTAATAGCATATTTCAATGTAATTTATTCTCACCCCAGAGAAGAAAAAAAAAAATCATACTTAGAGTAATTTCATTATCGCAAATGTGTTAATTCTAAGGGAGTTTCTAAGGCAGTTCTCCATTTTATCAAACCTTGTTTGCCTCCTTACTTCTCGCAACCCTTCTCAAGGAAAAAATAGTATTATTTTTTTATCTTCCTTCTTTATTTTTTAAAAAAGTTGAATCTGAACCTTCAGAACACACCTGTGTCACATGAACAGTTCCTCAGATGTCACAACACACAATACTAAGGCAGAGCTATTGCATGTAAATTCTCAAAATCTTGTTTGCTGACTAAAGAGCAGTTTTATTCTCAGGTAATCATTTATCTGAAGAAGCTGTTTATTAACTATAATTTTAGAGAAAGACTAGGGTGAAAATACATTACCATTTATAAAGAATAAATCTAGACTACTCACAAACTTGTCTTGCTTAATGCAACTACCAAATCAGTGCTGAAAACAAAAATATTTTAAAATGTACTTACTTTAAAAAGTCTACTTGGGAGTAGCAGCCTTTTGAAGGAGAACAGTTTCAATTATTACTCTTTCCTTTGATCCTGAAAACTGTTGTGGATTTATAACATTCCACAAAGTTTTCAAGCATCCCTTTACATTAGGCAAAAAGATTTATAAAACTGGGAAAAGCATTAAGGGATGTTTCTAAGGTTTATCTGCTAACAAATTCACAATGCAATTTATTTTTTCTTCACTGTCAGTTGGAGCAATTCGAAGGACCAGAAATGTCAAGAAGATTATAATTTTAAATACAGAAAAAAATCTACTGAAAACGTTCAGGAAACATATAAACTACTGAAAAACCTAACGCGTGGAGATTACCTTGCTTCCGTCTCCAGAACCATCCTTGCTTGCCCCATCCTTTGAAGCAGAATACGCTGGTGTTTCTGAAAAGTTTCTAAGAGGAATTTGTCTTAGGGAACAAGTTTCAAAAGTCCGAAGTCTTCCTAAAACAGGGATGCGTATACGACCACAAGTAATACCTAAAAAAAAAAAAAGAAAACATGAAAATTAAACATTAAAAATACTCTGGTTCTAATCCCAATGCCACCAAATCCCAGCATTTATTTACATTAAACGGAGCTCAAAGGTTTCAGGAAGAGAACTCAACTCTGAACATCCAAATTTCAGTTATTAAGATGGTGAAAAGAGTTTATTTTGGATGTTCCTATCATTAAAAACTGCCTGGATTGTCTAAAAATGACCCAAAAGTAACTCCAGGTCCTCTAACAACAGACAATAGAGAACCTCATTGCGTTACGAAACAGGGAACATCCCAATTATGAAACTGACCCTCAGAAAGATAAATACAGTCAAAATCCAGCACTTATTGTGAAATAACCCCTGAAGTCAGAGACCTTTTAGTGTCTCCTTATTATGTAAAAATTACCAAAGACGTATCTCAGACTCATGGACTGCACGTCAGGACTTGGCTTTTACTTGGGAGCTCTACTAAAAACTAGTTTCCAGTAATCTAAGGTAGTGTTTGAGGAAAAAAAAAGTTTTCCTGAGGAAAACTGAAAGTTAGTGTCACATTTGTCAGGTGCTGACAGACAGGCATAACTAAAATCAGCATAATCTTCACTTTGTTGAGACGGCTTATTGCCAACACGAAAAAAAGCTCATTGAGAAACTAACCAGTCTCTTTCTCCTCTTGCAACAGCAGGCAGGATTACATTTCATGACTAGATATGATGTGAACCAACATATGTTGTGCTTGTGATTTCAACATCTCTCAACACAGACAAGAATCTGGAATCTGTATCTCACATCTCTCGCTCATTTAAAGTGGCAAATTTCTCACTTGCTGGCTGGTTTTGATAAGAACTCTGTGACTTACTGACAGAAAAGCTATATAGCAACAACGACAATTAAAAACTTGCTGATAATATGCGGTTTTACTGAGAAAATCCTATAGAAAACTTCAAAAACTGTTCTAAAAAAAGAATGAAACCAGTAAGAACAGCAAGAGGAGTATGGTTCATTTGCTCTGAAAGAGGTAACAATGACAACTAAGAGCTGAAATCTTAGCTGAAGGAGGACATTTAAGAAAATTCACCTTGCTACTACAACAGGGTAACAGAAAAATAAAGAAAAGCATTATGGACAAGCCTACATTTACTAGGAGAACTCTCACAGGCTTCTGCAAAGTCACAGCCAAGAAGAGAGTGTCAAATGAAATTTGAAGTTATTTTATTAAATTATATGCTGCTTAAGATTCCTGAACTTGCAGATGATTTGCAGTTATTTTTTAAAATATTACATTTTTAATCATGTTAAAATCTGTAATAGCACTACTTCTGCCTGTAAACACGAGGGAAGAATAATGATCAATGTGCTTTCCAATTTTAAATTCCTCTGCTGAGTGCCACTGCAACACAGCAAGACACTTTAGACTGCACATGATAAACTATGAAAATATCACAGTAAACTTAAAAATATCGGCTCACTTTCACAAGCAGTCGTGTTTTTTCAACTGAATCTGCAGAGAACTCTGGAGACTCCGTGTGCCAAGTGCACTTGTCGGCAGAAAATAAACTGTGCTGAGCATTTACAATGCAATAGTTGTTCTGCATTAATTCCCTGTCTTGGGGGTTTATTCCTCATAGACGGTTCCTTTACTGAAATTTGTTTTACCACTTTTAAGGAGAACTGAGAAAAGATCTCTTAAAATTAAACAAACAAACCACCTTGCCTCCTCTGACCAAAACCCAAAGTCACACCACTTTCCTGCAATACAGGGTCTGTGAAGAAGGGACAGAAACTCAAAACATTTTACACACTGGCAGCAGATCCAGGCTAGCCAGTAGCATTACAGTCACACTGTTAAAGTCACTCTCACAAGTCTTAGCTGGGAACAACACTGAACTCAGCCTGCCACACGTGCTGAACTCTAACGGGTGTAGATAGGCTAAACCAGGAAAAAAATAAATCATATTACTGCTACATCAGCTTGTGGCTAAACATGAAAAGCTTTCTCCCTGTACTGATCATGAGCGATGTTTTTTTTTGACAAAACATCACTATACTATTAAAGAATGAAGCAGGAAGAAAGTTATCACAGCTGCTTTCTTCCATAAATAAGCCCAGAGGCAGACTTTCAGGAGAAATCAACATTCCAGCCCAATGCCTGGCAACCTCCACTGGATGATCCAGATCCTGATAAATGTTCAAATACTCAATAGCTAGCTAGCACAGTGGTATTTGCTCACACAACTGGCAGGGCCTGGGTGTTTTTTTGAAACAGTAAAATTAAAGGACATGTACCTCACTTATGAATGGTGGTAGCATCTACCAATTAATGGCATCTATCCAGGGTGTTCAGATTAGTGTGTTAAATAACATGAGGCTCCTTTATATCTTATCAACCTTTAATTGATACTTGAGGAAAGTAATACTGACTTTTGGGCCAAGCTTCAAGTGTCTTGGAAGAACCTGTTGCCCAAGGAAGTGACAGGGAGGCAGTGACAAAAGAGAAGTCTCTTCTCTGTCCCACACAACCTAATTGATACCAGCACTTTGAACACCCTCAAGTTAGTACCAACCAGCAATAGCAAAGTATCTGGAACAAGATATAATCTGTTACCACAACAAAAACGCACCCAATTAAATTATCTTTTTAAAGAACTTTTACAGACAGCATATGCATAAATAATCCCATTACTCTGTATCTGTGTTTTAAGTCTTATTTGTTTTTTTACTTATTTTATCTCTATTAAATACAAATTCTGTTACTTATTTAAAAAAAAAAAAAACCCAAACCTGAAGTTAATTCAGTATGTTATGTGCTTTAAAGTTTATTGTTTCAATGGGTTTACATGATGCCAGAGAGGCCAGAGTTGAAAGTACTGCTCTAAACCTTTCAGCACAGGTGACATCAGAGATGTAAAGGTAAAGTCAACTGCAATGAGTTAACTCACCTCTTGAAAGTAATAAATCACCTCAGACTTGTCAGGCTATTGCCAAGTGTAGAGTCATTCAAAACCGTGTTGCAAATGAGGCTGCAGCAGGGATTTTGAGCACAATTTGAGGGTGGTCTGCCTTGCATCAAAAGCAGCACATGCTATGTCAGCTCTCAGTACCCACAAGAACACCATGAAAAGGATAAAAGTAGTAAAAAAGTAATAGCTTCCCTCCACTTCAACTTCCAGTAAGTGGTTTGCACAGCCTCACCCTTCTAGCAAGTTAGAAATAACTGCTTTTTGTTAACTGAGCACAAAACCTTATGATAAATATTTGATGTTCAGGCTGAAAAAAAACTAGGCTTTTAATCAGTCAATTAATTAAGCTCATTTACCAGCACTGCAGGGTTACACACACTAGACAACTGCTGCTGAAAACCACTCCGGTTAAAATAAACTCTATTCTGACATTACTTTTCCCAGAAGATATTTCAACGTAGGCTAATTTTCCAGAACTTTGCACCATGTAATACTGCCCCTAATCCTGACGCACCGCCGGCTGCCGCCTCACACCACCCAGGGGTACGCTACCGAAGGATTAACGGGGAAAAACAAAGCCCGAAGGAGCCACCCGTTGCCTGCCCGAAGCTCTTATCGCACCGCTGCAGCACGGACGCCCCGAGGGCTCCTCTCCCAGCGCGGCTGCTCCCCGCTGACACCGCTCCGGTGGTGACTCGGCTGGCCCCGCTCCCGGGAACCCCCGGCAACGGCGGGTTGGAGGGGCGCGGAGCGCTGACAGCCGCGCGGCGGACTGAGGGAACGGGGCTTTCCCTCAGGGAGGCGGAAGGGGCCGCCGCGCTCCGGCTCTGTGAAAGCCCGGGTCGGAGGGCCCGGCCCGGCCTGGCCCAGCCCAGCCCAGCCGGGGCGCAGCGTCAGGCCAGGCAGCGGCGAGAGGAGGACGGCGATTACCTCTCCGGGCGGAAGGCAGCGTGGAGCCCAGGAGGCGGGCGGCGGCGGCGCAGCTGTGACAAGTGGACATGGTGCGGACGCGAGCCCAAACGCGGCCCGCTCCCCACGCCGCCGACTATGCCTCGCTGGCGGCGGTACTGCGCGCCCCACCCGCGCCGTAAACACTCCCTCCCCCGCCCGACGCCGCCTCAGTGACGGCAGCGCGCTGCAGCCCACCTGGCGTCACCGCACACACCGAACTACATCTCCCAACGAGCAGCGCGCGGGCCGCATGGCCCAACATAGTCCCACAGGCCGCGCGGGGGCTCATGGGAGGTGTAGTCCTGTTTTGTCGCATTGCATCATGGGAACTGTAGTGCGGACAGCGGCGGGCCCTCAGGGACTACCCCCGCCGCCTCTCTACACAGGTATTTCAGGACTTTTAATTCTGCTTACTAAACATAAAATGAGAAAAATATTACCCTTGGATCACGGAAATAATTTTTTAGAAAGCCTTTAACGAAAAATCAAACTAAAACAGCAGCTGAAAGCTTTAAACCAAAATGAAACAACTCTGGGAGAGAGAGAAAAACGATGCCTTGTGCCACTGGGTGATCTTCAGCCAGGGGACAACATTGTACATAAATGTATATAGATTATCTAATCAAACGTATCCTTTAGATGTGTGCCATGGGAAACGCACCTACAACTGACTGGTACAACTATCGGTCTGTTCTTCCAACACACCTTCAACTCCTATTTGCCACATACCAATTAAATGAAGCGAATTGCTGCCAACTGGTCATTAGAGGAATGATTCAGAGACGGGAACACCACCTCTCCCTCTCCTCAGTTAACCCGAGCTGCCTTAGAGCAAATGCCATCAGATCACGCTCACATTGTGCTGCTCGGCTGTGTACAGCAAAAATACTGAACGTTGTTTTTAACAGCGACCAATCACCGCCCCGCTATGAGAACATGTGACTCCTGACTCAGCAGCAAAGGCGGCCACCTGCTCTTCGCCCCGCCCACGCGCGGAGGAGGCGGAGGGGGAGGGAGGAGGAGGGGGAGGGAGGGGGAGGAGGAGGAGAAGGGGGAGGGGGAGGAGGAGCATGAGGAGGAGGAGCAGGAGGAGGAGCATGAGAAGGAAGAGGAGGAGGAGCATGGAGGAGGATGAGGAGCATGAGAAAGAGCATGAGGAGGAAGAGCATGAGGAGGAGGAGGATGAGGAGCATGAGGAAGAGCATGAGGAGGAAGAGCATGAGGAGGAGGAGCGTGAAGAGGAGGAGGAGCATGAAGAGGGGCTTGAGGAGGAGGAGGAAGATGACGACGAGAAGGAGGAGGTCAAGGACGAGGAGGACGAGGCGGAGGAGGAGGAAGACAACGACGAGAACGAGGAGGTCAAGGACGAGGAGGACGAGGAGGAGGAGGAGGAGGCAGAGGACGAGGACAAGGAGGAGGACGAGGAGGACGAGGAGGACGAGGAGGACGAGGAGGACGAGGAGGAGGATGAGGAGGACGAGGAGGACGAGGAGGAGGATGAGGACAAGTACGAGGAGGAAGACGAGGAGAAAGAGGACGAGGAGGACGAGGAGGAGGAGGAGGAGGAGAACGAGGAGGATGAAGAGGACGAGGAGGAGGAGGACAAGGAAAAGGACAAGGAGGAGGAGGAGAAGGACGAGGAGGAGGACGAGGAGGAGCATGAGGAAGAGGAGGAGCACGAAGAGGAGGAGGATCATGAAGAGGGGCTTGAGGAGGAGGAGGACGACGACGACGAGAACGAGGAGGTCAAGGACGAGGAGGACGAGGAGGAGGAGAAGGAGGCAGAGGACGAGGACAAGGATCAGGACGAGGAGGACGAGGAGGAGGATGAGGAGGCGGAGGAGGAGGAGGACGAGGAGGAGGAGGAGGAGCAGGAGGAGGAGCATGAGAAGGAAGAGGAGGAAAAGCATGAGGAGCATGAGTAGCATGAGGAGCATGAGGAAGAGCATGAGGAGGAGGAGGAGGAGCATGAGGTGGAGGAGTGTTTTGCCAATTAGTAGGCCCAGTAAAAAGGACACAGCCAGCAGCAGAACAACAATCCAGTACGTAGGTTCTATTTCACGTAAAGGGGTCAGTATATAGAGGATTTCTGGGGGTACAAACAAGTCAGATAGATCACGAATAACAGACATCAACCCCAGCGACCCCAGGAATGACACAATATCGCTCATAACAGATGGAACAAACAGAGACACGAGATAACCCACAGAGAAGATGGGAGACAACCAGGAGAACAAGGCAGTTACATATGACAGAAGTAACCCCATGTTGCCTCCCCACAAAGACCGCGTTTGTATGTGCCAGACCTGACTGCGATCCGGTTGCATGAGTGGTCAGGAGGTCCTTCCCCAACAGGAAAACTCTGTGAAGTGCGTCCACTCCACAGACAGACTCTCCAACCCTTCCTGCAAGTGGGCCCAGCTTTTATCCCCAAACAGGACAACTGGCACTTGTTACCAAAATGCAGGGCACCTGGGGCTTGTTTACCCAAGGGCTCTCCTTGCAAGGCCGGCAGCAGCCTGGAGGAAAGCCAAAAGGTAAACTCATCCCCTCCTCTTAAAGAGCTGTGGGAACCACCCATATGTCAACCTTAATTCAGGGCTGGGGGTTCAGACCCCAGCACTTCAAGGAGGAGCATGAAGAGGAGAACGAGGAGGAGGAAGAGGACGAGGAGGAGGAGGAGGACGAGGAGGAGGACGAGGACGAGGAGGAGGACGAGGAGGACGAGGAGGACGAGGAGGACGAGGACGAGGAGGAGGAGGAGGACGGGGAGGAGGAGGACGAGGAGAAGGAGGAGGAGAAAGAGGAGGAGGAGGAGGACGAGGAAAAGGACAAGGAGGACGAGGAGGAGGAGGAGGAGGAGGAGGAGGAGGACGAGGAAAAGGACAAGGAGGAGGAGGAGGAGGAGGAGGAGGACGAGGAAAAGGACAAGGAGGACGAGGAGGAGGAGAAGGACGAGGAGGGGAGGAGGACTAGCATGAGGAAGAGTAGGAGCATGAAGAGGAGGAGGAGCATGAAGAGGGGCTTGAGGAGGACGAGGAGGACGACGACGACGATGAGAACGAGGAGGTCAAGGACGAGGAGGACGAGAAGGAGGAGGAGGAGGCAGAGGACGAGGACAAAGAGGAGGACGAGGAGGACGAGGAGGAGGAGGACAAGGAAAAGGAGGAGGAGGAGGAGGAGGAGGAGGAGCATGAGGAAGTGGAAGAGCATGAAGAGGAGGAGGAGCATGAAGAGGGGCTTGAGGCGAGGAGGAGGAGGAGAAAGACGACGATGAGAACGAGGAGGCCAAGGACGAGGAGGATGAGAAAGAGGAGGAGGAGGCAGAGGACGAGGACAAGGAGGAGGACGACGAGGAGGAGGACGAGGCGGAGGAGGAGGAGGATGAGGAGGACGAGGAGGAGGACGAAGACAAGTACGAGGAGGAGAACGAGGAGGAGGTCGAGGAAGACGAGGAGAAAGAGGACGAGGAGGACGAGGAGGAGGGGGACGACGACGAGCACTAGGGGCTTGAGGAGGATGAAGAGGAGCACGAGGAGGAAGAGGATGAGGAGCATGAGGAGCATGAGTAGCATGAGGACCATGAGGAAGAGCATGAGGAGGAAGAGAATGAGGAGGAGGAGGAGGAGCATGACGAAGAGGAGGAGCATGAAGAGGAGGAGGAGCTTGAAGAGGGGCTTGAGGAGGAGGAGGAGGAAGACGATGACGAGAACGAGGAAGTTAAGGACGTGGAGGACGAGGAGGAGGAGAAGGAGGGAGAGGATGAGGACAAAGAGGAGGAGGAGAAGGATGAGGAGGAGGAGGACGAGGAGGAGGAGGCAGAAGACAAGGACAAGGAGGAGGATGAGGATGAGGAGGAGGACGAGGACGAGGACGAGGACAAGTACGCGGAGGAGGACGAGGAAGACGAGGAGAACGAGGATGAGGAGGGCGAGGAAAAGGAGGTGGACGAGGAGGAGGAGGAGGAGAACGAGGAGGAGGGGGGATGGCTAAGAGCAGGCGGAGCTTGGGGAGGATTAAGAGGAGCATGAGGAGGAAGAGGAACATGAAGAGGAGGAGCTTGAGGAGGAGACGGAGCATGAGGAGCATGAGGAGGAGCATGAGGAGGAGGAGCATGAGGATGAGGAGATGCATGAGGTGCATGAGGATGAAGATATGCATGCGGAGCATGCGGAGGAGAAGGACGAGGACGAGGTGGACGAGGAGGAGGAGGACGAGGAGGACGAGGAGGAGGAGGAGGAGGACGAGGTGGAGGATGAGGATGAGGATAAAAGGACGAGGAGGAGGATGAGGAAGAGGAGGAAGAGGTGGACGAGGAGGAGGTGGATGAGGAGGAGGACGAGGACGAGGACTAGGAGGAGGGACTAGGTGAGGGAGGAGGACGAGAAGGAGGAGGAGGAGGATGAGGTGGACGAGGAGGAGGAGGACGACGAGCAGGAGGAGGACGAGGAAAAGGACAAGGAGGACGAGGAGGAGGAGAAGGACGAGGAGGAGGACGAGGAGGCGGAGGAGGGGGAGCGTGAGGAGGAGGAAGAGCATGAAGAGGAGCATGAGGAGGAGGAGGACGAGCACGAGGAAGAGGAGAAGCATGAAGAGGAGGGGCAGCATGAAGAGGGGCTTGAGGAGGAGGAAGAGGAGGAAGACGACGACGAGAACGAGGAGGTCAAGGACGTGGAGGACGAGGAGGAGGAGAAGGAGGCAGAGGATGAGGATGAGGAGGAGGAGGAGGCCGAGGAGGAGGAGGACTTGGAGGAGGAGGAGGAGGACGAGGAATAGGACAAGAAGGACGAGGAGGAGGAGAAGGACGAGGAGCAGGACAAGCATGAGGAAGAGGAGGAGCATGAAGAGGAGGCGGAGCATGAAGAGGGGCTTGAGGAGGAGGAGGAGGAGGAAGACGATGACGAGAACGAGGACGTCAAGGACTTGGACGATGAGGAGGAGGAGAAGGAGGCAGAGGACGAGGACAAGGAGGAGGATGAGGAGGACGGAGGAGGAGGACGAGGAGGACGAGGAGGAGGACGAAAAGGAGGACGAGGAGGACGAGGAGGACGAGGAGGAGGTGGACGAGGAGGAGGAGGAGGAGGAGGAGGACGAGGAGGAGGAGGAGGAGGAGGAGGAGGAGGAGGAGGAGGATGAGAGGAGGAGGAGGAGGAGGAGCAGGAGGAGGACGAGGAGGAGGAGGAGGAGGGAGGACGAGGAGGAGGAGCGAGGAGGACGAGGACGAGGACGAGGACGAGGACGAGGAGGAGGACGAGGAGGACGAGGAGGACGAGGAGGAGGAGGAGAGGAGGAGGAGAAGGAGGACGAAAAAAAGGAGGAAGAAAAGGACGAGGAGGAGGACGAGGAGGACGAGGACGAGGAGGAAGAGGTGGAGGAGGAGGGGGACGAGGAGGAAAACGAGGATGATGAGGAGGACGATGAGGACAAGGCGGAGGAGGAGAAAAACGAGGACCAGGAGGAGGAAGAGGAGGATGAGGAGAACAAGGACGAGGTCGAGGATGAGGAGAACGAGGACGGGGTAGGAGAAATTGGAGGAGGAGGACGAGGAAAAGGAGGGCGAAAACACTGAAGAGGAGGGCGAAGATGAAGAGAAGGAGGAGGAGGGCGAGGAGGAAGACGAGAAGGCGAACGAGGAGTAGGAGGACGAGGAGGAGGAGGAGGACGGGGTGGAGGATCGGGATGCGGAGGTGGACTTGGAGGACGAGGAGCAGGAGGACGAGGAGGAGGGGGAGGGGCAGGAGGAGGAGCATGCTCCGGAGGAGGAGCATGAGGAGGAGGAGGAGCATGAAGCGGAGAATGAGGAGGGGCAGGTGGAGGAGGAGGAGTTGAGGAGGTGTACGAGAATGAAGAAAAGCATGAGGAGGAGGACAAGGACGGCAAGGACGAGGAGGAGGAGGAGGACGAGTTGGAGGATGAGGACAAGGAGGAAGAGGGACGAGGAGGAGCACGACGACGAGGACGAGGAGGAGGAGAATGCGGAAAAGGTGGACGAAGATGATGATGAGGAGAAGGAGGAGGAGGACGAGGAGGAGGAAGAGGAGGAGGAGAAAGAGGAGGAGAACGAGGAGGACGACGAGCAGGAGGAGGACGAGGAGGAGGAGAAGGACGAGGAGGAGGACGAGGAGGCGGAGGAGGAGCGTGAGGAAGACTATGAGGAGGAAGAGCATGAGGAGGAGGAGCATGAGGAGGAGGAAGAGCATGAAGAGGAGCATGAGGAGGAGGAGGACGAGCACGAGGAAGAGGAGAAGCATGAAGAGGAGGGGCAGCATGAAGAGGGGCTTGAGGAGGAGGAAGAGGAGGAAGACGACGACGAGAACGAGGAGGTCAAGGACGTGGAGGACGAGGAGGAGGAGGAGGAGGAGGTCGAGGAGAAGGAGGACTTGGAGGAGGAGGAGGAGGCAGAGGACAAGGACAAGGAGGAGGACGAGGAGGACGAGGAGGAGGAGGACGAGGAGGAGGAGGAGGAGGACGAGGAATAGGACAAGAAGGACGAGGAGGAGGTGGACGAGGAGGAGGAGGAGGAGGAGGAGGAGGACGAGGTGGAGGATGAGGATGAGGATAAAAGGACGAGGAGGAGGATGAGGAAGAGGAGGAAGAGGTGGACGAGGAGGAGGTGGATGAGGAGGAGGACGAGGACGAGGACTAGGAGGAGGACTAGGTGAGGGAGGAGGACGAGAAGGAGGAGGAGGAGGATGAGGTGGACGAGGAGGAGGAGGACGACGAGCAGGAGGAGGACGAGGAAAAGGACAAGGAGGAGGAGGAGGAGGAGAAGGACGAGGAGGAGGACGAGGAGGCGGAGGAGGGGGAGCGTGAGGAGGAGGAAGAGCATGAAGAGGAGCATGAGGAGGAGGAGGACGAGCACGAGGAAGAGGAGAAGCATGAAGAGGAGGGGGCAGCATGAAGAGGGGCTTGAGGAGGAGGAAGAGGAGGAAGACGACGACGAGAACGAGGAGGTCAAGGACGTGGAGGACGAGGAGGAGGAGAAGGAGGCAGAGGATGAGGATGAGGAGGAGGAGGAGGCCGAGGAGGAGGAGGACTTGGAGGAGGAGGAGGAGGACGAGGAATAGGACAAGAAGGGACGAGGAGCAGGACAAGCATGAGGAAGAGGAGGAGCATGAAGAGGAGGCGGAGCATGAAGAGGGGCTTGAGGAGGAGGAGGAGGAGGAAGACGATGACGAGAACGAGGACGTCAAGGACTTGGACGATGAGGAGGAGGAGAAGGAGGCAGAGGACGAGGACAAGGAGGAGGATGAGGAGGACGAGGAGGAGGACGAGGAGGAGGACGAGGAGGACTGAGGAGGAGGACGAAAAGGAGGACGAGGAGGACGAGGAGGACGAGGAGGACGAGGAGGAGGTGGACGAGGAGGAGGAGGAGGAGGAGGAGGAGGACGAGGAGGAGGAGGAGGAGGAGGAGGAGGAGGAGGAGGAGGACGAGGAGGAGGAGGAGGAGGAGCAGGAGGACGAGGAGGAGGAGGAGGAGGAGGAGGACGGGGACAAGGACGAGGACGAGGACGAGGAGGAGGACGAGGAGGACGAGGAGGAGGACGAGGAGGAGGGAGGAGGACGAGGAGGAGGAGGAGGACGAAAAAAAAGGAGGAAGAAAAAAACGAGGAGGAGGACGAGGAGGACGAGGAGGAGGACGAGGAGGAGGAGGAGGAGCAGGAGGAGGAGGAGGACGAGGAGGAGGAGGAGGAGGAGGAGGACGAGGACGAGGACGAGGAGGAGGACGAGGAGGACGAGGAGGAGGAGGAGGACGAGGAGGAGAAGGAGGACGAAAAAAAGGAGGAAGAAAAGGACGAGGAGGAGGACGAGGAGGACGAGGACGAGGAGGAGGAAGAGGTGGAGGAGGAGGGGGGACGAGGAGGAAAACGAGGATGATGAGGAGGACGATGAGGACAAGGAGGAGGAGGAGAAAAACGAGGACCAGGAGGAGGAAGAGGAGGATGAGGAGAACAAGGACGAGGTCGAGGATGAGGGAGAACGAGGATGGGTAGGAGAAATTGGAGGAGGAGAGGACGAGGAAAAGGAGGGCGAAAACACTGAAGAGGAGGGCGAAGATGAGAGAAGGAGGAGGAGGGCGAGGAGGAAGACGAGAAGGCGAACGAGGAGTAGGAGGACGAGGAGGAGGAGGAGGACGGGGTGGAGGATCAGGATGCGGAGGTGGACTTGGAGGACGAGGAGCAGGAGGACGAGGAGGAGGGGGAGGGGCAGGAGGAGGAGCATGCTCCGGAGGAGGAGCATGAGGAGGAGGAGGAGCATGAAGCGGAGAATGAGGAGGGGCAGGTGGAGGAGGAGGAGTTGAGGAGGTGTACGAGAATGAAGAAAAGCATGAGGAGGAGGACAAGGACGGCAAGGACGTGGAGGAGGAGGAGGACGAGTTGGAGGATGAGGACAAGGAGGAAGAGGACGAGGAGGAGCACGACGACGAGGACGAGGAGGAGGAGAATGCGGAAAAGGGTGGACGAAGATGATGATGAGGAGAAGGAGGAGGAGGAGGAGGAGGAAGAGGAGGAGGAGGAGAAAGAGGAGGAGAACGAGGAGGACGACGAGCAGGAGGAGGACGAGGAGGAGGAGAAGGACGAGGAGGAGGACGAGGAGGCGGAGGAGGAGCGTGAGGAAGACTATGAGGAGGAAGAGCATGAGGAGGAGGAGCATGAGGAGGAGGAAGAGCATGAAGAGGAGCATGAGGAGGAGGAGGACGAGCACGAGGAAGAGGAGAAGCATGAAGAGGAGGGGCAGCATGAAGAGGGGCTTGAGGAGGAGGAAGAGGAGGAAGACGACGATGAGAACGAGGAGGTCAAGGACGTGGAGGACGAGGAGGAGGAGGAGGAGGAGGTCGAGGAGAAGGAGGACTTGGAGGAGGAGGAGGAGGCAGAGGACAAGGACAAGGAGGAGGACGAGGAGGACGAGGAGGAGGAGGACGAGGAGGAGGAGGAGGAGGACGAGGAATAGGACAAGAAGGACGAGGAGGAGGTGGACGAGGAGGAGGAGGAGGAGGGAGGAGGAGGAGGAGGAGGAGGACGAGGACGAGGGCGAGGAGGAGGCGGAGGAGGAGGAGGTGGAGGAGGACGAGGAGGAGGAGGAGGAGGACGAGGAGGAGGAGGAGGACGAGGAGGAGGAGGAGGACGAAAAAAAGGAGGAAGAAAAGGACGAGGGAGGAGGACGAGGCGGACGAGGACGAGGAGGGAAGAGGTGGAGGAGGAGGGGGACGAGGAGGAAAACGAGGATTATGAGGAGGAAGAGGAGGATGAGGAGAACAAGGACGAGGTCGAGGATGAGGAGAACGAGGACAGGTAGAAGAAGTTGTAGGAGGAGGACGAGGAAAAGTAGGACGAAAACACGGAAGAGGAGGGCGAAGATGAGCAGAAGGAGGAGGAGGGGCGAGGAGGAAGACGATAAGGCGAACGAGGAGTAGGAGGACGAGGAGGAGGAGGAGGACGGGGTGGAGGATCAGGATGCGGAGGTGGACTAGGAGGACAAGGAGCAGGAGGACGAGAGGAGGAGGGGGAGGAGCAGGAGGAGGAGCATGCTCCGGCGGAGGAGCAGGAGGAGGCGGTGTATCATGAGGAGCATGAGGACCATGATGTGTATGAGGAGGAAAAAAAGAAAAAACAAAAAACAAAAAAAAAAAAAAAAAAAAAAAAAAAAAAACAAAACAAAAAAAAAAAAAAAAAAAAAAAAAAAAAAAAAAAAAAAAAAAAAGAAAAAAAAAAAACAAAAAAAAAAAGGAGGAGGAGCAAGGAGGAAGAGGACGAGGAGGAGCACGACGACGAGGACGAGGAGGAGGAGAATGCGGAAAAGGTGGACGAAGATGATGATGAGGAGAAGGAGGAGGAGGAGGAGGAGGAGGAAGAGGAGGAGGAGAAGGAGGAGGAGAACGAGGAGGAGGACGAGGAGGAGGAGGACGAGGAGGAGGAGGAGAAGGAGGAAGACGAGGAGGAGGAGAAGGAGGAGGAGGACGAGGAGGAGGACGAGGAGGACGAGGAGGACGAGGAGGACGAGGAGGAGGACGCGGAGGAGGGACGAGGAGGAGGACGAGGAGGACGAGGAGGAGGACGAAAAGGAGGACGAGGAGGAGGAGGAGGACGAGGAGGACGAGGAGGAGGCGGACAAGGAGGAGAAGGAGGAGGAGGAGGACGAGGAGGAGGAGGAGGAGGAGGAGGACGAGGAGGACGAGGAGGACGAGGAGGAGGACGCGGAGGAGGACGAGGAGGAGGACGAGGAGGACGAGGAGGAGGACGAAAAGGAGGACGAGGAGGAGGAGGAGGACGAGGAGGACGAGGAGGAGGCGGACAAGGAGGAGAAGGAGGAGGAGGAGGACGAGGAGGAGGAGGAGGAGGAGGAGGAGGAGGAGGAGGAGGAGGAGGAGGAGGACGGGGAGGAGGACGAGTATGAGGAGGAGGACGAGGAGGAGGAGGACGAGGAGGACGAGGAGGAGGAGGAGGAGGAGGACGAGGAGGAGGAGGCGGAGGACGAGGAGGAGGAGGAGGACGAGGAGGAGGAGGATGATGAGGAGGAGGAGGACGAGGAGGAGGACGAGGAGGCGGACGAGGAGGAGGAGGAGGACGAGGGGGACGAGGAGGACGAGGAGGACGAGGAGGACGACGAGCAGGAGGAGGACGAGGAGGAGGAGAAGGACGAGGAGGAGGACGAGGAGGCGGAGGAGGAGCGTGAGGAAGACTATGAGGAGGAAGAGCATGAGGAGGAGGAGCATGAGGAGGAGGAAGAGCATGAAGAGGAGCATGAGGAGGAGGAGGACGAGCACGAGGAAGAGGAGAAGCATGAAGAGGAGGGGCAGCATGAAGAGGGGCTTGAGGAGGAGGAAGAGGAGGAAGACGACGACGAGAACGAGGAGGTCAAGGACGTGGAGGACGAGGAGGAGGAGGAGGAGGAGGTCGAGGAGAAGGAGGACTTGGAGGAGGAGGAGGAGGCAGAGGACAAGGACAAGGAGGAGGACGAGGAGGACGAGGAGGAGGAGGACGAGGAGGAGGAGGAGGAGGACGAGGAATAGGACAAGAAGGACGAGGAGGAGGTGGACGAGGAGGAGGAGGAGGAGGAGGAGGAGGACGAGGTGGAGGATGAGGATGAGGATAAAAGGACGAGGAGGAGGATGAGGAAGAGGAGGAAGAGGTGGACGAGGAGGAGGTGGATGAGGAGGAGGACGAGGACGAGGACTAGGAGGAGGACTAGGTGAGGGAGGAGGACGAGAAGGAGGAGGAGGAGGATGAGGTGGACGAGGAGGAGGAGGACGACGAGCAGGAGGAGGACGAGGAAAAGGACAAGGAGGAGGAGGAGGAGGAGAAGGACGAGGAGGAGGACGAGGAGGCGGAGGAGGGGGAGCGTGAGGAGGAGGAAGAGCATGAAGAGGAGCATGAGGAGGAGGAGGACGAGCACGAGGAAGAGGAGAAGCATGAAGAGGAGGGGCAGCATGAAGAGGGGCTTGAGGAGGAGGAAGAGGAGGAAGACGACGACGAGAACGAGGAGGTCAAGGACGTGGAGGACGAGGAGGAGGAGAAGGAGGCAGAGGATGAGGATGAGGAGGAGGAGGAGGCCGAGGAGGAGGAGGACTTGGAGGAGGAGGAGGAGGACGAGGAATAGGACAAGAAGGACGAGGAGCAGGACAAGCATGAGGAAGAGGAGGAGCATGAAGAGGAGGCGGAGCATGAAGAGGGGCTTGAGGAGGAGGAGGAGGAGGAAGACGATGACGAGAACGAGGACGTCAAGGACTTGGACGATGAGGAGGAGGAGAAGGAGGCAGAGGACGAGGACAAGGAGGAGGATGAGGGAGGACGAGGAGGAGGACGAAAAGGAGGACGAGGAGGACGAGGAGGACCGAGGAGGACGAGGAGGAGTGGGACGAGGAGGAGGAGGAGGAGGAGGAGGACGAGGAGAGGAGGAGGAGGCGGAGGAGGGAGGAGGAGGAGGACGAGGCGGAGGAGGAGGAGAGCAGGAGGCCGAGGAGGAGGAGGAGGAGGAGGAGGGACGGGACAAGGACGAGGACGAGGACGAGGAGGAGGACGAGGAGGACGAGGAGGAGGACGAGGGAGGAGGAGGAGGACGAGGAGGAGGAGGAGGACGAAAAAAAGGAGGAAGAAAAAAACGAGGAGGAGGACGAGGAGGACGAGGGGAGGCGACGCGGAGCGGAGGAGGAGGAGGAGGAGAGGAGGAGGCGGCGGAGGAGGAGGAGGAGGGAGGAGGACGAGGACGAGGACGAGGAGGCGGACGAGGAGGACGAGGAGGAGGAGGAGGACGAGGAGGAGAAGGAGGACGAAAAAAAGGAGGAGAAAAGGACGAGGAGGAGGACGAGGAGGACGAGGACGAGGAGGAAGAGGTGGAGGAGGAGGGGGACGAGGAGGAAACGAGGATGATGAGGAGGACGATGAGGACAAGGAGGAGGAGGAGAAAAACGAGGACCAGGAGGAGGAAGAGGAGGATGAGGAGAACAAGGACGAGGTCGAGGATGAGGAGAACGAGGACGGGTAGGAGAAATTGGAGGAGGAGGACGAGGAAAAGGAGGGCGAAAACACTGAAGAGGAGGGCGAAGATGAAGAGAAGGAGGAGGAGGGCGAGGAGGAAGACGAGAAGGCGAACGAGGAGTAGGAGGACGAGGAGGAGGAGGAGGACGGGGTGGAGGTCAGGCTGCGGAGGTGGACTATGGAGGACCGAGGAGCAGGAGGACGAGGCGGAGGGGGAGGGGCAGCGAGGAGGAGCCATGCTCCGGAGAGGAGCATGAGGAGGAGGAGGAGCATGAAGCGGAGAATGAGGAGGGGCAGGTGAGGAGGAGGAGTTGCGGAGGTGTACGAGAATGAAGAAAAGCATGAGGAGGAGGACAAGGACGGCAAGGACGTGGAGGAGGAGGAGGACGAGTTGGAGGATGAGGACAAGGAGGAAGAGGACGAGGAGGAGCACGACGACGAGGACGAGGAGGAGGAGAATGCGGAAAAGGTGGACCGAAGATGATGATGAGGGAGAAGGAGGAGGAGGAGGAGGAGGAAGAGGAGGAGGAGGAGAAAGAGGAGGAGAACGAGGAGGACGACGAGCAGGAGGAGGACGAGGAGGAGGAGAAGGACGAGGAGGAGGACGAGAGGCGGAGGAGGAGCGTGAGGAAGACTATGAGGAGGAAGAGCATGAGGAGGAGGAGCATGAGGAGGAGGAAGAGCATGAAGAGGAGCATGAGGAGGAGGAGGACGAGCACGAGGAAGAGGAGAAGCATGAAGAGGAGGGGCAGCATGAAGAGGGGCTTGAGGAGGAGGAAGAGGAGGAAGACGACGATGAGAACGAGGAGGTCAAGGACGTGGAGGACGAGGAGGAGGAGGAGGAGGAGGGTCGAGGAGCAGGAGGACTTGGAGGAGGAGGAGGAGGCAGAGGACAAGGACAAGGAGGAGGACGAGGAGGACGAGGAGGAGGAGGACGAGGAGGAGGAGGAGGAGGACGAGGAATAGGACAAGGAAGACGAGAGGAGGAGGAGAGGAGGAGGAGGAGGAGGAGGAGGGAGAGGACGAGGACGAGGACGGAGGAGGAGGAGAGGGGACAGGAGGAGGTGGAGGGAGGAGGGAGGAGGAGGAGGAGGAGGGAGCGAGGACGAGGAGGAGGAGGACGAGGAGGAGGTGGAGGAGACGAGAGGAGGAGGAGGAGGCGAGGAGGGGGGAGGGAGGAGGACGAAAAAGGAGGAGAAAGGACGAGGAGGAGGACGAGGCGGACGAGGACGAGGAGGGAAGAGGTGGAGGAGGAGGGGGACGAGGAGGAAAACGAGGATTATGAGGAGGAAGAGGAGGATGAGGAGAACAAGGACGAGGTCGAGGATGAGGAACGAGGACAGGTAGAAGAAGTTGTAGGAGGAGGACGAGGAAAAGTAGGACGAAAACACGGAAGAGGAGGGCGAAGATGAGCAGAGGAGGAGGAGGGCGAGGAGGAAGACGATAAGGCGAACGAGGCGGCGAGGAGGACGAGGAGGAGGAGGAGGACGGGGTGGAGGATCAGGATGCGGAGGTGGACTAGGAGGACAAGGAGCAGGAGGACGAGGAGGAGGGGGAGGAGCAGGAGGAGGAGCATGCTCCGGCGGAGGAGCAGGGAGGAGGCGGTGTATCATGAGGAGCATGAGGACCATGATGTGTATGAGGAGGAAAAGGAGGAGGAGCATGAGGTGGAGGAGGAGCATGAAGCAGAGAATGAGGAGGGGCAGGTGGAGGAGGAGAGTTGAGGAGGTGTACGAGAATGAAGAAAAGCATGAGGAGGAGGACAAGGACGGCAAGGACGAGGAGGAGGAGGAGGACGAGTTGGAGGATGAGGACAAGGAGGAAGAGGACGAGGAGGAGCACGACGACGAGGACGAGGAGGAGGAGAATGCGGAAAAGGTGGACGAAGATGATGATGAGGAGAAGGAGGAGGAGGAGGAGGAGGAGGAAGAGGAGGAGGCGAAGGAGGAGGAGAAGGAGGAGGAGAGGACGCGGAGGAGGCGGACGAGGAGGAGGAGGAGAAGGAGGAAGACGAGGAGGAGGAGAAGGAGGAGGAGGACGAGGAGGAGGACGAGGAGGACGAGGAGGACGAGGAGGACGAGGAGGAGGACGCGGAGGAGGACGAGGAGGAGGACGAGGAGGACGAGGAGGAGGACGAAAAGGAGGACGAGGAGGAGGAGGAGGACGAGGAGGGACGAGGAGGAGGCGGACAAGGAGGAGAAGGAGGAGGAGGAGGAGGAGGAGGACGAGGAGGACGAGGAGGACGAGGAGGAGGACGCGGAGGAGGACGGCGAGAGGACGAGGACGAGGACGGAGGACGAGAGGAGACGAAAAGGAGGACGAGGAGGAGGAGGACGAGGAGACGAGGAGGAGGCGGAGAAGGAGGAGAAGGAGGAGACGGAGGAGGAGGAGGCGAGGAGGAGGAGGAGGAGGAGGAGGACGGGAGGAGGAGAGTATGAGGAGGAGGACGAGGAGGAGGAGGACGAGGAGGCCGAGGAGGGAGGAGGAGGAGGAGGCGAGGAGGAGGAGGCGAGGACGAGGAGGAGGAGGAGGACGAGGAGGAGGAGGATGATGAGGAGGAGGAGGACGAGGAGGCGGACCGAGGAGGCGGACGAGGAGGAGGAGGAGGACGAGGGGGACGAGGAGGACGAGGAGGACGA